>CM052799.1:105898194-105919640 GCA_028533885.1 Nasua narica | reverse complement strand
AACCAGGAGAGACTGTGGACTCTGAGCAACAAACTGAGGGTTTTGGAGGGGGGGTGTGGGGGGGGTGGGTGAGCCTGGTGGTGGGTATCGAGAGGGGTACGAACTGCATGGAGCACTGGGTGTGGTGCATGAACAATCAATCTTGTAACACTGAAAAATTAAAATAAACAAATTTGGGGAGAAAAAAAAAAGAAAGAAAATAATTAAGGTAATAGGTAGAACTAATAAACATAGACACTAAAATTTCCTCATTTCCTGAAAAGAATCCCTCTGACTTTCTGTCATTCATAAGAAATTTCTGTGGAAACTGGTAAATGAAATGAAGTTACTGATAGCATCCAATAGGACCCAGACAGGCCAAAAAATGGAGTGAAGAGGACATGTGGGTGAGCAGCTGTGTTAGATAATTAATGGTCTTATACATTGAACTATGAAATTTGTGCTTAATCCCCCAAATTACAGAAATTCTAAATATGTTTAACTCAAAGCGTTAGTCAAATTTGTGTTTTAGAAAGTAGGCCTAGTGTAAATATAAGTTTTTGCATTGGTTTTTAAAAGACAGAGGGAATTTACTGAGTAATAAATGTATCTTAGGACCAGAAATCTTCTGTCCCCATTCAGTGCTGGGCTCATGGTGAAGACAATTTTCATGTTCAGTGAGTCAACTGATTACTTAATTAATGCAGAAGACCCTTCAGGATCTAATCATGCTTCTGTGTCAATATTGTAGGCAGAAAATATAGGGATTGGGACCACAAACTAAATGTGAAAAGCTGAAAGAACATAGGTATCACCAGTTGTTGAACGGTAACTGCGAAAGTATCTATGTTCTCTGTATATTGTTTGAGAGATGATTTTTTTGAAAGTCTTATTTATTCAACCAAACCAAACTCTTTTATTTCATTTTCAATGGTATATATCTGAAATTGGTGGAGCATAACAACAATTATCTTAGAAAACTTGATTTTCAGGTGCACAACAACTTGGACTGTGGCCATAGCTGTAAAGTCACTCCTGAGGTGGGGTGCACACAGACAGAGAGATTTTAAATGAGGGATAGATCAACCTGTCTTCAGTCAACAAACACTAATTCGCACTCTATGAGAGAATGTCAGTTCTAGCTAGCTCACATGAATGATTTGTTGAAAAATAAGTAACTAGCTATCTGAATTCTTCAGGGATTGAAATTCTAAATAGGGAAGGATTATTACATTTTCTTCCAGTTCACTCTAAAATAAATTTGAGCTGACTACTCAATTCTGTCATAGATTTTTTTAAGTAAAATATTATTATTATTATTTATTATTTCTTTCTCTTTTTTTGAGAGGGAGAGAGGGGAGGGAGTGAGGCAGAAGGAGAGGGAAGGAGAGAGAGAATCTTAAGCAAGCTCCATACCCAGCTTGGAGCCAATATGGGGCTGGATCTCACAACCCTGAACCAAAATCAAGAGTCAGACGCTTACCTGACTGAGCCACCGATGCACCCCTCTTTTCTTTTTTCTTTTCTTTTCTTTTCTTTCTCTTAAAGACATTTTTTCCTAGATTGAATTCATTTATTCATCTATGATTCCCAAATAGATTTTAAGTAATGTATTTGTTGTTCATTTTTTAAAAAGAAAGCACAAAAAAGCATTTTCTATGTTTTAACTATAGTTGCTTTGGTAAATCAAAAGCTAAAACAAAATTTAAAAAATTAAGATAAAAACCAGAAAGAAATTAACAGTTAAGTAGATTTTCTAGACTGATTTGTCCATGCATCTTCATTTGGATGATTTTGATCCATTTGATCCACCCATTGATAAATTTTTATTTTTACGATGAAAATGTTTGTATTTTCTACTGATAAACTTAGTAACAGAGCAATAAAACCATGGCAATTGCTAATATACACACATAATTGTTCTCTTGGCCATAATTCTGACAGCCTTAGTTCAGAGCCACAAACTATTGGAAAAACATAACTCTATAAGGCAAGTTTGTCACTTTGTTTTTTTGAAGTTTTACAAACACTTATGAACCCTAATTCATTTTAATGAACTAATAGAGGTTTGGGCCTATTCAACCAGAATGGGAGAATCTTATTTATAAATTCACATTTGAAAATTCATACTGCAATATAGTAGTAGGAATAATCTGCTCTTTTCAAGATGTAAAAACAGTTTTAAAAATAATTTTCAAAAAAGTATATTTTCAGAAACAATTCAGCCATATATTAGTGATTATTTATTGAATTACCATACATTTATTGATTCCACACACTCATTGGGTATCTATATTGTGAATAATAAAGTACAGAATAAATTTTAGAGGGAAATTAAATTGTTATGATCAAAATTATAATTTATAATTTTATTGCAAACACGGACCGATATAATACAGCAGTTCTCAAATGGGATCAGTTTTTTCCCTAGGGGACAATTTAGTGTCAAGATTGAGAAACCCTGGTATAATAGAATATAATTTCTCTTGGGGCGCCTGGGTGGCTCAGTGGATTAAAGCCCCTGCCTTTTGCTCAGGTCATGATCACAGGGTCCTGGGATAGAGCCCTGCATCCAGCTCTCTGCTCAGCCGGGAGCCTGCTTCCCCCTCTCTCTCTGCCTGTCTCTCTCTGTCTACTTGTGATTTCTCTCTCTTTGTCAAATAAATAAATAAAATCTAAAAAAAAAGAATATAATTTCTCTTGAAATTTTACATAGGGCTAACTAATAAGCAAGTTAATGCTATTTCATTACTTATAAAACTATTCTTTTCAGATCAACTATTTCAAATACACAGATAAAATTCTAAGAAGAAACTCCTCTACATTTAAATGAATCATAACTAAAAAATCTCAACTTTCCATTAACTACGGATACAGTTTCATAGTAACTGCTTAAATTTTGTCATTTATTGATATCTTCTTTAGTAAACAAAGGAATAATTTGATAAAGCAAAACAAATGAAAACGTACCTCTGATTCTATTGTAAAATTTCTAGAGAAATCCTGAAATAATCAGCTTCGATGCCCCAGATGCTTTTTCACCAGCAGACTTCCTTACTGCAGTGTTTCTCCAACTTCAATTACAGAACAATGAAGAGTAGCTTAAATTCTGACTCTTGGGCCATATTCCCATTGAGTGTAATTCAGCATTTGAGGGTGTAACCTTGAATTTTACATTAAAAAAATATTTCACAAATATCTTATATAGGTGGTCCATGAACCAGACTTTGGAAAATACTAGCCCAATTTCATTCCTGTTCTAAACTAATTTTGTGATCTAAACTCAATGCATGTTTAAAAGTTCCCTGCTAACTTACCTACATAGAGCACTAATTAGGTATTCCAAAAGTGTGAAGTATTGCAACCTGTTAATTTTTTCTTTCTTTTTTTTTTTAATTTTTTCTTTCTTATTTTAGAAATCCAAGTAATGCAAATATCAGTATAAATTGGAGCATTGACTGCATCCCAGAGCAACCCACAACCAAGGTCAAACATTTAGAATGAAACATTACTGGTATTACTTTTTTCAACGAATGTAAAATAATTTCTTTTAATGTGTTTCACATTATTTTACTTGATGTTATGAAAATAGGAATAAAACTCACCTACTATGAGACATTATGTAGCAATATTCTTAGCATATTCTTGGACTTGTGATGGCAAGGTAGCAGGGAGACTTAGAAATCTTAAGAGCCTTCAGATAATTTACAATAGAACAAAATATGTAATTCCTTTCTATTTCTTCTTTGTATTTATTTTTAAGACCTTATATAATACATATAAAGATAGTTTCATTTTGTATATGTACACACATATATGTGTGTAGGTGTATGTGTGTGAAATGTCACCTTAAATTTTAGTCATTTCAAATCAGGTATATTTTGTAAGAAATAATTTAGTCTTGTGGAAGAGGGTTTTTAGGACATTGAAGTCTACAAAGTAGTGCAGAGGAAAACTATAAGAACTAGAGGCATTCAATTGTATGTATTCATAGGGCAACAATAGTGGATGAAATTCAGTGGAAGAATTAGAATTAACAAAGGTCAATTCTAATGCTATAGTGGTAATCATTTGCAATATGTGAGTGCATCAAATTAACATGCTGTATACCTTAAACTTACATAATGTTACATGTCAATTCTACCCCAATAAAGCTGGAAAGAAAAATGGAATAAAATAAAATAGCCTAGGTAGTAGAGAGAGAGAGAGAAAGAGAGAGAAACAAGAAAAACAAAACAATAGACAACAATGGGCAACAACCTCTTTATCTTTCAAGTTGACATTCAGCACACATGGCAATTCAGTCATGCGATGAAGTTTTATGCAATCGTTAAGAATTATGAAGGTCTACATTTGCTATTAGCACATGCTATACTACCTAGTCAAGCTTGAAAAGCAAATTATTAAACATCAAGTATACTATGCTCCCCTAAAAAAAGAGTCAGTTTATGCTAATATAAGGAATTCCTAAATTATGGTTTCTCTTGTTCTCCAAATACAGGACTGAGTGGGCAATCCCATACTGTGGATGGAACTGGAGATGGCAAATTGTTTGTCCTTGTTCAGTTTATCACAACAGAGAACTACTATATAATAACAAAAGCCTCCTCGGTGGAAAAATTTATGGCTATTTTCATTTATCACTGGTGCTGGTTTTTAAATTGATATTTCCTATTGGGAATATGAGATATCTGATTTCCCAAAGTCTATCACAGGTTTTATGCTCCTAATGTTCGTGTTACATATGTAATATTTAGTATACAAACTCCGGCCTGCAAGAAATATGCGTATTTGTATTACGTACTTTTCCTTTAAATAACTTAAGATACCCTTTGATTCCCTAACCTACCTGATGGGTAGGAAATTGATCTTGAGCCACTGCTGAGGCTTCTCTTGCTTCCTAAGGCTGTACTAAATTTGTGGTTTCCTGAAGCACAACTTCTAAGCTGCTATTTCCATCATGTGCTTGTTCATTCAACAAGTCAAGTCCCTTTAATTGAAGCTCTGCTGGTTTGTTGCAGTCCTGTGACCATCTTGTGGCTGCTGTGTTCCTCAAGTGTGTCACATAGTTCTAGGTTCTGGGCACATGGCACCCATCCAGTGCACTACCACAGAGCAGGATGCTGGATTTGGTCACCCAGGGGGCTACTGACACTTGACTTTTTCACACATTATGTAGCAATAGTGGGAAGCTACAATGTAACACATTGGGAAGCAAATCTCTCTTCCTTCTCTGCTTGATAGTCTTTAACCTCTTAGAGTGTCTGGGAGAGGAAACACTGAATCCGAAGAGATTTTAATTAAGCGGAAAACCTGACTCTTGGAATTACAGAGAGCTAGCTCCTTTATGAGGAGGAAATGTGAGAACTTTGGGAGAACAAACAAAACTTAATTTCTCCATCACGTTTCCTACGGACCAAGTGAAAATAATTGTTCTTTAAAAAACTCTTGATGAGGGGTGCCTGAGTGGCTCAGTCAGTTAAGCGGCTGCCTTCGGACATGATCCCAGGGTCCTCAGATTGAGCCCTGCATGGGGCTCCCTGCTCTGCGGAGAGTCTGCTTCTCCCAATCCCTCTGCCTGTTGCTCCTGCCTACTTGTGCTCTCTCTCTCTCTCTCTCTCAAATAAATAAATAAAATCTTAAACAAACAAGCAAACAAACAAAACTCTTTTTTTTTTTTTTAATTTTATTTATTTATTTGAGAGACAGAGAAAGCAAGAGAGACCATGAGAGGAGAGAAGGTCAGAGGAAGAAGCAGACTCCCCGTGGAGCTGGGAGCCCGATGCAGGACTCGATCCTGGAACTCAAGGACCATGACCTGAGCCAAAGGCAGCCGCCCAACCAACTGAGCCACCCAGGCGCCCACAAAACCCTTGATGAAGCCCTTCCACTGAACTGGAGTTACTGAGTAGACAAGAGCAGTCTGCTAAGCCTCCTCTAATAAAGAATGTGAAAAACCGTGTATTCCTTCCAACTCTTTTAAGTTAAAATCTAAACATTTGTATCAAAGTTTGAACAGTTAGTTGTAGATTTAATAGTTTCTACATAATGAAAATTATATTATACCCACAAAATAAAATATAGCTATAAAAATATTATTCCATAATGATTTGTTACACTACACCACCCATCCAAAAAAAAATATGAACAGGTTGTTCTTTATTAATAGGAAATTCTGCATTTTCTTCTGAACTTATATTTATACATTATATCCCCCTTACCTTTATTGTGAGAGTTTTATCTACTTTTATGCCTGGAAATCCTTTGTTGATTAACATGAGTTTCAGCATCAAAATTTTATTAACTGATATTATAAAATTTATTTTATTTACTATCGCTTTAAGTTTTCAAGCGTTACAAATATTTCTTCTGGTAAATATTTCAATGACTAAGAGTGCAAAATTTCTTAAATACATTAAATATGTTACATATTTAGATGAAAGAAAAAATAAAATGTTATTGATCATGCATCTCTTAATACACTTAATGGAGCTTCTCCCCCCATTGTCGCATGCCCTCCTTAATACCCATCACCCTGGGGCACCTGGGTGTCTCAGTAGGTTAAGGCCTCTGCCTTTGGCTTGGGTCGTGATCTCAGGGTCCTGGGATCTAGCCCTGCGGGCGGGTGGGTCTCTGCTCAGCGAGGAGTCTGCTTCCCCCTCTCTCTCTGCCTGCCTCTCTGCCTTCTTGTGATCTCTCTCTCTCTCTCTCTCTCTCTCTCAGTCAAGTGGATAGATAAAATCTTAAAAAAAAAATACCCAACACCCTGCTATCCCCTCCCCCTACACCCCTCCCGTCTGCAACCCTCAGTTTATATCAGTGAGTAAACAAATTACTAATACAGTGAGATAGAATTCACTACCAATTCCACTCTTACTTTTCTCTTTTAAGTATTGTGCAAGTTGATAAAGCCTGTTCACACAAATAAAGTAACTTAAGGGGTTTGGTACAAGGTAGGTCACTCAGTTCTTTAAACTTTTCTGAACAAGTTTAAAGCACATAGTTGTGTACAAGCAAAAGAATTCTTTAAAAAATATATTAACCAGAAAAAGTTATTTCCTCTTTTCTTTTTTCTGCTTTTGAACTGCAAATAACTGGAAACATCTGACTTTGAAAAGGACTTGCTACTCATTCGTTCGAGTTATTCAGGCTATCAAAGTCTGAATATATTCAGAGCATTTGACCAAGATTTAGCAAATGGCACTTTCACTTTGACTCACCTGGCTTAACATGATATTCTCAGATAGAGTTGAAAAAAATTTAAAAAATATTACTAGTTTCAGTAAAATTTTCAAAAACATTATTTTTCATGATTCATTTTATCACATGTCAAAATTCAGAAATAACAAAATTATAACCACTAAATCAATAAATAGTATTTAGTAGGACTTTATTGTGTACACACTTTTACTAAAATAAGGTAAGATTTCATGAAATGAAAGCTTTCAAATTCAAAGACTTATATGAAGCTCGGGGGCATAACTTTATGGGATGGCTTATGAAATGGGTAAATTGCTTAACTTTTGTGATAATTGATTATTAAAAGGGTCTTCCTGACAACAGAGTATTGATTAAACATTATTATCTTGTACCATTTTCAGAAAGGTAACTTAAAGTTCTCTTATGATTATAAGAGACATTTACAGTAGATAATATAAATTGTTTTGGTTATGTTCATGAAATGAACTAGCTTTATTTTGGCTTAAATGCCTTAAATGTTTCTTTTCTGCTTGTGGAATTCTCAAGTCCAGTCTTCATTGTATATTTCATTTTATGAATATGATTCAAATAAGTTTTGATTTATATTGATTATATTTTATATTTATATTATAAATATAAATTATATTATATTATATTTATTATAAAATTATATATTATATAAATTATATTATATATTTTATGTAATTTATATTGATTATATATTATATTTATAAATCATGTGATTTATATACACATAATTCAAATAAGTTTTCGTGAAAACTGGGGTGCTAACGTTTTAGCTTATTTGATTTATAGAAAATGTCTACAACCTAATCAAATTGCAAAACAGTTTTTGTGGTCAAATACACTTAAAGGAACAACGACAGCAACAATTAAAAGAAAAGCACTCAAAAATGAATTCTAGAACATATTTTCCAACCAAGTTATTAGAAGTTAAGTTAAATCATGCAGATATCAAGATTTACATCTCTAATGAAATTACATAATCACTTCTATTATTATAAAATGAGAGATCAAAATGTTATTTATCATTACTTATTTTGATATGATTCAATATAATACATCCAATTTTTTCTGTCTTGAAAACAAAGAGTGTAGTAAGGGACAGAACACCAAAATCTGATGTACTTATGCACACATTTCCCCACCATACCCCCAATGCATACATACCTAATGAATTTAAATTGAAATGTAGAAGATAAAAAGAATGTAAAGGAAACACTTACCAGATGTTTAAAATGATAACCACCCAGATACATTTTATTACTCTTTTTAGGAGACTTTCAAAGTGCTAAAAATGTATTTTTTTTAACTTTGTGATTTATCCTCATTTCAATTTGGATGTCGTATCTGTGCATATTTATATAAATTCCTTTCCTGTAAAATCATTTTGCTGTATTTGATAAAGGTCATTAACTTGATAAAGGTCTTATTGGTCATTACATTATGGTCTGAAAATGCGTGAACATAGCCCAGGTTGTATACACATGAGAATCTGGCTCTGAATGTATTTCCCCTAAAAAAGCAAGTGCTTTGCAAAGAATAATTACTAGCAGTTTAATTGATTATTATTTACCTATATAACTAAGGATAACAAATATAGCCACTTTGGTTCAGAATTTTATAATAAATTGCAGAAAGCTTCCAATTTCCTGTTGTGTATGTGATGTATTACGCTATCCATTGCTTTAATCATTTATTACATGCCAACACTTACAAGCATTATCATAGTTAATACTCATTCTACCATTTCAGGTAAGTGAAATGTGATAAAGTGATTACGCTTTTTCAGACATGGGTCATGGAGGTTTGGGTATTTTAACTAAACTACTTATTTGCTTGTGAGGCAGATTTGCAGTTCCAGTCCGTGGCTCTCTGAGGGATCTTTTTTTCCCCACTAAACCCTACTCGGTTCTATGATAAAGCACATTTTGAAGAAAAGAGAGAGATGAGAATTTTCATTAGCATGGGCCAAATGAAGCTCTATGTGAAAATTTTAGGTTGACATAATAGAAAATGGCAAATAATGCAATTCTTTGTGATGCTTTAACAGGCAGTGTATGAACAGTGCGGCTGCTGTTGGCATCTGCTGAATGAGTCTTTCCTTCCCTGGTGCTTCTTTGCAGACAATCATGGCTGTAAAGTTGACCAAAGGACAACAGCAAATACTGGTGAGAGAGACTTTACAAACAACACGCTTTTTAATTACACAGTCCTATGGGGATGTTCATGTATGCTCTCTCTCTAGCTTTCTCTGGCTTTTTCTCTATTTCTTTTCAGGGCTAGAAGCTAAATTTAGCAGGATAAATTTACCCACTTTGTTTGGAAGTGATATTAACAGTGTGCTTCTCACCGCACAAAGACATCCAATTGTTTTCAGTTCAAGGTTTGTTTTTCACGTTGTTCAAGTTAAATTTTTCTTACCTGTGCAAATTATTTATAACAGGTTCATTTATACTTCTTGACAAAAATGATATGTTAAAATGGAGGGAATTTATGGGTTCCATTTAGAATCAAATCACAGAAATTTGGAAATAAGAAGGACCATGTGACAATCTATTTTAGGTTGTTTATTCTCTCTCTCTCACTCTGTAATCCTTAACAATTTGAGACGCTAATAATAGCTATGGACTCCTCTCCCAAAAAATACACATACAAACTAAATTTTACCTTATAGTTTCAGGGAAATTTCTGAGATGCATTCATGAAATAACACTGGTTGAGAGCTAGTGATCCAATCAAATCAAGCTAACCTTGAGCTAAGAAATTAAAATTTCAGAAGATGATGTATTTATTTTAGAGAATTAGCGTTGAGATTTAAAATGAGCATCTGTATTTAACTCCTAGAAGTTTTTTTTCTACTTTATCACAAATATGTATAGCACTACCGATTATTATGTAGCAGGTAGAGTATCATTATATTTGCATAAACTTCATAAAAATGTCATTTTAATTGTACCCATTTCAATGGTCATTTTTTTGTCCAGATACTTGTTTTAACCACTTTTCATTTCCACTTTATACTTTTAGTTAGAGGGTGAGAATGAGAAATAAAGTGAAACAAAATATTTTTTACATTTAATATAAATTTACCACCTAGAAAAATCATTACACTAAGAGATTGTATTTATCTAGGAACAGTGATTCTTACATCATGAACTGTACACCAAACTGTTATATGAATCTTTTTGTCTCTGAAATTTAGCAAGTGAAAATGATCAGTTAATACTTCTAAAATGTGAAACTGTATGAATACCTTCAATATTGCTTTAAGTCTAATATTTGCAGGAAAGAAATTAAACTGCAAAATAAATATGATTAGTGAAATTAGAAAAGCAGATTAGGTTGCTATATATAAACCTCTGTAAACACTTATTCACCTAGTTCAGGCAATGGTAATGTCAGCAGCAACAAAGTTCCATCAATTTTAAAAGAAAGTGTGCATTGAAAAGAAAAAAATTCTATTTTTCAAAATCATGTAAAGTAATATCACTGCAAATTATATTGTTTACTTTTATGCTAAAATTTATGAAAATTACTTTAAAATATTCTAGTAGCATATACCTATAGACTTACGTTTATATTAACTAAAAATGACACTTATAATATAGCATAGTTTTATCTCTAGATTAACCAGAAAATTGGAAAATATTCACTGACTGTGTCACTCTAAACATTTTAGAAGTAACATTTCCTGTATTTTAAATAATGTATTCCCTTAGCAGCTGATAACTTCAATTTATAAATTATGCAACTAGGCATGTCACAATCTTGTTCTATACTTAATCAATAAACATATGATCATTGGAAAATAACAAATGTCCAACTATAATTATAATTATACACATGTGAATCCTTCTTAGATTATAAATCCCAGTGAAGAAAGATAGGAAGCCCCTCATCAATATGTGAGAGTTCAGTGTATCAACAACTTTGAACACCCAGTAATCTCTTGGAGTCACTGACAGTCCATCCATTCAGTAGCATGAAAGTGATCAGAAAAATTAACATTTTGTAAGTGATTTTTTTAAATTAACATTTAATGTATTATTTGCTTCAGGGGTGCGGGTCTGTGAATCATCAGTCTTACACAATTCACAGCACTCACCATAGCACATACTCTCCCCAATGTCCATAACCTAGCCACCCTATCTCTCCAACCCCCCACCCCCCAGAAACCCTCAGTTTGTTTCCTGAGATTAAGAGTCTCTTATGGTTTGTCTCCCTCCCCAGTCCCACTTGTTTTGTTTTTTTCTCTCCCTATCCCCCACGATCCCCTGCCCTGCCTCTCAAATTCTTCATATCAGAGAGATCATATGATAATTGTTTTTCTCTGATTGAGTTATTTCACTTAGCATAATACCCTCTAGCTCCATCCATGTCATTGCAAATGGCAAGATTTCGTTTTTTTATGGTTGCATAGTATTCCATTGTATATATATACATCTTCTTTATCCATTCATCTGTTGATGCCACAGTGAGACACCACCTCACACCAGCCAGAATAGCTAAAATTAACAAGTTAGGAAACAACAGATGTTGGCGAGGATGTAGAGAAAGGGGAACCCTCCTACACTGTTGGTGGGAATGCAAGCTGGTGCAGCCACTTCCTTAAAAGTTGAAAATAGAGCTACCCTACGACCCAGCAATTGCTCTACTGTGTATCTACCCTAAAGATACAAATGTAGTGATCCAAAGGGACACATACACCCAAATGTTTATAGCAGCAATGTCCACAATAGCCAAACTATGGAAAGAACCTAGATGTAAGTGATTTTTAACTTGATATTTCAAACATGTATCTGACCTTTATTATTATCACTTAGAAATCAAGTATAAAAAAGATACTTCGTTTTTCCTGATAGACAATGTTTTTCTTGAAAATATGAGATACTTTGTTATTTCCTTAGCCGACATTTCTATGTAAAACAGGAAAATTCTTCTATGTTATTTCTAGTGTTCTCATTTAACTCTTTTGACGAATGTTGCTAGGGAAACAAATTTTTAAAAAAAGATAAAGTGGGGATGAGATATTGAGAGAGAGACAAAAGTAATTATAATAGTACAGAATTATACTTGAAAAATATCAAAGATCAATGATCAACATCAAAAAAAATATTTGGATCTACCAGAGATTAAAAATTTATTTTTAAACTGTGTCTGTTTTTAATGAATACAAATGTACCCTGTAAAAAGGAGGGTAAGTAATTTTACTATGACATTGACTGTCTAAATTGTCATTGACACTGAAAACAAAGAGGCTGGTATAACAACATACTTAATAAGCACAAATAATTCTTTAAAATTATAAATGCATTTGAATATGGCATTTCCCAATTCGGAATCACCTTCCAGGGATTTAACAAGCTCACATAAAGGTCAACATGATTTATTTCTTTTTCATCACAAGCTACCTTCAAATTCTCTAATTTTGCTTATCCTGACTTTAGTCCCCTCCATTATTTTATATATGCAAATATAACTACTACATTTGTCTTTCTTTCAAACTGTTGCTCTTAGTTATAAAAATTCATATCGTGGCAATGTGCCAGGAGCTACTTAGGTTTAAAAAATAGCTTCTCATTTAAATAACTCCACCGAATCTTTCTCTTAAACTTGCTTACCGTAAATGGTAACGTAAAAAGATGCTGTGTCTTTTTTAGATTGTGGCTTAGGTGTAAATGACCCAGCCATCCAAAAAAATTTCTATGAGCATGTTCCTGCTAAAGTTTAAAGTGATGGAAGATTTCTCTGGCAAGGTTACACCATGACCTGTAGAAAGTGAGATGCTTGAGTGTCTGGGGAAGAGAATTTCCAGACATAGTGGCCAGCAAGAACAAAAATGAGATTGGGTCCATCTTGGCTTGTGTTATTGGTAGAACAAAAAGTTGGTAGATGAGGTAACAAAAGGAAGCTGGGCAGGTTGTTTTGGTCAGTGGAAACCATTTTAAGTGTTTCTATTTTTACTGAGGTTAGTCACTCACTGTTGTGGGCAGGTAAGTGATATCTTGAGAGCTATGTAGGAAAATACTTAGATGCAGCAAGGGTGCAAGCAAGCAGAATGAATAGACTATAATTACAATAATAAAATTTGGATAAAGGTGGCAGTATTAGAGGTTGAAACCTTAAGAAAGTAGAGTAAAAAAAAAAAGAAAGTAGAGTAAGAAGAAAGAATTTGCTGATGAATGGATACAGATTATAAATCAAAGAGATGACCCCTGGGGATTTTTTGGCCTGAGAAATAATCATTAGCCACTGAGTTGTGAAAGAACTGGAAAGGAGTAGATTTGTTCGGGTAGATAGATGAGAACAGAAATCTAAAGCTTGTTTCTAGACATGTTATGTCTCAGTTGTCTATTAAACCTTTAAGTGATGATATAGAATAGGCAGTCAGATTCTTGAATCTAGAGATCAGAGGAGTACTAGGGGTATTACTAGGGAAGCATCAGAATATACATGATCAATAAAGCCATGATACTGTTGTGAGATCATCTGAGAAATCATTGTATTCCAGGTCTCTACTTGGGAACATATCCCCATTTATAGATCAGGAAGAGGAAAAGGATTCAGGCGAGAAGACCAAAAAGGTACATTAGATTAGAATTTAATGAGAGCAAGAGCAAATTGTCTTAAGTACTAAGCTTTCTCAATAATGGCCAGGATTACCATAGCTAATTGCACCAGTGTATGGAGGTTAAATTAAAAGAATTCTGGTTGAGAAAAACAAGTCTAGTGAGAAAGATATACCCATTTCCTAAAAAAAGTCAGTCTGAAGGACAAATTCTCATAATGTAAGAAGTAAATTTATCTTTGAAGGATAGCCTTCTGTATTCATGGATTTTTATATATGTTATATGAAGAAACTTTAGATAACAAAGATGAGTAAATGTGTGTGTGTGTGTGTAATGTGTTTCATTTATTTATGATTTATGTTTGAGAATAGCATTGGGACTCTGGTTTTTTCAGCTCAGCATTTACATATCTCAACTGAACTTCACAGTGACTACTTTTATGACTGGGAAACACTGTCACAGATGATTTTGTCATGATACAAACTGGAAACTGGCCCATTTTTATCTGAAATGAATTGCCTGACCATGTAACATACCATACATTTTTTCAAAAGTTATTAGATATCAAACATATTAAATTTTTATGAGTTTTAAAGTTTTAAATTACAATTTGGTTTTAAATTATAATAAAGTTTTAAATTACCATTATAATTATGTAATTTCTAAAAACTCAAATGAGGAAATGGTTTCTTAATGATTTCCACTAACACATATAAAATATAAAGCACTTTATAATTCAATGATTGTTGGTTTTTAGTCACTTTATTTTGGAATCATAACCTTTTAAATTAAAAAATTAGGAGCATACCCTGAAATAGGTAAGGATGTAAATAACTTGACATATTGCTATATAGATGCATTACACTGAGATATTAAATACAATAATGTTCTAATTAAAGAAAATTATGAACTATCTGTAGGGCTATCATCATAAGACAGATACATTTTGAAGGCTTTGTCTGGCTTTGTAAAAATTTTGTCATATTTCACATCTTTTTCCTCCTGTAATTCCTGTAATTACTCATGACATTTAGTAATAATGACACATCTTGCTTTTTTTAACATGATTTTTTTCCACTTAATAAGTTGATTTAAGAATTTCCCCATGAAATTATTTGGTCCCTCTAAGCATCATTATGGGTGACTGTATACAATTCCAATTGTCTTCTGTTATAAGTAAATATCATTTGTTAAATATCATTTGTTCCAAAACTTTTTCTGCTATTTCAAAGGAAAGTGATTTTAAGCATATCACTTAACATTATTTGTAGTTCTTTTGACTGTGTCAAAAAGTCACTGGTTGCTAATGTTAATATTAGCACTGGATGATAACTTTTGCTTTTTATACCACATAGGGTTTTTTAAGCCCTAAAACTAAAGTCATTCAGACATTGTTTTGCAAATATAAGACATCTTCCATATTTGACACAATATTAACAGCAATGGAAAAAATAACTGCTATTATAATTTAGAAGTTATAGCACTTATTGAATATGATGTATCAGGTATTACACGTTCATTATATTGGCACATATTCTTTCAGAAATTTCTGTCCATTTGGTTTTTCTTGATGAGCATTTTTGCCTTGATTTTATCTTACATTATTTATTTTAAAACTGCCTTAAATCATTTGGGGAACAAATTTTAGGGTAAGTATAGACAAAAATGGCACTCTTACAATTATAGTAGAACACATTCAGAATTGAAATAGAAAAAGAATTGCCTTATTAAAGTGACTTTTGAAACGATTTAGTTTGCTTTTATATATATCATGATGGAATATCATGAATTTAAGGTAGATGTAGAGAAAAAAGATAAATTAAGTAATTAGTGCTAGAATTTTACCATTTTAAAATGTCCAATTAAAAATACTATATTTGAATATTTGTATTTTCAAAAATTCTGTTTTCCTTACAGAATAATCATAGTTTATATGGTCACCACACATTCTTTTAATGCTTGATATATATCACTTTATCTGATTGTTATTGCTTTATGTATATCAATTAAAATGTATAATGATAAGCTAAGATAACAAGTCAAGTTTGTCAAACTTTATAAAGTTTCAAGGTAAGACATTTACAGCTCTGAGTAAACACGCTTTATTTTTCACAGTTCAGGAGAATTTTGATACTTATTAAAATATCAAATCTATTTCTTATTTCTTACCTCTGTTTTATTTCTTTGTTTAAGCTGATTAGACTACCACTGATACCTTAACACTAGGTGTTTGAACTACACTTGAGCCACTGAAATTATTTAACTACAGATGATGTGAAAAAGATGGTGGCTAGAAATTGGAAGCAGGCATTTTTTTTGTTAGTTCAGTGACTCAATGTTTTACCAAACATTTAATTTCCCTAATGAGCAGTATTGACATTATTTCTTCATATGTATATAAATTAACTATGTATGTATATATATTTTATATTTGTACATAAAATGATTTCATTTGATAGATTTGAACACTAGATAGAAAGTCAATATTTTTTCAGTATATTTATTGACTTGTTTTTTCATGAGAATTAACATAAAGAAAGGTCATTATAATTTGGCAAAAATTCAGTGTTTTGTGTTTATGTGTAACTTCTTATGTGAAAATGCCAGACCTCACAACACGGTTTTCTAGTTCAGCTACAATTACTTGAACCCTCTGAAAGAATACTCATGCTGTCTTGTGAAGCAAAAATATAGTATATCATTAAAATTTTGAACACTTTTAAAAGATATGTTGATGCTCTGATTGATTTATATTAAAAGTAATTTCAAAGAAATGTATATGTTTTTCATGAATCCAAAATTGTGAAATGCATAGTGGATGTTAAATATTGTAAATCTCAAAAACTGTAAAAATTTTTCCCACCATGGATATGGGCTTTATTTGGGTACAGTTGGGGGAAAGGATTGAAGAACCAGGACTGCGGTTAGAGGGGGAGGGTCTTCTCAATTTGCTTTTTAATTTAATGCATGTTACCTGGAGGCTATACTAAATGAGAACAGATGAGGTCAGTCCTTGGCTCCATCCTTGTGATTCTCATTCTTGGTCCAGGTTCCTGGTCTGGCTGGCCTTCCATCTGAGCAGATCTCTTTAGTCCACAGTGTGGGTCACGCATCTGCATCTGCCTATGATCACAGCCAAGGGAGGCCACCGTGGCCACATGGACAACATCCCCGATGCTGAGTTCAGGTACCCGGGAGGAGTATTCCATGTAGGACACAAACCCTCCCTGCTTGCCAGCACAGTGCCCTGCTCATGTATAACAGGGATAAGCCTGCTTGGACGGCTCCTTTAGTGTAGACAGGTCCCTGCAGAAGTCCAATTTATAGCCAACCAGCACAACCTTGGCACTGTGGCAAAACTCCCGAGTCTCCCCTTGCCACTTCTTGAGGACACTGTCCAAAAACCTTGAACTGATTACTGATATGCACAATTGCCTTTCAGTAAGCTCAGTTCACTGATATTGGCATGAAAGTCATGAAATACTTGAGTTATGATGAAGTTAAATTCAAATTAAAGTTAAATTCCTGAATTCCTGAATTTGCTCAAGATTTTCGCAACATTGTTCCAAAATATGTCAGAATTCTAAAAATGATAAAAGATACAATTAAAATTCCTCCTTTGAAAATATAATTGTTCTCGGGCGCCTGGGTGGCTCAGTTGGTTAAGCAACTGCCTTCGGCTCGGGTCATGATCCCGGAGTCCCGGGATCGAGTCCCATATCGGACTCCCGGCTCTGCGGGAAGTCTGCTTCTCCCTCTGACCTTCTCCCCTCTCATTCTCAGTCTCTCGCTCTCTAATAAAAAAAAAAAAAAAAAAAAAATCTTGAAAATATAATTGTTCTTTCTACAATCACCCTTTTCTTTTATTAGGGATCCTGCTATTTTTATAGAAAGAAAAATACAGAAATGGAGGAGCATATGAACTCTATGATAAAGGAATAGCACAAAAAATGTGGATTAATCAGTCTGATGGCATTACACCAATTATTGAAGAGGTAACTAGTAAAAACCTAGTTTTAAACCAACCACTGTGTTTCTTAATTTATTAGAGAGGGAGATTAAATTGAGAGGTTAAGATGATCCCATTTCACTTACCTCAATCATATAACTCAGAACCTGAGAATCAGTCTGCTAAACAGCTGCCAGGTGGATAGTTATTGTCAAAATTGCAATGAATCTGTCCTAAATGTATCAGAAGATAAAATAGGAAAGACAGGCATGATGTTGCTGGGAAAATTATAGTAATTTTTCTGCTGATCCCTTGTTCTGGAAAGTTCAGCCCTCATTTCCTGCACTATATTTTTCTCCACAGACTTTCTCTTTCCATCCAGTCAGAGTGCTCACAGATCTCTGTAGATTCTTTGGAAATAATTTACAGAGACTGATAATTTGCCAGGTTAGTTGGTTCCTCTTCTTGAGACCTAGCCCCCATTTTTTATTGTCCCTTCCCACCAAGGAACAGAAATTACTTAACAATGGAATAAATTATTTTTCTGAAAGTAATTGTTACTCTGAACTAACCTTAGTTCGTTTTCTCTTCTAAAATTTCAGTCTCAAAAGGAAACTAAAAAACCCATTTCTGAGTCCAGGGTTCTCCCTGGGATTGAACATAGTCAGCCATGCGGGGGCTTGGTCACATTACTTCTTCCCAACAACAGTTTAGTAGAGCACGCTGTCAAAACTCTCAGAGCACCTTGCTGGGCTGAAAGGCACGAGGCATTTAACCAAAACAGTCCCTTGGCTACTGAAGGACAAGTTGATGTATTAGAGGCTCTGAGATATATGTGGGGGCATGCTTTCTAGTTCCCAGAAAGAATTAAGAATTGAATCTTAAAAGGTTTATTGTGCTCAAAGGGACTATTTTGATGTCATTCATTGTAACAATATCACCTGAGGTTTGTGTGGGTCACTCTTGCCCATGAGTGAATGTGATTCCCACAACCCTAGTAATTGCTACTAATAGAAATCATTATTCTTATTTTATAAGTTGAAAAAAGAAGTTCAGGGAAGCTCAAGTTTCTCATTTTAAAATAGAGGTCATACATTTCTTGCAAGGTAGTTATGAAGATATAAATGATTCAACATGCATAATGCATTGAGTGAAAAGGACAGGTTTAACACATGGAAGGTACTTAATAACTATTTTTCAATAACAGTATAATGAAAAGTAATATTGTGTTAATGAGTTTAAGGACTGGAATTCCCATTTTCTGATTTGCAACCAAAAATGATTTCTGATACTCTGGCTCAACTGTTTACCATATTTTGGTGCATTGTTCGGCACATAATAGTCAATGAAATTTTCCAAATAAATAGGTGATTTTAAAACTTTGTATATGAAAAGAAATAATAGGTAGACCAAATAGCCAAATGTTACAAAGTTTACATTTTTTCTTTAAAACCGCGTTATTATTTCATAACTGGAGAGCTAGTAATAGAGGAAAGGCAAATGATTGATAATACCTGAACTGCATAGTTTTGGAGTTAGTTCATGCATGCAATTTATTTCATTGCTCAAGAGTTATATTTTTTAAATCCACGAATGAAAGTTGTAGTATTCAAAACTGTCCATCTTTATAGTATGATTTGACATTATATTAAATTATGAGAATTACAGATTATATTCTTAATATGTGAAACATAGTATGGTGTGTATTTTATGTTGGTGTTAATTGATAATAATCTTATGAAATTTTAAATTCTAGTTAGAAATAAAAAATTTTACAAAGAATTAAGCCACTCTAAGCATTTCCTATTGGGAAATATTTAATAAATAGGGTAACTATTTTCCAATTCTAAGCATGAAAAATATATTACTAATGTAATTTTTTCTTTTGGCTACAGGTTTATGACATCAATTACGTATTAATCTCTTGTCTTTTAGGTATCAGGATCTAGTGTGTACCTTGACTTTACCGATCTGGCATTTGTAAGTTGGTGGGTGAATGAGAATGAATTTTTTCACCAGAAAATGAAATTAAATGGTCTTAAAATTGTAAATAATTGTCTTACATTTTATTTCAGATTTAAAAGATGATAACATCAATTATTGGTACTAGTCATAAACAATAAAATATATTTACCATCAGGTTAATAAACCTTTTTTTTTCAGTAATTCTAATAATTTTGAAATAGAAATTCAGTTCAGAAATAAACCCTATTCATACAGAAGTAAGGAGATGAGGAAAATTCATGCTTTGTCTCTACTTCCCTTTGTTCTTCCCATCCATGGATTCAAGGCATGAAAAATATACCCTTCTTCTTCTGGAGCTTATTAATTCTAAATTTAGGATAACTCAATAATCAATGATATAAAACTTTGAAGTAATGGTAAAAGTTGCAGGAAAAGAACAAAACCCATTAGGACACTTAAGGATTAAAACCAGTAATTTAGCTTCATGTGATCTATGCAACTCCTGAAACTTCCAATAAAATGTTCAATTCAAAATTGTCTTTATATTCGCAAATGACACTACAGACAAAGGTTTGATAGCTAAGATCTCTAAAGAACTCCTCAAACTCAACACTCACAAAACAGATAATCACGTCAAAAAATGGGCAGAAGACATGAACAGACACTTCTCCAAAGAAGACATACAAATGGCTAACAGACACATGAAGAAATATTCATCATCTTTAGCCATCAGGGAGATTCAAATCAAAACCACACTGAGATACCACCTTACACCAGTTAGAATGGCCAAAATCAATAAGACAGTAAACAACAAATGTTGGAGAGGATGTGGAGAAAGGGTAACTCTCTTCCACTGTTGGTGGGAATGCAAGTTGGTTCAGCCACTTTGGAAAACAGTGTGGAGATTCCTTAAGAAATGAAAAATAGAGCTACCCTATGACTCTGCAATTGCACTACCTGGTATTTACCCCAAAGAAGCAGATGCAGTACAAAGAAGGGCCACATTTCTCTGGCAAATGCATGGATGGCTGATTTGAAAGAGACAAGGCTGGAGCCCGAGCAGTCAATCAGACGGTTGTTTAAAGCTTCAGGGAGAAACACAGTATCTAAACCAGGAGAGAGATAGGCAAGGTAAGGTTTATGCAAGGATGGATTTAAGACATGCATGCACCTCAATAGCCAAATGTCCACAATAGCCAAATATGGAAATAGGGAAAGAGCCCAGATATCCATCTACAGATGAATGGATAAAGAAGTTGTGATATACAGGTGTGCAAGTGTGTGTGTGCCCGTGCATGTGCAAGCGCACATACACACACACACACAAAGAATGAAATATTGTCATTGCAACAGTGTGGAAGGAACCAGAGAGTATGCTAAGTGAAATAAGTCAGTCAGAGAAAGACAAATACCGTATCATTTCACTCGTATGTGAAATTTAAGAAACACAACAGATGAACATAGGGGAAAGGAAGGAAAATAAAAATAAGATGAAAACTGGGAGGGAGGCAAACCATAAAAAACTTTTAACTCTAGGAAAAAAAACTGAGGGGAGGAGGAACAAGATGGCGGAGAAGTAGGAGGTTGAGATAGAGTCGGATCCCAGAAGTTCATCTAGATAGTTAATAAATCATTCTAAAAGCCAGCATACTCAACAGGAGAGAGAAGAGAGGAAGAAGAGCAATTCTAGGAGCAGAAAATCGACCACCTTCGGAAAGGTAGGACGTTTGGAAAAGTGATTCCAAAGCGACGGGAAGAGA
>CM052799.1:105869388-105897694 GCA_028533885.1 Nasua narica | reverse complement strand
GTTGGGGGGGGTAGGGTTATGGACATTGGGGAGGGTATGTGCTTGGCAAATGCTGTGAAATGTGTAAGCCTGATGATTCACAGACCTGCACCCTGGGGTAAATAATACATTATATGTTAATTAAAAAATTAAAAAAAACAAAACTGAGGGTTGTTGGAGGGGAGGTGGTTGGAAGGATGGGGTAACTGGGTGATGGGTATTAAGGAGGGCATGTAATGTAATGAGCACTGGGTATTATATGCAACTAATGAATCACTAAATTCTATTCCTGAAAATAATTAAATAGTATTTTTTACCTAAATTGAGTTTAAATAAAAAAATTTTAAAAAGAGAAAAAAGAAATACATGGAATATTAAAACCTTTGGACTTTGTGAATATTAAAACCTTTAATCATTGTGAATGATTAAATGGATTTAATGGGTGGGATGAAACTTGAGAGCTATGCCTCAAGAATTACTTTCAGGTTTCTACTTTAGGTAAATGGTTGTCTGTAGAAGCATTGGGATAATACAATAAACTCTGTTATGGACATATGGAATTGAGCTGCTCATGGGTAGTCAATGAAAGGAAAAAATTCATACCAGTTTCTTTGGGGAGGTTTAAACATTTGTATGGAGCTCAAAATACTTATTCCTGTTTTCCAAACAGTGTTATGTAATGCTACATAAAAAGGCAGCATGGTCTCTTGGTTCATGTTCTCTGTTCTTACCTAGCATTAACCAGTGACATTGTATGAGCCATTTTTTTCTCTTTTCCTCGAAATAAAACTGTCAGTGACTATGAGCAAGTTTTCACATGCATAATTAATCTCATTATTAAAATAATGGTTTCCCAAGTGGAACTCATCTTCAGTTCCACAGCTTGAAAGGTATCCTAATGAGCATAATTATTAAATTATTATTTATTTTAATAATAATAATAATTATTTATTATATATTATTTTATCCTAATTATTTATTGTAAAGTTGAAAATGCAGGCCAATGAGCTTTAGTGATTCTATGCACATGCACAGTGAAGGGGAGTAGAATTATGCTTTATATGTATATTTAGATGTAAATATACTTAAGTAGTTAGATTGGAATCTAATTCCAATCTACTAATTTCTATGACTGAAAATGACAATTCTCTACACTGTTTTCCATATAATTTATATGATCACTATTGCTATCATTTTGGGCAGCACTCAGTCTTGTGGGAGGTGAGAATAATAGAAACAGCTTACTATATACCACCCACTCTATTAAATGTTTTACATTTAGTGATCTATGCTGTCTTTTAATCTTCATAACAACTCCATGAAGCAAGTATTAATATTATACCATTTTGGGGGGGTGATTAATTGGAGGCATACAGAAAGACAAAGTAAACTGTCCAAGCTCACATTACCAGCTAGGGGCAGAACTGGATTCAGACTTAGGCATTCTGGCCCTGGAATCTATGATTTTAATCGACAAGGTACTGAAAGGTAATATAATTGTAAATATTAAGTTTGATCTCCTCTAAGTAAGAAAAACATAAATGAATAAGATGGAAGTATTGGTATTTTACTGTGATTTCTACTTTTTATTATAGTCTACTATGGATAGTAACACTCTTGTGTATCATGACATTGTTGTTGAAAATATGGAAAAAATTGCGGCATGGAGCATTTTATAAATGACTAAAACAAAACAACAAAATAGCTTATAATACAGTGCTATGTATGCAAGTCAGCTTGCCAACAATATTTGGAGAATAAATGGAAGGAATGACAATTGGTCCATCTGGATTATCTAAATAAAAACTGAATAAACAGGGCTTTTGGGTGGAATTATTTTGTATTATATATTGAGTATGAAAAAAATGTTTGCTATGAACAAATTATTGGGTTTTAGTATTATTACTCCTTAGCAATTTTTTTCTTATATTAAACCAGAGTACCATTCTCCTCGCTGTTCATTTTAATTTATTTATGTTCATTTTGAAAAATATATTCACTTATACATGAAAATATATTGCAAAGTATAAATTTAAAGAAGAAAATAAAATCACCATACTAAAACTATTCAAAAGATCATCACTGTTAACATTTTAGTTAATATTTTCACATTTTATATTTTTTCCTTAAAAACTGTGTTCATATTTTACACTTGTGATGAGTACCAGGTGTTATATGGAAGTGTTGAATCATTCTACAATACACCTGAAACTAATACCATATTGGATGTTAACCAACTGGAATTTAAATAAAAACTTAAAAAAACTATGCCAATATTTTATGGTAAGAATTAAGAACCATTTGGTATCAAAGTTATTGATACCCAAACTATTCTGATGGAAAAGTCACTTAATAGATTAGAAGTTTGGACTAGGATTCTAAATTTTCAGAACCAAAAGCTAACGTGTCTTAGGCTGAAACAAGTTGATAAAACCTTTCTTTAAATGCATCAATTTGGGGCACTTGGGTGGCTCAGTGGGTTAAAGCCTCTGCCTTCTGCTCAGTTCATGATCTCAGGGTCTTGGGATCGAGCCCCACATCGGGCTCTTTGCTCAGCAGGGAGCCTGCTACCCCCTCTCTCTCTGCCTGCCTCTCTGCCTACTTGTGGTCTCTCTCTCTGTCAAATAAATAAATAAAATCTTAAAAAAAATAAATGCATCAATTTATTCTAAACCATTTCTGATAAAGGTCTTCCCTCCAACCTCTCTCGACCTGATTCACCAATCAAATTGATGATACTGTAATTGGTATCAATTGTTATTCCAAGTCAAGGTTATAAGTCTATATGATACTAAAAGATATAAGATCACTTTTTCTTTTTAGTTGTTGGAAATGCCTTCTGATGATAATCGTCAAAACATGAATCATATAAATCGTGGGGCTGTATAAGAAATTTACGCATTCTTTGCTCCCTGAGTTTTATTCAGTAATGGTTAATTGCCTGGATTCTTTCTTAGTGCCAGGTAGGCAAATCTAAAAAAAAAGTGATTTATATAGGTTAGAAATTGATTTTTAAACAACAGTTGCTAATAATTGCATTTATTTGATATGCTATAACCAATATCTTGAGGCTGAGATGATCAATTTTCTATCTTGGAATAACTGGTAAAATTTTAAGACACAATAATATTATTGTATATTTCAAATATAAAAACATTACATATACAAAAGAGTAAGAAATATGCTCCTTTTAAATAAGTGTTTTATTTTATTTTCACTCAAATATATACGTTAACCCGTAAAATACACAAATACTGTATTCAGCTTATTTTTTTAATATATTTAACCCTGGAAATGTAATTTTTATTTTTATTTATTTTATTTTTTTAAAGATCCTATTTATTTATTTGACAGAGTATTTAGGGCACAAGTAGGGGAGCAGCAGCAGAAGGAGAGGGAGATGCAGGCTCCTCTCTGAGTGGGAGCTCAAGGTGGGGCTTGTTGAAAATAGAGCTAAACAGGGCCCTGAGATCATGACCTGAGCTGAAGGCAGACGCTTAACCGACTGAGCCACTCAGACACCCCTAGAAATGTAATTTTTTTTTTTTTTATGATTTATTTGAGAGAGGGAGAGAAAGCCCAAGCAGAGGGAGCTGGAGAGGGAGAAGCAGTCTCCCCGCAGAGCAGAAAGCCTGATGCGGGGCTCGATCCCAGGACCCTGAGATCATGACCTGAGCCGAAGGCAGAGGCTTTAACCCACTGAGCCACCCAGGCGTCCCTAGATATGTAATTTTTAAGTAATAGAAACTATTTAAGTCATAATTTCTTTTCCAAAAAATAGATTTCATGAGAATTATGTTAAAGTGCAAACGCTTGTCTTATTTAGTGAGAGGTGATCTGCTGTGTTGAACAGTTAAAAGACATGGTTCATATCTGTGTTCATTAAAACCTGAATTGACTTCTAGTGAAATATGATCCCCTGATAATGATCTTTGATGAAAATTAAACAGTTAAATATGGAAATCCTTTTGTAAGTAGGGTATACTTACTTGACAGAGGTTTTCCTTAAGTGAGAATGAGATTTGAATTATGGAATATTATTTAAAGAAATTTAATTTGATTCATTTCTAGTAATGCCACATGTTTCAGAGATTATTCCAGCTTCAGATTCGTAACTCTGGGATCCCTTTTAGGTTTAAACGTTTGAGCTAAATTCTGATTTTCCCTGATTAGCTTCCAAGAGGAGATACTGAGTAAAAAGTAATATTTACTGATATTTATTGAGCATCTTCTTTTTTTTTAAGATTTTTTATTTATTTATTTGACAGAGAGAGATCACAAGTAGGCAGAAAGTCATAGGAGGAAGCAGGCTCCCTGCTGCGCAGAGAGCCTGATGCAGGGCTCCATCCCAGGATCCCAAGATCAGGACCTGAGCCAAAGGCAGAGGCTTTAACCCACTGAGCCACCCAGGTGCCCCAACTGAGTATCTTCTAACTACACTAAGGACTGATTATCTTATTTCATTTCATAACCCTGCAAAGTAGTAAGACAACATTTTTGCTGTCAGGAAAACATATCAGGAAACAGAAGGAATGTGTTATGGCCATTCCCTTCAAGTAACAGAAATGTATTTGAGCCAGAAAATTGGAGAATTTATCATGCAGAAACAAGAACAATAAGCCATCTGGACCTCAGAATGGACCTGGAAAGCATCAGGATCTTAACTTCAACTCTTTGTGTGTATGTGAACAGGGTTCATTTGCTGTGCTGATCTATGATTTAAAAAATTTATATTTAATCAGAAGACCTTTATTTACTGAAAATATGGATTTCAAACCTACAAATCCCAGACAGTTTAGGGATTCAACTGTGGTTGAAGCAATTGTAGTCAGATACCAGTTTCAGAGAATACATATCTGAGTGGTCTGTCCCTCATGTGGAAGTGGTATTTCCAGGTAGTCCTATTAGTGACAAAGATAATCTAAAGGTTGCCTTTCACTCTGAGCCTCAGGGAAGATTAATTTTCTAGTCATGTATAACCAGATGTTCTCAATTCTGACAGAAACAAAGACCTTATCCTTCTTACTACACATTATAAACTCAGTAGCATATATAAGGTGATTTTTAAAAACTAATTTGTTGAGTTATTTTATAGATTAACTATCAGCTATAAGATTGCTCTTTGTTGTGTGTACATGCTTTCTATTTAGAGGAGAATATTGCACAAAATACAAAACTCCTTTCCTCTTTGAATTTATTAGAGGAATATGTAAAGCCATATGCAAATAAGTCTGACTTTAACCAGAATGTTTTATTAAAAATTAGATAATTCCTTAAAATAAAGCAACCTGATTCCCTTATTATGTCCTGCTAGAAGTCTTATATTTTAATTAATTACAAATCCAAATTGCATTGTATGCTATTTGTCTTTCCCTACAATGGTCTGGAAACAGTGGTCATAATGCTTTTAAATATTATTCAGGTAACTATAATTATCTAAATAGACAATGTCAAGCAACCCCTTGTTCCATTTTTTTCCTTTGCATTTCTCCTTTAATTTTTTTATTATGATAAAAATATATAACAGGAAATGTACCCTTGCAATAAAACTTTAAGTGGAAAGTATGGTATTGCTAACTATATGAACTTTGTTGTACAGTAGATATCTAGAGCTTATTCATTTTGTATGATTGAAACTCTGTATTCATTGGACAGCAACTCCTGATTCTAACTCCCTCTAGCTGCTGGTATGCCATTGTACCTTCTGTTTCTATCTTTTTGGTTACGTTTGATCCCACCTCTAAGTGGAATCATGCAGTATAGGTCTTTGTGTCTGATTTCACTTAATATGTAGTGCTTAAGGTTGTCGCAGATGATAGGATTTCCTTCTCTTTAAAGGCTGAGTAATATTCCATTATATGTATATATCACATTTCCCTTTATATCAACCATTCATGGACATTTAGGTTGTTTCCAATTCTTGGCAATTGTGAAAAATGCTTCAATGAACATGAGAGTGCAAATATTTCTTTGAGACACTTTTTTCAATTCTTTATATAAATACATAGACATGGACTTGCTGGATCATATGGGATCAAAATAGGTTCCACAAAACCTATTTTAGTTTTGTGGAACCAAATACTATTTTCCATAGCAGCTAAATCACTAACAATCTCTAAGTGTTTCATTTCTCCACATACTTGCCAAAACTTGTTATCTTATAAATAGCTCAAATGCCTTGACAGTCACAGTTGCTCTTGGCCCTACACTCAGAGAACCTCAGTCCTCTCAATGATGGTGCAACCAAAGAACATATGTGGAGGTATGTAGGATTCCCTAGAATCCTACTTCAGTGCTGTGGTTGACAGTTGTGCTCATTAGGCAGTGTCTACACAATATTGGTCTTTAAATATGTAAATATATCTTAAGTATTAAATATATATTACAATAACATTTATTATATTATCTCTGTGTATGAAAGTGCTTCAAATCTTCATCCAGGCATTTTAATCTCATGTTAGATATCTAACAAGCTGTGTCTGGTACTATTCCATCCCTACCATTGAGTCTGCTTCTGTGGCTGGGATAAAACCAGTGCGACTTAACCCCTCATTCATTTAAAGATGTTTTTCTTTATTACTCTTACTTGAATTTAATTAAAAAGAAATTGAAAAAATAAAAAAAATGCAAAAATTTATGACTTCATGGCAGCCAGGAGCTACTTATTATCAATATTAATTTATTGAATCTAATAGTACTTATATTTCAATTATCCCTGAGGATACTACTCTTTTATATCAGTGTCTGAAAATTAACACTTTATCACTAAGGAATTAAAAAACTATGTTCTACATCCTTAGTTAGAGAAAGAAGAGAAATATTCAATGCACTTTACAGGTTTTTATTAAGATGTGTAAAATAATAAAAATGTGAGGTTTAAACGAATTCCAAATGAATAGCTGATTGATGCTACAAGAATGATGATTCAAAAACTATTGCTTTTCCTTGTTAACTAAGTATAATATGGAGCACTTGTTTCATTTTTGAAAGACAGCTTTTCTCATAGCAAGTAAGAAGTCTAAACCCAACTTTTTTGGGGGATTAGATACCCTATAGTCACCATTCATGGACATTTAGGTTGTTTAGAGAGAGCATAATAATGAACTGCATAAACATATGGTAAACCAAACAATGTAAACTCTTTAATCTCAGTGAGATAATATTTAATCATGTGTACCTATCTATAGTTATGCATTGCTATGACATAAAAAGTGGACTAAATATTTCAGTGTTCCCCTAACTGGTATGTTGGGAAATAATAGAACAAAAATCCAGACAAAACAAACGTTCTAACAAACCAGCACATCTCACATCCACACACATCCTGACATGTTATAATAAAATAGTATTCTGTGTTCTAATATATAAATAAATACTAGCACAAAGAATTGAAGAAGTAACTTTACAGAGAGATTTTTCAGATGCTTCAATTTAATGTAGTGCTATGGCAGTGTGCACTGAGAATCTCCAAGGACTAAGTACTCTGTGTTATCTTCACAGAGATTCAGAGAAAATATTTTCAGATCACTCCAGTAAACATTTCTCAGAACAGGACTGCCAATTTAGGAATCAAATACATTTAAGATGAAGGTTGGGGGGTTATGGGGGGTAGGGAGGGAAAAATGAAACAAGATGGGATCGTGAGGGCGACAAACCATAAGAGACTCTTAATCTCAGGAAACAAACTGAGGGTTGCTGGGGGTTGGGGGGAGTGATAGGGTGACTGGGTTATGGACAATGGGGAAGGTATGTGCTATGGCGAGTGCTGTGAAATGTGTAAGACAGATGATTCAGAGAACTGTACCCCTGGAGCAAATAATACATTATATGTTAATAAAATTAAAATAAAACAAAATAAATAATAAGTTGCATGGATAAAATACTGAGCAGAATTTAGTAATAGTGTAAGTTGAGGCAATTAAGCTCTCTGATTATTTGTCATGTTTTTTAGCCAATTAAAATCTTAAAAGTGATTCTTACCTGTAGAGCAGAACTTGAGTGTGCTAGTAAAGGGAAAAGGTATTTTTCCCCTTCTTCCTATTTTCTAGCTCAGGGTCATATTTCCCACTGCAGATGTGGGAGAGGATGGAAGGAGATCTAGAAGAGTGAATAATAGAATGAGGATCATAATACTTAAAACTGGACTTGTAAGAGCTGAAATAATGCTGATAAAAATAAAAATTTAATGCATTTATAATGCCTTTTTTAAGTTAAATTATATAATACATTTGCTTCTTAAAAGACATGGTTACTTATTTTATAAGTTTTTACCTGGAAGTTTTTACCTCTTAAACTCCTTTATGAAAAATATGGTGTAGAGAATATAGTCAATAATCTTGTAATAGTGTTATTTGGTGACAGATACTGACTACACTTATCACTGTGAGCACTGAATAATGTGTAGAATAATGTATACACCTGGAAGTAATGTGACATTGTATATTAATTATACTTAAATAAAAACAAGTGAAAGGAAAGGGTGAGATAAATTCTACTTGATCCATTTATATCTTAAAAGTCTCAATACTTAATTTAAGTTAGTAAAATGTATTCTTAAAATATTTTAGATTAAATATTATTCTGATATTTTTCTAATGTAATTTCTTTTTATTCTCAAGAGTAAATATATTTTAGCAATAACTTTCTTTGGTTAACAAGTCAAGGCACTATTTGAACGTCTATATACAAAGTTGCCTTATCTTTATATTTTACAAATCCTAATTAAATGGGCCACTTTTTACGAATAATCAAGTAATCACAAATCTGTATCATTTTCCAATTATATTCAGTTACCATTAAAATATCACTGAATGGGGCACCTGGGTGGCGCAGTCCTTAAGGGTCTGCCATCGGCTCAGGTTGTGATCCCAGGGTCCTGATTCCAATCCCTCATTGGGCTCCCTGCTAGGTGGGAAGCCTGCTCCCCCATCTCCCACCCTCTTGCTTGTGTTCCCTCTCTCACTGTGTCTCTGTCTGTCAAATAAAAAATAAAATCTAAAAAAAAAATAAAGTATCACTGGATGAATATTGTAATAAATTAAAAATAAACTTCAGAAGATTTTTTTTAAAGGGTGTGGATGTTGTTCAACAAATTGGAAATAACTGTCTAGCAAAATATCGCAGACATTATCCATGAATGTATAAATACTTTAGTGATGAAATGTTGGCCATTGTATACTCTGTACAGCACTGTTCTTTTGGTCTTGAAGGGACAGGATTTGTAACCAAGTGAAGAACCAGTACTAAATATCACCAACAAAAGGAACAAGGTATGGAACATAATGTAATATGGAAGTTGTACTAAAAAAGAAAATATTAAATCTGTGGTTAACCTTTTAAAATATTTTAGGTTTAAACACTTGGGTGTCATCCTTGTGTGGGGGCATGCATCCTTCTGTAACAATCTCCGTATTGTTCCAATTTTAGTATATGTGCTGCCGAAGCAAGCACACATGTTTAGACACTTGAAAAACCAGATTATAAGCTAGATTTTCAGAGTAAGATAAGTTAGATGGTGAAATTGGAGTGGTCTGGTAATATTTTCCCTGAAATCTTTCCTGAAAAGAAATATAAATTACGTAAATATTTTATCTTATCCATACGAATGAGTGATATTTTAGTAGTGAGCTATATATTCCTCTAAAAATGATAAAATTATAAACTCTTAATAAAAAGGAAAAAATAAACATGAAGATAAAATATTTTAAAATCCCAAGTAATCACAGATAGGTTTACTTAGAAGAAAATGTAATGGTCATAATGTTTACTGTTTATATTATGTCAATATTTTGCTTTATCTTAGGTTTGATTCTGATACAAATGCCAGGGCTGAAGACACTCAGTTCTTGCGGGACTCAGCATTCCTTATCACTTCTGTCCTGAAACAAGTTAATAAGTGTGAATTTTGGAATATTAGTGTGTGTTTCCATATAATTCTTTTTTTTAAATGTTTTATTTATTTATTTGTCAGAGAGAGAGAGAGAGAAAGAGAGCAAGAGAACACAAGCAGGGGGAGTGGCAGGCAGAGGGAAAACAGACTCCTCTGAGCAAGGAGTTTGATGCAAAACTCGATCCCAGGACCCTAGGATCACAACCCCAGCCAAAGGCAGATGCTTAATAGACTGAGCCACTCAGGTGCCCCTATATATAAATATATATATTTAAGAATTCTTAAATATATATAAGTACCTTAAATATATATAAGTTCTTATAAATAATATAAGTATTCTCAATAATAATAATTACTGATAGTTTTAATTTTATCTGGATCAGTTTACTGAGGATCAATATTACAGTCTAGTGATTACGAACATAACTAAAGTTTATAGCCAATCTGAGGAAAATGTATGTTATTAAAATATTTTTAAAATATCAGGCAATGGAGAAAAGTATGATCTGTCACCTATCGACCTTGAGATACCACTTTTCACATATTCATGAATATCCTGCAAGGCAATTTAATTGTAAATACATGCAATTGCCTATTCATTTAGTTGTTTGTTTTTACAATGATTGGATTGTGCTACATATATGATTTTATTTTATTTTTTCACACTTACAATGGTGGAGAGTATTTCCCAGGCAACGATACACTAGTTCAGTAAAGAAGACCTTCAATTGCTTGTTTGCCGTCAATATTTTAATACGTAGCCTGAAAATTCATCGAAAGTAGTGTGATATATTGATGGGAAAATGGACTTGTATTATGATGGTTCAATCCTTAGCAAAAGCTGGCTGGAAAAAGTACTATTTAGGAAGGACAATGTGAAGAAAATATAGCTGTCCCTTTTGAGATTTCTAGAAGAAAGCCAAAGATTTCTTTGGCTTTAGCCAGAGCGCTGGTTAGACTATGTGTGGTTTGGAATTTGCTGAACTCTGCCTCCACATAATGTTTCAAACAACGACCCTTTGATGTCTCCACTGTATTTTCTGCAGACTTGTCATTAAAAAGAATTCTTTATAACATAGCAAAATAACGATTTCATGAAGATTCTTGAGTGGGAAATGCATTTCTACTCATTAATTAGCTTTTTTTTAAATCTTATGGTTGTGAATGGTTTAGTCTGAATATGTCCTACTTCATGACAGTTAGTCCAAAACCCAAAGATTTGCTATCTTTCTTTAGCAACTTTTTATAACTTGCTTATAACTGGCATGCAATTTAAATTTTATTACTAACTCCCTTTATTTTTTCTTCACTTGATTTTTCTATTTTTACCTCCTTATATATGTTCTGTAATCTGTTTGAAATCCTTTTTATATTGAAGCAAGGTAAAAATAATTCCATAGAGAAAGACATAAGTAAACTAATAAAAGCAGTTCCTTTGTTTATATAGGAATAATTGTAGGGAAAAAAGTCCATATTTTGGCTTTTGGGAATTAAGAATGCTGGTAATTTCTTTTGGTTTCTGAATGTGGCTTATAGGAACAGAGGTTTGTGGATGAGGTATGTAGTTATGAGATTTATGTTGCAATGATTGTAGCCACACGGCACACTTGTACTCAAATTCCCCCGTCAACCTCTTCAATTTGGTTCATTTATATACTTAACAAGGCCCCAGTAAACTTGATAACATTCTTTGGGTTTAGGGATTACAAAACAAAGCAAAACAAACAAAGCAAAACATGTTGGGGCTCATTCTACATTTCCTGCTCTGGACCTAGAATTTTGCATTTCTGCAATAGCTATAATTCCCTTTAGTAAAAAATGGTATTTAGAGTCTGTCATCTGGATGATAGAGTATTTGTTGCTCTTGGAATTGGTCACCATCCCTAGACCTTTTGTAATGAACAAAGCCAGGAAATACGTATGATTTAAAAGAAGAAGTATATTATGAATTATAGTGATATTTTGGGTTAAATTTAGGATTGCAGGATTTTGCTTATATCTTTTATATACTTTGATCTTTTCTTGTACACTAAAATTTTTAGTTTCCAAACATTAATGTAATTATTTGGTAAGCTTATTTCAAAATAAAGACATAAGTATTACCACTAACAGTATTACTAAAAGCTATTTAAGGTTTGTTTTTTCCCCCAGTTATTTTTATCCCAAGTTTATTTATTTTGATTTATTTTATAATCAAATTACTTTGCTTTAAGGTCATTTGAAATATTTTCTCTTTGTGCGAGGGAGCCACCAACTCAAGTTTATTTGTTCTATTTTTCTCATGGTTTTTAGAGATTCCTTTCTTTTTATACTCTGATTTAATTTTGTTTTATAATTATACAAAACCTTTATAAGCTTCCAAAGTCATATCTACACATCAAAGTATATTCAGAAAATTATAGCTTCTTTTTTTGTAAAGATTTTATTTATTTATTTGAGAGAGAGAGTGAGAGAGAGCATGAGAGGAGAGAAGGTCAGAGGGAGAAGCAGACACCCCATGGAGCTGGGAGCCCGATGTGGGACTCAATCCCAAGACTCGATCCCAGGATTCCAGGATCATGACCTGAGCCGAAGGCAGTCACTTAACCAACTAAACCACCCAGGTGCCCAAGAAAAGTATGGCTTCTGTCTGTTACTTAATTTTCATTTCTGTCCTCCATATAACTATTTTATTCACTTAGTGGCTTATTCTTCCATTTGAAATAAGCAGATGTGGACAATTTGTAATTTTTTTTCTGAAGATAGTTGTTGCCTTAAATATATTTTATTCACATTCATATTTTATTTTATTATAACCTCAGAATCCCTTGGAACTCATAATTGCCCTAAATGAAAATGATATTTTTAAAAGATTTATTTATCTATTTTTGAGAGAGTGTGCACACATGCATAAGGGGGAGGGGCAAAGGGAGAGGGAGAGAAATATACTCCTCACTGAGTGCAGAGCTTGGGACTTGATCTTAGGACCCTGAGAGATCATGACCTGAGCCAAAATCAAGAGTTGGACACAACCGACTAAGTAACCCAGGTGTCCCAAAGAAAACAATTTTTAATTCAACATTTCTGAGATAATGAGGATTTTAAAGATTAGCATATATAAAATATCTCATTGATGGAGGAGGTAAGTTGTTAAATGTCCATTCTAATAAAGCTAATAGCTAAGAAAAATCACTTTGTTTTTATTTAAGATTAAGGTTGACTAATGTATAGCTAAGATTGATTTTCATATGTGGTTTATGGAAGTCAAGATGGAATATCATAATGGGTAAACGTTATTAAGATAATTTAAAATGTTATCACACTACACATGCAGATAAAGATAAAATAAAAAGAAAATAGGAAGTAGAGTCAAGAAAGACATAAAAGGAGAAAGAAGAAAGAAAGAAAGAAAGAAAGAAAGAAAGAAAGAAAGAAAGAAAAGAAAGAAAGAAAAGGGAAGGAAAGGAAAGGAAAAGAAAAGAAAAGAAAGAAAAAAGAAGAGAAAAGAAAGGAAGGGGAAAAGGAAGGAAGGAAAAAAGAGAAAGGGAGGGAGAGAAGAATGGAAGGAAAGAAAAAAGAAGGAAGAAAGGAAGGAAGAAATTTATTTTGCTTAACTGGAAACCAAGAAAAGATTTGTTTTTAAAAAATAAGTTTCTACAATATTTATTAAATGCAGACTGAATATTTGGCTCTGATAACTAAGAAGAGTAGCTAAAGAAAAGGGAAATGAATGATTAGATAGAAGATTCAGTGTCATTATCATACAATTTAATATCAGTTGCTCATAAGAAGCAAAAATTTACCTGGTCCCAAGAACATAGTAGCTCATAAAAGGAACAGTGAAAGATATGGAAGACAATATATTTGGCAGTGTTGCTAAAATAAACATTGCTGTGAGTATCAGATGGTTGGGGGTTGGGTGCCTTGTAGTAAAAGATGAGAGCACTGGGCCATTGTGATAATAGAAATCAAAGTGTGGAGGAGTGTAGATCTTTAAAGTTCTCATCACAAGAAAAAAAATTGTAACTGTGTGGTGATGAATGTTAACTAGACTTATTGTGATCATTTCTATAGTATATACAATTTATCTTACATTGAATCATTCATTAGATAGTACACCTAAAACTAATATAATGTTATTTGTCAAGTTTTTCTCAATTAAAAAAAAAAGAGAAAAGAAAAGTTGTGGCAACAAAAGAGACTCCAAAGATGAATAGTTACAGAGAAAAGAAGATGTGAAGACATAGCTAGAAAGTGGCCCTCTGCCAGCCTTTAATTTACTTTATTCAAAGTATATAAATCTATGTTTATCACTAAGTGCAATAGCTGGCACTGTAGGAATAATTAGTAGTGATAATAAAAGTGAAAATTCTCAACAGTTATTATACAAATGGTAGGAACCTCTAGTAATTATTATATATGTCCGTTATGATGAAAAATTACCTTGGTCAAACAATGTATGCTGAATGGAACTTTTTCACAAAGAATTATTTCTCTTGTCTTTAAAAACTTCTATTGACAATTGAAGAGGTCAAGTAAGAACCACTGTGAAATGGGTTGAAAGGATTACTGGCATAATTCATCATTTACACATTGTATTACTAGAGTACAAGGCTTTTTGAACTTTAATGAATGCCACACTTGTCTTTAAAATTTGCAAGTGATTTTCTAGTCATGCTGTATGCAGAGCCCGATTTCAAATTTCCTTTTTAGTAGACTCTAAGGCACATTTAAATGAATGCTAGAAAAAGTGGTCAGCAGCATAAGATATGAGAGATTCTTCCCCCCCCCCTTTTTCTTTTCCAATTTAATTTAGTCTGCTTCATTTTCCATACTCTGGAATCCTTCCCATTTTTCCCCACAATTAAATACTTCCTCAGCACAATGCTTGCTTCTAGGTACCCACTTTGGAATCAAACAGACCCAGTTACAATTTGGGATGTGATCCAAACTAGTTACATGACAACAGGTAAATTAGAACTTTTCTATAGTTCATCTTCTTCTCCTCCAAAATGATGATTTAACGAAAAAGCCTCACACCGTTATTACAAAAAAATTATTTAAAATAGGTAGTAAATATACTCCAAGTTATAGCTATAACCATTAACATTATCTTCATTATAGTAAGAGTCAGATTAAGGGATGCGAAGTTATTTTAGGTAGAATTAAGCAACAAAAGTATTGTGTATTTAAACACTCATGGTTGAGGGGTGGGGTTGAAGACACAGACAGACAGGCCTTCCTCCTTTACACATACAATAGTATTTTGTCTTAAGAAAAGGAAAAAAAATCAAGAATTGTGAGTTTATTTAGATTAAGAGTAAGAATGTACCTGTAGTTTTGACAAACCTATGCACTTGAACTTTTCCTGGCTTATTTCAGTCAATTTACTTCTTTAAGAAATAAAAATTTTAGTAAACAAAAATTGATTATTATTCTACTCTGGAATAATTTTTGTTTCTTTTTCAAATAGTATAGAGAAATGCAGCTACATTTTCCATGCATTTTCAATTTCTAATGTAAGGAAGACAAACCATAAGAGACTCTTAACTATAGCAAACAAACTGAGGGTTGCTGAAGGGGGGTGGGTGGGTGGATAGGGTGCCTGGGTGATGGGCATTAAGGAGGACACATGATGTAATGAGCACCAGGTGTTGTATACAACTGATGAATCACTGAACTCTGCATCTGAAAGTAATGATACATTATGTTAACTAATTTAATTTAAATAAATAAGTTAAAAAAATAAAGTGCAAAAACAAAAATGAACAAACAAAAAGACCAATAAAAGTAAAAGAAAAAAAAAAGAGAAACCCAGCCAAAATGAACCCCAAGAATAAGATTTATATGGTACAAAAATAAAAACAAATACACAGAAACACTGACAAAAGAATAAGATGGGAAGATGGTTATAAACCCTCGATGTGGGCGATGAAGGTTATTTCAGTTCTTTCTGGGTGTATCTTGTTATCTTTGTTAAAGGACTCAACTTTCCCTCTGGATATAGGAAATTAAAACCGGTTTATACATAAGGATTATATTGAATAGGGAAAAAGGATTACCTTGAAGCTTATATCTATATGTATATTAAAAAAAAGAAAAAGAAACACAGGAATATGTATGAAAAAAGTTCAGGTTAAAAAATTATTGTGGAATATGTTGTATTAAGCATCTAGTTGTAATGGTAATGCCCAAAATTAACAGGATAGGAAACAACAAGTGTTGGAAAGGATGCGGAGAAAGGGGAACTCTCTTACATTGTTGGTGGGAATACAAGTTGGTGCAGTCACTTTGGAAAAAAAGTGTGGAAATTCCTCAAAAAATTAAAAATAGAGTTACCATATGACGCTGCAATTGCACTACTGGGTATTTACCCCAAAGATACAGATGTAGTGAAAAGAAGGACCATATGTACCCCAATGTTCATAGCAGCAATGTCCACAGTTGCCAAACTGTGGAAAGAGCCAAGATGCCCTTCAACAGATGAATGGATAAAGAAGATGTGGTCCATATATACAACGGAATATTTTGTAGCCATCAGAAAGGATGAATACCCAACTTTTGTATCAACATGGACGGGACTGGAAGAGATTATGCTGAGTGAAATAAGTCATGCAGGGAAAGTCAATTATCATATGGTTTTTCTTACTTGTGGAGCATAGGGAATAACATGGAGGACATTAAGAGAAGGAAAGTAAAAGTGAATTGGGGTAAATTGGAGTGGCAGATGGACCATGAGAGGCTGCGGACGCTGAGAAACAAACTGAGGGTTTTGGAGGGGAAAGGGGTGGGGGATGGGTGAGCCTGGTGGTGGGTATTAAGGAGGACACGTATTGCATGGAGCACTTGGTGTGGTGCATGAACAATGACTCTTGGAACACTGAAAAAAAAAAACTTAAAAAAATAAAGTAAAAAAAGAATTTTCTACTATAAAGTGTTTCTTGTATATCTATGATAAACAGTTTTGTATTTCATTGATTTATGACTTACTATTAAACATATGCTGAATATTTCTTTAAAGGTACATATAAAATAAAGTACATATTTAGATGGGTTGCCTATGTTTATAGAGTCAAAATCAGTAAGTAATTTTTTTCATTATCATTTCATTAATACACTTCATTTCTTTCTTAAATCAGTATGTATTTTTAGCTTAATACTTAGAAAAAGATGAACTTCAATAAATTCTATGATTGGCAAATATTAATAAAAGAGGGAAAAAGAAAAGGCCTATGATGAGTTAACAATGAAAAAAATTTTTATACAACTTAGTTTTATATATACATGTGTGTATATATGTATATTCTCAATACATTTTTTAAAAGTAGTTGCTAGTTTATCATCGTTAAGGCAGTGGGAGAGCAAAGGAAAATGAGTATAGACTGTCTGAGGTTAGCTCTCAAGGAAATTAGATAGGTAGAGAGCAGAAATGCACCTTGTCTAGAACATTTAGAATACTGTTGATGTCTGTGCTGTAGTGATAATTTTTTCCCATGAGATGGAATAAATTGCTCATTGTTTTTATAAACTGATTTATCTTGATGACAATTTGAGTTTTTGTACATTATAAACACATTTATGGTAATTTATTAGTTCTTCGAAGAAATTAATGTACATTTGACTATTATGTAATTTCTTACAATGCAAGGTTGTAAAAAGAGATGCATAGGCAGTTACACCCCCTTTGAGGAGATGAATGTTAAAGCATATTTAAACATGCTAAGAATGTGGTGGTATCACTTTCTCAAGGATATATCTGCGTTTATTTTAGGTTCTCAATAGATAGTCTAATTGCCAATATTTAAAAATTTATTTTTCCCTTAGAATTATTAAGCATTGATTATACTCATTCACAATACCTACATGAACAAATTTGAGCTTTTCTGACTTGAAATTCTTGAAAAAGAAAGACCTACATCAGTTATAGTGAATGAACAATCAAGAAAGCATACCTGCTCCTTCTTTTAATTTTAATGATGCGAATAAGGTGACTAAAACCTAATTATTTTGTTTCTAAATATAGTCCTGGGTTATCTAGATTTATTGCTTAAATAGACACATAAAGAATATTTTACCATCTTTCCATAATTCTTATTCAACTAGTTTTTAGTTATTTACATTCAATTCAGTTATCATTGGGTATTTACATTCAATTCAGTTATCATTGGGATCCATTTCTTTCAGTACTGTTTCTGTCAATTATTAAATCCCTCCTAGTCTGTACCAATAGCTTCCTAATTGGTCTTTTTGAATCTATACTCAGTCTTGTTTAGTATCATCGGATAAATTTCCTAAAATATTATATTCATTAAATCACTCACTTTGTAAAAAATATTCCAGGAACCCTCAATGTCTACTATAAAAATCCTGGTGAATCATGTTGGAACTCAAGGATTTTCATTGCTCGTGCCCAACATTTCTAAAATGTGTGCCAGGAGCGAACTTGTTTAATGTTGACAATTTGTTTAATTAGCTATCTAGTTAGTAAGTTGTTAGTAATAGAATAGAATGACAATAGTCATAGTTGTTGTAGTAACTATGATGCACACTATTTATTTATCCGACATTCCACAACATTTAACTCATTCAATCAAAAAATCTTTTTTAAAAAGGATTATTATCCTAATATTGTAGATGGAAAAACTGAGATTGAAAAGTTACTGGTAATTAGTCCCAATTAATGTAGTGACAGGTAGCAGAGACAGTTTGCATCTAAACCCATTAAATGCTGAATTATATTCTTTGAGGAGAGTTAAATTCAAGTAATTTTTGACTCAATAAAGGACACTTATTGAAGGCTGATTTAGCCTCTGTTCATTTAGTATAAAATTATATCCATAATGTTTGATGAGTTTTCTGCTACCTATTATATCATGTAAATCCCACCTTAAGTCAAAATCAAATTCATTTTTAGAACACCTTGATTTTTTAAAAATTATTCTAATGTTTTTAACTACCACATTCCATTTTATGGAGTTTCTAGCTGTTGGATTATTACTTGTAATTCCAAAGATCTTTCAAATGTAATTCTACTAAGAGACCTCAGTATCAAAGTTACCTAAAATGATTTTAGAAAACAACTCAGTAGCCACATTGCTATTAGTAAATTATTTGTTTTCCATCTTGCTTTACTCTTCTACCAAATGAATGGGATGAACCAAATGGTTCCAAAGTTATCTTCCCTATATAATATGATTTATTGTCTTTTATTGGTAGAACTGCAATACAACAACAAACTCAAATAACTCCTAGCTGGTAATTATTTTTTTATTATCATGGATAGATAAAGAGAGTACAGAGTTGGATGAATGGATGGAAAGACAGATAAATGATAGATGGATAGATAGAACCTAATGCTATATGCTATATACAAATAATAACAAATATAAAGCTGCATGCACATATAGAAAAGATGAGGGTTTTTTTTCCTTCAGCCTTTAAAATATGTAAAATTGGAAGAGAAAGGAAAGGAAGGATATTCAGGAAGCAAGGTTAATGATTGAAGGAAACTATAATACAAACATTGGTTGGGAGATTCAAGGTACTAAAGTCAAGTATCAAATGTGGTTTACTACTCTTATCTTTGAATATTTAATTATCAAACAAGTTTATGCTATTTGAGGTTTAAGTATTGTATTTAAGAGATGAAAATTTTCAAAAAAACTTCATAAAAATCTAAATATTCTCTTACAATCAGTAGTTTTTAATCCCTAAACTTTTAGTGTATATTTCATCTTTTTTATAATGGAAAATTTCAAACACATAAGGAACTAGTATAATGGACTTTTTATTTTTTTTATGGGTAATGGCCTCTTTTTTGTATATCACTCAGCTTCAAAACTTATCAGCTTATGATTTACATCAACCCTAACACTCCACTACCACATCTGTAACTCCGATACTACTGGGTTGTATGAGAGTATTTTGAACATTAGATTATTTCATTTATATTCAGTTTAGTTTATATATCTATAAAATATATGACCTTAATAAAAATGTACCCACCATACTATTGTAATGCTTAAACAAATTTAACAATAATTCCTTAAGATCCTCAAATATCAATTTGTATTAAAGTTTCCCAGCTATCTTAAAATTTTTATTGTTGATTTCTTTAAATCAGGATTCAAATTTTAAACTCTATAATTCCTTGTTTTTTTTTTTTTTTGGTATGTCTTGTTATTGTTCTCACTTGCTTACTTATTATTAGTCTTAACTCAAATTATTTAATTCTTTCAACATACTGTACCATTTTTTACTGGAAAGCCTTCTCTTATCTTCAATATGCTCTTCTGGAATGACTTTCCTTTCATTTTTTACTTGACTAGCTATATTGAATCCTTTGAGACTCATTTTAAATTTCAGCTGCTTAAGAAGGAATTCTCTGTTTACTTATAACCCTGCTCCCCTCTCTCAACTGTTTTTATCTATACCCACTGTGTATTTTTTAAAGCACATTATCTCTTTTTAAGCTATTCATCTATTTTCTTATCCTTTATTTTTATTTTTAAAAATATTTTATTTATTCATTTGAGAGAGAGACTATAGGCAGAGATGGAGAGAGCACAAACAAGGGGATAAGCAGAGAAGAAGAAGCAGACACCTGGCTGAGCTGGGAGCCTGACATGGGGCTTGATCCCAACACCTGGAGATCATGACCTGAGCCGAAGGTCAAAGCTTAACCATCTGAGCCACCCAGGCACCCCAAAGGATGATTCTTTCTTTCTTTCTTTCTTCTTTCTTTCTTTCTTTCTTTCTTTCTTTCTTTCTTTCTTTCTTTCTTTCTTTCTTTCTTTCTTTCTTTCTTTCTTCTTCTTTTTTAATTTATTTATCAGAGGGAACACGAGCAGAGGGAGAAGCAGGCTCCCTGCTGTGTGGGACTTGATCCCAGGACCCTGAGATCATGACCTGAGCTGAAGGCAGACACTTAACCAGCTGGGCCACCCAGGAAGCCCTGTGTGAAAAAAACAAACAAACATATATATATATATATATATATATATATATATATATTTCTTAATTTGGCTTCCTGTTGGAAAAGAAATCACACACATCTCATTTTTCGGCAAATCCTCAGTAGTCAGCACTGTTCCTGATTTATGTAAACTCTTGAGTGTGATTTGTTTAGTGAAGGAGTTAATAAAGCCCTTACTTTTATCCTGTGACATTGGTTTCTTACATCAATAGAATGATAGAAATAGTCCAATGAGAATTCTTTCAAATTTCTACTTTTCACTTTGAACTTCTCCATATTTTAAATTATTTTATTCTCTCCAGTTTCAGAGAAATGCTTAAATCAGTTACTTGAACAACTGGTCTCCTCTCTGCTAACCCTCCAGGATTTCTTTTTGTATCTTTAATTTCTCTCTTTTCTTCTAACAACTCCTTCTCCTTGGCTTCCAAGAACCCAAGAAATTCAGTCTTTGACTGTGCTCTCCTTTTTCTTGCCCTTCTATGTCTGATGCTTTAAAACCATAGGCTATTCCCTGTAGTATTTACAACCCACTTCATCATCTAATGTGGCCTCTGCCAACAGTCCTCACTAAAATGTTTCTCAAAAAATATTGATTTATCAATCACAAATCTCTCTCTTAGGGTTTATTCTGGCTAGCCTTTCTATTGCATTTGACTCTGAGGCTGTCTGCTTGAGATTCTTGAGGCAATCTTAACACTTTGTTGTGTTCTGTATCTTTTGATATTTCTTCTTGTTTTACCTTACATTTAAAATGTGAAGACATTTCTATCTTAAATATTAATTTTCTAAAACTTCTCACTCTGTCAAGCATCTACTTTAATGTTAATCTCTGTATAGAAATTCATTAATTATGTTTTATATACACTAAGTTCTCAATAATGTTTGTCAAGTAGAATTGACTTGAAGTGATAGGTCTTGATCCCAACCTTTGTTCTTCCAGATTTGAATTTGTTGAGTGGGATTGGCATGATCAGCCCAGAAGTAGTTGCCTGATAGATTGGATCAACGAGACATATCTGAGTCAAGTCAAGACCTTTCTTTTAAAAATGATATAGTCTGCAAGAGAAAAAAAATTTTCTGTAAATGTCTTACATTAGATAACCATACTGACTACCAGTCTTCATTAATGGAGGAAAGGAAATGTGAAAGGCCTGGTAGAGGCAGTGTGGGTTTTATGCAATAATCACATCCTTTTTGAATATTGAGTGATAAATGGTGGTTTAAACATACAATGTTGAATTAAATTAGGTGAATAAAATTTTGATACATTTTAAATCTAATTTAAAACAATCCATAAAAGGTAGAGTTCCAGTACTTTTACCACACCCTAGGCACTTCCTTAAATGATACATTTTTTTAAAGATTTATTCATTTATATTTTAGAGAGAGAGAGTGTGTGTGCATGGGTGGGGGAGAGGCAGAGGGACAGTGAGGAAAAAATCTCAAGGAGACTCTGCACTGAGTGTGTAGCCCAATGTGGAGCTCATTCCCATAATCCTGAGATCATTACCTGAGCCTAAACCAAGAGTTAAACACCTAACCAACTGAGGCAACTAGGGACCCCTCGCTGATATTTTTCAAACATTTTCTAGAAATATGATTGTTTCTGGGATATTAATATTGCTTCTTCCAATCAAATTATATTACTAGACCTCAGCCTTAAATGGGTTCTTTGGTATTTGTAGTTTCCAAATACATATAGAGGTTTTAAAAGCCATCTTATAATCCTTATACAGAGAAATACAATGTGTGTGGCTAGTAAGAGTTGTTTTATATATGGAAGGATAGAGATTGGATCAAGGCAGTAAAGTGAGTGCACAAATCAGTCCCCATCCAAATTACAGGGAATATTTTAAATAAAGTCCTTCAGTTATAACATGACAAGTGTCATAAATAGAAAGGCTTTTTTGAGGTATATTTAAAAAAATAGAAAGAAGTAATTTCAGAGGGATAGAGAAATCAGGGCTCTGAAGTCATGGCCTAGATCTCAGAAGAAAAATAGACCAATTCTAGGCCCAGAAACAACAAACACAAATGAGAAAATGGAAGTCCTGGGATATTAATGAAGATAATTAAAATACTGTCTTTAAAAGAACTGGCTCTAGTGGACCTCAGCCTTTCTCTTATATATGCTCAGTAGGTGACAGCAAAGGTCACTGGTTAATCTTCCACCAAAGCACTGGTCCTAATTTCCAAGCACATGAGTACAAGACTAGGAGCAGAGTAGTCTTGCCCTGCACCTTCACTAAAACAATGAAGGAAATGGAAAACAATTGGAAAATGGAAAAATAATTAACCTGGGTATTTTCTTTCTGAATAATGAAGTGGTTTGGCATAGGGATCTGCCAAAACAGATACCTGTACTCTAGAAAGAGAAAAGTACCCCAGTTATCTGAGGACCTGAAAGTTTAGGTACTTTGACAATCATAAGTCAGGGTACATATATATTCTGTCACTTCAACCTCACATCCCCACCATCTATACATTACTGTTAGCTATATGCTCCTGTAATGGGGAGTTCTGTTTACTACCAACGTACCATGATTTTCATTTGGGTGACAACAAATATTCCAGTTATCCACGACTACTCTGATTCCCTTCACCAAACTGTAACTATGACAAAATTCTATACATATAAAACAGTCACCAAGCATTTGAAGGAAACAGCCCGATGAAGAGCATCAAAATTGTAGAATAAATCTAATGAAACAATTAATAAAGGAAAAGTTTTTAAAAAGTATGACTAATAGCCTTAAGATTCTACTCTAGATGATATTGATTCTATAGAAAATTATCAAATTATAAGAAAATCTTCTATATTTTTAAATCAAACCAGAATATTTGAAGATTGAATTTTTTTTTTTTTTGGTAAGAGTACAATGCCTTTAAAAAGAGAGACTTAGATTAGTGAGTTAGAAAAGCTAATGGAGGGGCACCTAGGTGGCTCAATGGGTTAAGCCTCTCCCTTCAGTTCAGGACATGATCTCAGCATACTGGGATTGAGCCCCACATAGGGCTCTCTGCTTGGCAGGGAGCCTACTTCCCCCCACCACCCCTGCCTGCCTCTCTGCCTACTTGTGATCTCTGTCAAATAAATAAATGAAATCTTAAAAAAGAAAAGAAAAGAAAAGAAAAGGGAATGGATAGGTTGTTGAGAAGAAGTTGAAGAAGTTAGTTGAACCTAACTAATGATAGGTTAAATTGTCAAACATATCTTTTTTTTTTTTAAAGATTTTATTTATTTAATTGACAGAGAAAGACAGCAAGAGAGGGAACAGAAGCAGGGAGAGCTGGAGAGGGAGAAGGAGGTTTCCTGCTGAACAGGAAGCCCAATGAGGGGTTTGATCTCAAGACCCTGGAATCACGACCTGAGCTGAAGGCAGATGCTTAATGACTGAGCTACCCGGGCACCCCAAAACATGTCTTTTCAAAATGTATAAATGTTTTTTACAAAAGTCAAAGATATAAATACTAAAAGAGAAATAATACAGTGAAAAAATATAAAGCAAAATTTGGAAGCTATGATATCTGTGTGATGAAAGGATCCATAAGGACAGCAGAGAGAATACAGTAGAACAAATAAGAAAAAAATGGTAGAAACAATTTCTCTAAGTTGAAAATAAGAGAAAGATTTTAATTTATAGAGGCAAGCTCATTTATAGTTTTAATGTTTTAATTGAAGTTGTTGGTCATCAGTTTATATCACTTGGATTAAAGGTACTGGCAGAATTATTGAAATAAAATATTATATATGATATTTACTTTATAATTACAACAATAAACAAAATAGTTATATGTAAAATGTATTACATAAAAGCTATTACATAATAGCCTAATACATTGTAATGTGATGGAAGATTATCTTATTAGATATACCTAGTTTTACACCTGTTTTACGGTGTTGAGGAATGATGGTGCAGATAAAATAACATAGGTCCTGATGCACATTAACTGCCTTAATTTATAATAATTAGATTTGATGGTGCAAAATTGCTTTATATCAGGAAAAAATAGATTTGTAATAAGGTAAGTTTGTTAAAAAAATAAAAACAAACATAAGAAATGGCAAAAATAAATTTGATGCCCCAAATGCTCAAATTAGGATTTATTACTGGTTTCAAATTAAGGTCTTTGAATTTTCAAAATGCATAGCACTGAGTTTTCATCAGGAAGTACACGTACTTAGGGTAATTAATAAACAATATAAAAACATACAGGCAAAATCTATAAATATAAAGTAAATCCATGTATAGCAGCCTCTATCAATAGTTTAAAGCAGGATTTCTCAGCACCTTATTATTCTCTAAGGAGATTTAAAAAGTATCACTTCTGAGAATGCAGTCCCAGATTTCTGATTAAATTGGCCTAGATGGCATTCTGGAATGGCAATTTTCAAAAGCTCCCTAGGAGATTCTAATGTTCAACCAGCAATGAGAACCACTGGTTGGAATTAATAGTATGGATTATTGGTCAATATTAGCACATATGTAAATATGTAAATAGATTTATTTATTTTACCCTTAAAAAAATTTAGAAACAAGGTGTGGGAAGAACCTTACATGTTCCCTAATGTATTTTTGCTTCTGCTTCTGTTACCACTGATGACAAGAAACTCACAGTGCCTGGCACCCAGTAGTCAATTAGAGAATTATTTGTTGAATTGTGAATTATGAATTGAACTCCCTCATGAAGTTACCTAATGCACCATTCCTTATAATATTCCTCTTTTGTGCAGAAAGGTTCTTTCCCATGGCATAATTGGTATGATCACCATCCATAATTTCTATACTTATTATGGCTCTATTAAAATAGGATATTATATTTATACCCTATTTAATTCCCTTGGGATCCTCAATTACTTGGATTTACCTACTCATTTTCATTATAGCAACTCATCTTTCACTCACCTCCTATTTATCACTAGAACTTCAGACTAGGGAAAGAAGAAAAATGTGTTAATCTAAAAGAAGTATCACAGATACTTTTGCACATCAAATAACATTTATGCTAATTGGAAGCACATTGATTAATGTTTAAATTTTCATTTTAATGTTTTTTAATTATAGGCATTTTGGAGGAAAGGAAGTCATTGGCCAGTTGGAATTCCCTCCGTTTTCCATAGCCAGCCATCTGTGGCCTCCACTTCTAGTGGATTATAACAACTTGAGAAAAGAATTTAACCTTTCATGGTAAGGAAGAAACAGAAATGGACAAATGAGGTAAGCCATTGACATGCTATGCCATACACTCAAAAATGACCCTGTATTAGTTGGTGTGTGTGTGTGTGTGTGTATGTGTGCATATGACAAATTACTATGAACTTAATAGTTTATAACAGTATAGATTTACTTACCTCATATTTCTTGTGGATTAAGAGTCCAGGCACAGTTCACTGTAATTTCCATTTAGTCTCACAAGGCTGCCATCATGGTGTTGTCCAGATTGCATTAATATCTGGAGACCTGACTGGGGAAGAATCTACTTCTAATCTCATTTAAGTTTTTGGCAAAATTTATCCAGTTGTGATTAATATGATTGAAGACTCCAGTCCCTTCTTGGCCTTCAGCTGGAGTCCGTCTTCAAGTTCTAGAGGCTGCACACAGTTCCTTGTCACATGGACTTCTTCAACTTGTCTGCTTACTTCAACCCTTTAAGGAGAGTCTCTAACACCAGTTTGCTAAAATGGAGTCTTATATTATATAAACTAATATTAATAGAATGATATCCTTTCCCCTTTGTCATATTCTGTTGGTTAGAAGATGGTCACAAGCCCCTTGCCCATTCAACAGAAGATTACATAAAAGTGTGAACACAGAAGTGAGAATCATTTGGGTGGCTTTGGGGTCTGTTTCCTAGAGTTTTCAACAACCACAAGCTTAGATTATTTATATAGACAGAGATGTTCATCCTGGGTGGTATACTAGAGGAAGTTTCTAAGGATATAAAATCAATAAATTCTGCCAATCCTCTCCCATACATAAAACTAGCAAGAGTTAGCCTCTTGTGTGGTACAATAAAGGAAAGTCAGTAGGCCCTGGAACACACTGTATTCTCTCTTCCCCGTCCCTTACACCCTTGAAATCTGACCCGCCCTGCATTAAGTTGTTAAACTCTTGTCGCTGTTCAGTATGCATTTTTTTGATGAAACATGGGTAAATTATTAATCAAAAAATGAAACAAGATAAGCTAGATTAGGCTGTGGTTACAAATACCCCTTCCCAAATTTTAGTGTATTAAAATAACAAAGGTTTGAGTGTTGCTCATACTCCACATTTGTCAGGGCATTCTGCTTCCTATCTTCCTACTATCTGGAAAATTGCTGGTCTCCTGACATGGGAAAGAGTATATGGTAAGCTATACACCTAGATTTCAAAATTTCTACTGGAGGAGACACATGTTTCTTTTCTTTATGTTAACTAAAGTAAGCCACATAGCCAATACTTAATTTCAAAATGGTGGATCATGAAAAAGTATTGTAAAGAGACAATGTACTGCACTGAAGACTACTAAAGCAAGTGCTGGAGGGTGTTCCCAGTTAGAGATGTGAAGCCAAATTACCCCCAGATTGGGAAGAAACAAACATATATGCTTTCAGTGTTAAGCCAGCTGAAGACATATTAATAAAATCTTTACTTAAATTAATCCTCTCCAGTGTTTAAGTAGATAAGGTGGCTCAAGAGCAAAGGACCTCCTTGTTTATAGCACCCTGCTCTGGTCTACATTCAAGGGTCCACTTGTACACTTGAAAGAAAATTTGGAATAATTTCTATATGCACCAATCCTGCTCTCATACTTTTTATTTCCCTTTAGAACTCAAGTATATCTCTTCTTCCTCAGTACATTGCATCATTTTTCTCAGCACAAGAATAATGCAGGAAAGACATACTTTTATTTCCTGATTATTGTTCTTCACTATTTTAATTTAGAGATAATATCATATATGCACTGTTATATGTATCTGCTCATATAGGAGTTTTGAGAATGACCAGAGGAGAACAGATAGGTAAGTAGGTGGATGGATGGATAGATAGATAGATAGATAGATAGATAGATAAAGGACTAAGAAGTATGCTAAATGCTAATTATATATATATATTTTTTAATTTTTTATTAACATATAATGTATTATTTGCCCCAGGGTACATGTCTGTGAATCATCAGGCTTACACATTTTACAGCATTTGCCATAGCACATACCCTTCCCAATGTCCAAATCCCTACCCCCCCACCTCCCAGCAACCCTTAGTTTGTTTCGTGAGTTTCGGAGTCTCTTAAGGTTTGTCTCCTTCCCCATCCCATCTTGTTTCATTTCTCTTCCCCACCCCCCCCATAAACCCCTGCCCTGCCTCTCAAAATCTTCATATCAGAGCAATCATGTGATAATTGTCTTTCTCTGACTGACTTATTTCGCTTAGCATAATACCCTCTAGTTCCATCCACGTAGTTGCAAATGGCACAATTTCATTTCTCCTGATGGCTGCATA
>CM052799.1:105802539-105868888 GCA_028533885.1 Nasua narica | reverse complement strand
CTATGTTGCTAATTCTTTCTTCTGTCTCATTTATTCTAGCATTAAGAGCCTCCATTTTTGTTTGAATCTCATTAATAGCTTTTTTGATTTCATCTTGGTTAGACTTTATTTCTTTTATTTCTCCCAGAAGGGATTTTATTTCTCCTGAAAGGGATTCTTTGATCTCTTCCATGTTTTTTTCGAGCCCAGCTAGCATCTTGATAACTGTCATTTTGAACTCTCTTTCTGACATATTACTGATGTCTGTATTAACTAGTTCTCTAGCCATCGGTACTGTCTCTTATTCTTTTTTTTGTGGTGAGTTTTTCCGCCTTGTCATTTTATGGAGCTAAGAATAGATGAATGAGAGAGAAAAGTACTCTGGAGTTCCACAGTTCTCACTGATTGATGAACTTGGGCTTGGCTGGATATTCTCACTGATCTTCTGGGGAGGGGCCTTTGAATTTGGTTCTCAGATGTCTTTGCCTGAGGCGGAATTGCCCCGCCCTTGCCCAGGGAGGGGCCAAGCAATATGCTCAGGTTCGCTCTCAGGAGTCTTTGTTCCTTTAGTGCTTTCTGTACTGCCCTGGAGGCCGAGAATGCAAATGGCGGCTCCCAGTCTCAGGCTGGAGGAGCTGAGTGCTGTAGTCCCCGCTCCTCAGAGGAAAGCAGTCAATCACTCCTGTCTCCCAGGTCCCCGCTCAGGCTCCGAGCCCAGCCACTGGTGGTGGCGCATTTCTATCTTTGTCTCGAGGCCCGTCTGGAATCTCCAAACCCAGAAGATTCCTGCTGGGCACTTCCGCACCGTTCCTCCCCGAGGAGGAAGGAGGGGGTCTCTCCAGAATGCCTTATGTGGTCCCTCCTCGAAGGGCCCTGGCCACAGTCTAGGGTAAGCCCCAGTTAAAAACGCACTGCGTGGCTCTTTCTCTGCCACCAGCTTTTCCACCCTGATATCTGGGAGCTCTGCTGCACTCAGACACCCTGATCTCTTTGTGATCTCACAGGTCCTGAAACCACTCTGTTCCCGCAAGGGCTGAACCTCTGGCTTAGCTTCTGGGGCAATGTCTGTCAGTAGAGCAGACTCTAAAAGTTCCGATTTTGGATTTTGTGCTCCTTGGCTCTGCAGCTGCAGGGAGTTGGCCCATCCCCCCGAGGTCTCTCTTCCCATCGCTTTGGAATCACTTTTCCAAACGTCCTGCCTTTCGGAAAGTGGTCGATTTTCTGCTCCTAGGATTGCTCTTCTTCCTCTCTTCTCTCTCCTGTTGAGTATGCTGGCTATTAGAATGATTTAATAACTATCTAGATGAACTTCTGGGATCCGACTCTATCTCTACCTCCTACTTCTCTGCCATCTTGCTCCTCCTCCCTCGCTAATTTTATATATTATTCTTCCCAGAGGTCATAGTAGAGTTGGAGAATGGTAGGTTTAAACCACCAGGATTTTCACTGGTGCTTTCCATTGGCATATCTGTATTCTTATTCTTGATTTCCTTTCTTTTATATGGTACTTATATATAGTATATATATATATATATGGTACTTATATATATAGTACTTGAAATTCATTATCAGCAAAGCTAGGACTCAGTAAAAGAAATGTCTTAAAGAGATGATATATTTTAGAAATCAAAACTGGGGAGGTTATGATATTAAAATGATTATAATAAATGAAACAAGTTAAAATGGTAAGCATAAAATTTTTTAACGATTTCATTTATTTATTTGTCAGAGAAAGAAAGAAAGAGAGCACAAGCAGGGGGAGTGGTAGGCAGAGGGAGAAGTAGGCTCTCTGTTGAGCAAGGGGCCTGACGTCGGACTGGATCCCAGTACCCTGGGATCATGACCTGAGCCTAAGGCAGACACTTAACCTACTGAACCATCCAGGTGTCCCAAGCATAAATTATTTTAATCAGATAATGAAGATTAAGTGCTTTTTAAAAATAAGATTTTTTGTGCTCACTTTGGCAGCATGTATACTAAAATCAATACAATTCATAGATTAGCATGACCCCTGCTCAATGTTGACACACAAATTCATAAAGCATTTTATATTTTTGTGACAATAGTTAGCAATAATGTATTGTATACTTGAAATTTGCAGAGGATAGAGCTTGAAATTGATCTTTTCACCACACACGCTTGCACACAATGGTAACTATGTAGAAATGATGGATATGTTAATTAGCTTAATTGTAGTGATCTTTTTATAATACATACATATATTACAACATTATTTTGTACACTTAAGTATATGCACTTTTTATATGTGAAAAATATCTTAATAAAGCTGCTAAAAATTAAAAATTAAATTTTTTAAAAGATAGGTTCATTGGGATTTTTACTGAGTCTCTAAAATCTCTTGGAAAACTCATTCTAAAAAATCAGACACTGCAAATGAAAAAGACATAATTAATATTCATGTTGTGTGAAATATTGCATGTGCTTATTTTGAATTCATGGACTGACAGAAAAAAGTTAAGTTGTAATCAATAATTCTGATTTCTTTAAAGAAATATATTTTTGGTTTTCATTTTTGTTTTTATGTGATGTAATTTTCACTGCAGGAAGAAAAAATGTTTATGTAATTATTACTTAAGTCGGTTGGGAAAATCTGCTTTAATTTTCTGCGAACGTCCAATTCTCTGTCATTCATGTGCACTTCTGAGACCACGGCTATAATCTGTAATGAGAAGACTTTTTTTTTTCTTTAATGATAGATCTTACATACTTTTGATGATTGTTCCAGCCTTTTTCTCTGAATTTTAGAGAAACTCCAGGAACCCTAGATTCATTTCCAAATATTGATAAAGGAGTAGAGGAAAGGAAACAATAATTCCAAGGGTCCTGAAAACTATCCTTTGTCTAAAATATTCAAACTTCAATAAATTCTCAGACCAACTACTGAGCCCATCTCAGTGCTTCCACAAATTTATGGAAATATTTATATAGCATTTTCTCTATCTATTAATATGTGAGTTTTTTTAAGATTTTATTTATTTATTTGACAGAGAGAGAGAGAGAAAGATCACAAGTAGGCAGAGAGGCAGGCAGAAGGAGAGGGGGAAGCAGGTTCCCTGCTGAGCAGAGAGCCCAATGGATGCAGGATTCAATCCCAGGACCCTGGGATCATGACAGGAGCTGAAGGCAGAGGCTTTAACCCACTGTGCTACCCAGGTGCCCCTTAATAAGTGAGTTTTAGTGGATGTCCCGTGAAAACTTAACCCTCAGCTAGCTTTCAGGAGTGCTGATGGCAACCAGCTCTCAATAGAACCCCTCTCCAGCAATTGTTCTCAACTGAGATCTATCTTGCCTCAATTCATGTCCCCTTTTCAGGGCAGTGTGTTCAGTGATTGGTTGATAGGGGTACATAAAAGAGAACTCCCCTATTTTAAGACAGGATGATTCTGTAAGGTCATGCCAGCCCCAGAGCTTCTTCTGCTTTTTCCCTCATAGTTGATCTCAGAGCATTTTCCAATGAACTCACTGCATGAAAATTGCAGAGTCAGAGTTTGTTTCCCAGAGCAACCTCCTGTAATATGGATGTATAGTCAGACAACAAAAGCTCATTCATTCACACTGTGTATTTTTACAAGTCCATCTTCTGAGAACAACCTCACAGTTAGTACCTCTCATGGCCCAAAATGAAAGCACTCAGAAATGTTTGTGTACATCTAAGGAATTCCTTTTGACCTTCCCACAAAGAATTAGCAATTAGGGATATAAACTCTGCAGCCTTATTTATAATTTTTAGAAAATTATCTGCTGACAAGAATAATGCCTTCTTAAAAAAAAAAAGACTAATGGCTTCTTCTACGGTTGGGAAAAATAGCAGATTCTTCTATTCAAATAGGATGTGTCTGAACCAGGTTGGGAACAGCCAGACTATGGGAACAGAACAACCTATGGCTCAGATTTCTAGGTAGATACGATGATGAATTCCTATTCTACAAAATTTTTTTTTTTGAAAACTTGTAGCATCAGGAGCAATGGAGAGTCCCTGGTAGCTCTGCATTATCAGCTGTGTATCCAGGTTCCACAGGTAGATTATGAAGTTTATGTCTACCTTACATTTTTCGTGTTTTGGAGTCAAGATACTAGACTAGAATGAGTATAAAACAAAATAAATAACAAAATAATTGGTTTTGCCTAAACTGCTATGTATAGCTACGTGGTTTTTCTGTTTTTGTTTTTGTTTTTGTTTTTTTTCCTAGCTAAGTGGTTCTTAGCCGGTGATTTTGCCCCTAGAGGATTTTTTAAATTATCTGGAGACCCTTTTTGTTGTCTCAACTCTAAAGGGAGGAATGCCATTGGCATCTAGTGGATAGAGGCCAGTAATGTTGCTAAACATCCTGCAATGAACAGTGCAGACCTTCTAAACTAAGAATTATATGCTCCAAAATATCAATTCGTTGAGAAACCCTGCTGGAAGGCACTTGCTAATTAAGGAAGGGTCAGAAATGCTCCACTTCCTCCATGGAAAACTGCTAAATTAGTCAATTTCTTTAAATGTGGCACGATTCTGTAAATATGCCCATGGCTTATTTTGCTTCTTTCTTTCTCATGCTACAGATTTCCAGAGATCATACAGCATTTCCAGATTTCTTAATATCAGCAGCTGAAGGAAAAGTGATGAAAATTGTAGAAATGCACAATAGCACGTTGATCTCATGTTTGATGGCTTATGGAGTATAAGATATATATGTGTGTGTGTATATATATATACACACACATACGCACATATTAGTATGTATCCATTTAATTTATCCTTTTGTTCTTTTGTGCATTAGAGTTATGTGAAAGTGAAATCTTGGGCATCTGATAATACTGTTGGTGATGTGACCTCTGTTAAAATAAGACTACACATTTTTGCAGCAGTCTTTTCTGGTAAAAAATGCTGTTGGACTGCTGCTATTTAACACTTCAGTTCAACACATTTTTATTGTGCTTACTATAGATACTATTATGGAGGTTGGATAGAGCAGGATATCATTCCTGCCTAGACAACTTGCATTTTTCTACATGCTTAATCACTTAGCATTGTGACTTAACTATCTGCTTAAACGAACTTAAAATTTATTTACTTTTTATAGTCTGCTTTTAGGGAAATAAAAAGGAGACCTGACTTTTATGGCGCAAGCCACTAGCACCACAGGATGAACCTTGGAGAATCTTAATTTAAACATAGATTTTTTTTTTTTTTTGTAAAGTGCTCCTTACAGAAGGTTAACTGATCAACTAGCTAGTTAGATCAATTTGATTTTTTATTTAGCTAAAGAAGTAATCAAGACTGTAAACCTTGTGATAATCTATTTGTCATTAGTTAGATGGTAACACTTGAAGTTGTTAGTCTAACTGTATTACAGAGACTAAAGGCAAAGATCCAATCCCAGATTTAAGAGTTGCTTTTCTCCCAGAAATTAAACCTACCCCTGCCATTTCCACAACAAGTCACGATACTGTGACTCAGATACTAACTCTCTATTTGTCATCAGGAGTCTGATATGCTTCCCTATAAAATTTACATTGTCCGCAGAAGATAAGAATATTCGTTAAAAACAAATTCTCCTCTTGTGGCCACAAAGATGATATAGAGGTCCCCTGAATGATTCTATGTCATCGTCTCTTTAAATGGTCTGCAAGGTCTTGATTCTGAGGTTTTGAGTTGTTTGTCCCAAGCTTGGAAAAGACAGGCCATCCAAAGCCAGGAGGAGACTTTGGTTTGAACAAAAGATACACTAATGGATAGTCAGGTAAAGGTGTCAAGTCCCCAGAGAGTGACAATGGAAGAAAGCTCAATCTGTCAGAAATTTACAGAAGGAGCGTCTGGGTCATGCTACTTGTCAGGTGGAAGGTCCTTTAGCCAGTTTCTAATAGGTTCCAGCCTCTGGGTCTATAATTATTGCAAGTGCTAGCGGAAAAACACTTGAGAGTCATCTTATTTCCACTGAAGGCCAACAGTACATCCTAATAATAAAAAATAGACACAGAATATCCATATTTCTGTGTTAAGATATCAGCTCTACGACTTGCTAGCTATATAGAGAAACAAAATATACTAAAGTTTTCTTTATCTGTTAAACTTGAAAATAACAGTACATTTGTGCTTGTTGTGAAGACTGAAAGGGTTAATGTTTGTAGTAATAACATTCTGAATGTTAGCTATTATAAGGCAAATATTTTAGCCTCAAATAGCCTTTAAAATTAGAGAAATCAAGTATGCTTTCATTTTCACAAATTTGCTTGAATTTTGTGTGAGTATAGGCAGTGAAAGTATTCTACTTAGTATTTTACTTGAAGAACATTTTAAGAGTTGTCAATCTTGTTTTTCCACACTTTAAATGAACTAGGGGTCAGGCTCAGTCATACCTCAAATAAAGTTAGTCCAAATTAAATAGAAGCTAATTACTTAGCATGTTAAAAAAAAAGGATGAAATATATAAAGTGTGGTTAAATGTGAAAGTATCTCCCCAATCATAGAATTCTAGCATGAAAACTCTGGCCTTGGGATTAAATGGAGAAAATAAAAGGATTACAGTTTTCAGTGCTTTCATGGATATCATTATGAAGGAGTTCAGGATAAAATTCTAAATAGGCTCAAGAAGAATTTACATAAATCATAAATAATGTACCAAAAGAATTATGAATATTTGGGTTTCATGATTACATTCTAGGATTCTTTTTAGGAAAATTGCTTAAAAGGAAATGATAATTCTCTTCCCAAAGCAATCTTTATTGTTCCTGTTAGAGAAAAAATGTTATCCCAGTTGGATTATTTTATATGAGCAGGATTATTATCACATACATAGAAATTATTAGTGGGTATTAGACTCTGCAGTATAATAGAATGGTGAATTTGAATTAGAGTCGAGGTGACTTTTGCTTCTGTATAGCTACATGGGCATAGGCAAGGCAATTATTTTCTATGAAACATTTGCAGATATATAGTGATAATAATTTCTGTCTTTACTTCACAAATTTAATTTAGACTAGATGAAAACAGATTTATTTTTTTAAAAGATTATTTATTTGATGGGGAGAGAGAGATCACAAGTAGGCAGAGAGGCAGGCAGAGAGAGAGAGGGGGAAGCAGGCTCCCTGCTGAGCAGAAAGCCCTATGCGGGGCTCGATCGCAAAACCCTGAGATCATGACCTGAGCAGAAGGGAGAGGCTTAACCCACTGAGGCACCCAGGTGCCCCGAACAGATTTATATTTTTTGAAAACATTAAAGCAATATCAATAATAATCTTTATTGTTATTATTATTATTATTTTCCCTTAATTAATCAGGGAGATCAGTCAACTTGTTCATCACCATGGTTACTTTTAAACAAATTATATGCATCCTAGAATACTTATGATAATTTAAAAATATTTACAGCTGACAGAGATTGATCTGATTGACCTCATGTAATTCAGGTTTTAGTTAAATGAGAAAATCTTTTTGAAAGCTTAAAAGTTCTGAACTTTAATTTTTTAAAGTTCCTTCAAGAACTGACAATGCATAATTCAAAATTCAGACATTTTAGTGTAACATCAACTGGTTGAGGAATAAATTATAAGGGGGAAAATTGGGGTGATCTTCACTAATGGAAGGCCATATCCTAAATATATGGATGATTTTTAGAAAGATGATTTCAGTTCACTGAACTTAGTATTAACAAATATAAATTCCCCAGTTTTCTAAACATTATCCGTGATTTTGACAAGGTTGACTTATTACATTATTATTTTACAGGAAAGGGAAATCATCAAAAACATCGTTAGCAGTTCATTTTCAAATAAAACCAAGAAGGGAAAATTTTGTATGTGGAAAGTCACAACTAAGAATAATTCACTGAATTAGTCCTAAAAATGAGAAGCAACTTAGTATACAAAAAATTTATGAATTCTTTCTTCAAACAGTTCTACTTTCATTACACTTTCTAAATCTGACATATATGTTTATGTTATAATTGAGAACAAGCATTTTATTGTTGCATACATAAAGAAAATATTTTTAATTTGTTGCTCCACAATTTTTAAGTAATCTCTTCCTCAGCGAGGTGGACATGTTCAATCACTTTGTTCTATTCTCTTCACACCCTTCTCAGTGTGGACACCAGGGTCTCTGCAAAAGAGACATATGATGCTATAGCCATTAGTGGATTCAAAAGGGCAGATTCCAATGCATACTTAACTAATCTGTTTTGCTGTCTATACAGCTGGAATTTGTACTGAGAAAACAGTAATTCTGTGTAGACTGGATCAGCACTAGAATGAGGATTTGGCCAAAGAAGCAGAGAGAGAGGGAGAGAGAGAGAGAGAAAGAGAATAAAACAAAACAAAACAAACAAAAACAAAAATCAGAATCAAACTCAGAGCATGGCAGAGAAAAGAAACCAAGTAGCACTAGGGAGACTATTGTCTTGGTAGATTCCAGGTTTGTGCAAGTCCCAACTATACTTTCTGCTCTTGGTTAAAAATGGCACACTTTTCCCCCCTTTTTAATTATTATTAAATTACTCTTTTCCCTTTAAGCCAGTAGGAGTAAATTTCCATTACTTTTAACAAAATAACTTGCTTCTGTAATAAAAAGATACTAACTTGTACAGTTTATACATTGTAATTGAAGAAATTGTATTGAAGCTAAGAGGAGGATTCACAGGTCACACTATTTGTCATTGACAAAGCTAAGGTAGGACTCGCTTTTTTATCCAACGTTCTTTTCATATTTGTGCATTCTATTTGCCTTCATATTTTTTTTCTGTTTAGGTCCCCCTATTATCTTTAACTTCCCACTGCCCCACTGGATCTTAGCTTAAATCTTAACACTATACACGTTAGCAAAGATACTCTTGTAATTTGGTGAAGAAAAATAAGCCCAAAGCAAAAAACTGCAAGTACTTTATAAGTCTTCAATTAGAGCAATGCAGTTTTCAGAATACATATTTTTTTTTAAAATGGAGAGTTTTTAATTGACCATAAGCAATAGAACCAAAGGGAGGATGTAGTATTGCATTCTTACCATTATTTCTGGACAGGGGATCTCTTTGAAATGTAGGAAATTATATGACAATGTATAGCTTGTTAAACTCTAACAGAAAAAAGAGAACAGAGATAAGGATTCATTCATTCATTAACAGTTCTTACAAATTTTCTTACAAGGGAAGACTACAGATTTAGGGTACAAGGAACGAAATCTAGCCAACAAGCATTTTTAGCACCTTACAATTAAGATCAAAGCCTTCTAAAAATCCAGCTGTGAATTTCCTTTAATTAGCTCACTACTCAGTCTAACACATATCGCAAGTATTCCTTCTTGAATAACTTCCTTGAATAATGCAGCTGGGAGTACAGTCAGTTGAGCATTGATGCAGCTGGGTAGCTGAAAAGATGAAAATCAAATGTGAATTCTGATGAAGTAATTTCATTTTGAGCCTTTCATATTTCTTCCCCCCTAAATTAAAAAGAAATGAAACCTCGAGTTCAGCTGGTTCACTGCCTACTCCATGCCAATTCACATTTTCAGATAATAAGAGTATTTTGCCCAAAATGAATACTAAACACAAAATTCTATTTTCTCACCTAACGGTGAGAATTTTTTTTTTATATATATGGGGCCTTTGGTAATTTTCTGTGATAATTTAATAGCTGACCTGCTTTGTGAAGGGTGGTGAACCTGTTATTATTGCTAATATTGTATAATGTTGCTGTAATTTCTCATTATGAGATGTTATCTTCTCTAAAAACATTCACTTATACTATGTTAAGTTTCAATAAGAATTCATTGTGAGGGGCGCCTGGGTGGCTCAGTGGGTTAAAGCCTCTGCCTTTGGCTCGGGTCATGATCTCAGGTTCTGGGATGAAGCCCCACATCGGGCTCTCTGCTCAGCGGGGAGCCTGCCTCTCTGCCTGCCTGTAATCTCTCTGTCAAATAAATAAATAAAATATTAAAAAAAAAAAGAATTCATTGTGAAATAACTATAATGATTACCCTAGGAATAATCTTTTCATTGTGAAATAATATTAGTAACTTTGCAGTTACTAATTTTTTACAACATACTTATAATGCAATGAACGCCTTCAGGAATTTAATCAGCTGATAACATCATAATTTCAAACAATATATCCATGAAATCTAATAATGTAACAAAAATATCTCCTTGTCTTAGTTATACATATGAGAATGTATTTTAATTACATGTAGATTTTAGTTTTAGCTCTCATTTGTTTGGTATTAATATATTTATGCATATTAGACTTTAAATTTTAGAGTATAAAAACTTCTTTTTTCATTTCATTGACATATTTATTTATTCAATAAATATTTATTGAAGACACATTATGTGTCAGATCATATGTTCAATACTTGAAATACAGAAATAAATAGTACAGGTGTTGGCTTTTATATCGCCAGTTTTTTAGAGAGAGAATCTTACAAACAAAAATGTCTACATACCTAGCAGGTTGACTAAAAACAAGACAAAACAAAATGAAACAAAATGCTGGCAAAGATGAGAATAGATGGGATCACTTATTCATGGCTGGTGGGAAAACAACATAGTTCAAAGACTATAGAAAATTTTTTTTACAGGTTCTGATAAAAGTAAGTATGCAACTACCCTATGACTTAATGCTTATACTCCTGGGGATTTATCCAAGAAAAATAAAAACTTGTGTTCAAGCAAACATCTGCACACAGATGTTCATAGCAGCTTTAGTCATAATAGCCAAAAGCTAGAGACAGTCCATATGTCCTTCAAAAGGTGAACAGTTAAACAAACTGTAGTTCGTACATACCATGGAATATCATATATACCCATAAAAAGGAACTAGCTCTTGATCCACGTAGAAATTTAGATGAAACTCCAAGTAATTATACCGAGCAAAAATATTCAATTCCCAAAAGTTACAATCTACCTTATTTTATTTATATAATATTTTTGAAATAATAAAGTTATTAAATTAAGAACAGATTAGCAGTTGTCAGTGGGAGGAGGTAGGTATGCTTATAAAATAGGAACGTGAGAAAGATTTGTGATAAACTGTTCACAGTCTTCACTGGGGTAGTGAATATATGAACATGGACATGTGGTAAAATTGCATAAAGCTAAATACACACACTCAAGTGAGTAAAGATAAAAGTGGTGAAGTCTAAATAAGATCAATGGATTGAACAAATTTCAGTATTTTAGTTGTGATATTATATACCAGTTTTGTAAAACATTACTATTGGGGGAAATTGAGTAAAGTATACATGGGATCTCTTTGTACTGTTTCTTACAACCACATTGAATATGCAATTATGTCAAAATTTCAATTAAAATAGTACAGTGAAATGTGAGTGCTGCTTTCACAGAAGACTGAATGGGATATGGTAGAACTATAGTAACATAGCACATGAGTGCAATGCAATGATCTGCATTTTTTTCTCCATTGCTGATTAATTGATTGATTCATCCATTCATCCAGTATGTTTTTATTGAGCACCTAGTATGTTCCAGGCACAGATTGTATAACAGTGAATGAAACATACAAACATTCTCGGCCTGTGCTGCTTCTATTCTAGTGGGGAGATATAATTATTTTAAAGAGTGAAATACATAGTATATTTCATTGTGAAAAGTTACATGAAGAGAAAGAAAGTGTGAATTGGGGAAGAAAAAGCAGGAGGGATGAGGTGGAGTAGGTGGTAAATGCTTTGACATTTATTCTGAATGGAAAGGGCAATTAGAGAAAAATATCATTTTATATTATTTTTGTTTGTGTCTTGAAGAACAGTATAACTACATAAAGTACAAATACTATACTTTTAAAGTAGGTAAATTTTTGTTTATCTATTTATCTATTGTTCTGTCAGTCAACACCAACCTAAGAAACAGAAGCTCATACTACCCTCTAGTTACAGCTAGTCGAGCAGAAAAACATATGAACAGATAAAAATAAAATTAACTCTCCCAATGCAGAGGCTATCTTGTGAATCCAGAGCCAAAAGATTTGTTTTTGAACCCTGGCTCCATCTCTAGTTCTTCACATGGTCTTCAATTTTTTCATTTATTAAAATGATAGTAGTGAACTGAGTTTACAGGATGTTATGAATGTCAGAGATCATAAAAGTGACTGAAGGTTATTAAGATGTGTATACATTAGAGTTAGCTTTAGAACAAAAAGAGTTGGCTTTACTTAAGAGTTATGAGTCTTTCTTTTTAAGGAGTTTCATCATTTGCAAGTTAAATATTGAGAAATTCTAAATTCCCTGTTTAATTCTTATGTACTTCTGGTAATTCAAGTATCACTTAATTTGTTTTTCATTCATACCACTTTTCAACATCAATTTAATGGCTTTCTCTAGATATGCCTACATATCTACATACATAGATTTTAATGATATGCCTTTTTAAAAATGTACTGATTATATGTAACCAAAGTTTTATAAAATTATGTATTTTTCCCCAAACAACCACTATTCATATCTCTGTAAAAACATGTGGTTTTTCAAATAAAATGTATGATATTTTATGTTTTCTGTTACTTTTTTCCCCCACCTTAAGAGGTTTGGTTTCTCAGTGAGAGGATGAATAAAAAGAATTTGTTATGTGTACTTATAAAAATCAATAAAATTTATTAACCTTTCTTAGTCATTTTAATTTCATTCATGTGATAAGATTTCTTTCTGTTATTCTATTTTGCAGGTATTATATATTTCACAGTTTTCTTCCAGAACACAGCACTAGCACAATGGGTATGTTTTATTTCTGATTTATGACTAATTTAAAACTTTCCTTTTTTTAACAAACTGTGACAATGTGATTTTTAATGAATTTTCCATTCAAACTGAAAAGGATAGTGCAACCAAGAGTGTGAAATGTTTATTATATTTAGCTAGAGGATAATATTTTGCAATTTACATGTTTTGCTATTGCTAGAATTTAAGTAAATATAAACCACTCACTTAGGATCATGGATAAATATTAAGTAGTAAAATGTATCTAGTGTTTTCTTTCCTACTAAAGAACTTTATAAATTAGACTTGGTTTATTTTTCTGTGTAAAATTGAAAAGCACACTTGGTGGTATTGATAGCAATTTAAAACAGATGCCAGCAATTCAAAATAAGGGATCATAGTGGCAGAGAGTAATTGGATTCTAATCCTTTAGCAAACAATTATCAAGTGACTACTATGTGTTGGGCACGGTGAGTAATAAGAAAATGGGGAAGCCAATATTCCAAGTAATAATTGATCTTTGATAGTTTTATTTCATAGGTCCCGAAATAAGTCAATCTTCTCATGATTTTATTTGCATGAAATCAATTTAAACCAAATACTTTGTGTCAACTTGCTTTCCCATGAATTATTAAAGACAAAGAGATAAAGTATGAATTTTAAATATATTCAGAATTTCCTTATACACTTGATTCATTTCCTCATATTAATTCTGTGCAAAAGGCAAAGAAAAATGAAGAATAGCTCATTTCCTATTCAAAACAGTAATCATTTTATTTCCAACAGTTATATTGTTTTAAGAGTTGTTTACTTTTGATGAATGAATTTAAGTAGAACCTGAGAGATGAAAAAGAATTCCAAAATTAGATTCATTATATTTCAATTGAGTGACGATTTTCTTCAGCACTAGATAAAGATGTATTCAAATAGCTTCAAACAATGTTAACCATAATATTTAAACACAATGTTTAGACTCATGATTAAATAGTGACAGAATTTCTTTTCAATTTAATAGTATAATTTTTAAAATATTCCCAAAAAGTTCATATTCATTATATTAAGATAACAGGATAATATATGTGAGGACTGACCTCTCTTCTTTTCAAAAATTGGATCAAGATATATAGATTACATACACCAGTGAGCACATTTCTATCAAATATTGCAGTAAATCTGCCAAGAAATTCATTATCCTACATTATTCTTTTCTGGATAGTCTTAGAATTTCAGTCACATACAAAACCCTCTTCTAATGGAAATTTCTTAGACTAAACAAAGAATTGACAATTAGAGGTTGTTTACACTTAAGTTATCATGTTTGTGTTATATCTCCATTATCTTCTTCACAGGAATAACCTCCAGACTAAAAGGCAGCCAATATATAATTGTCTACAGTCTAGACAGAAAGCTATGTGGTGGTGGACAGCAAGATTCCACTCAACATGATTTCTCTGGAGAGGTTATTCAACTGCCTATCGTGGCCAAATAAGATTTATTATGATTGTAATTTTGGGAAAAATATTTTAGTTTGGGACTGCTAAATTGTGTGTGTATGTGCATGTGTACAAATATGTGTGTGTGTTAGGTTAGGTTAGGTTATATTCCATGTGAATTCATTTGCTCCGATGGACTACTTATTCTTTAGGATAGTCAGTGTGTAATCAGAAAACCTCACTTGAGAGATGTTACTTTATTATTTTTTCAAGCTACCGACCTAAATAGGAACTTTTGTTAATTAGCAAAGTAAATGTCACAATTTTCTTGTGAAAATACTGCAATCTAGGGGCACCTGGGTAGCTCAGTGGGTTAAAGCCTCTGACTTCGGTTCAGGTCATGATCTCAGGTCCTGGGATCGAGCCCTGCATCGGGCTTTCTGCTCAGCAGGGAGACTTCTTCCTCCTCTCTCTCTGCCTGCTTCTCTGCCTACTTGTGATCTCTCTTCTCTCTGTCAAGTAAATAAATAATCTTTTAAAAAAAATATATTGCTATCTACATTTCGCCGATTGGCTAAAGTAGTCTTAGGACCCTCTTGGAAAGAGATACTTCTTGTGATAAATCCTTTTAGTGTCATCTCTATTTCCAGCATCTACTGCAGTAAACGTTCCATGGAAGCTTCCATGCAGTTTATAATGACCAAGATCCTACCCAATTTGGTATCTCCTTTATTCAGTTTGAGAAAGAATATGAGCGAAGTATGTCATACACTAAGAATTTATAGCCACATTTAACTGAATGGTGATCTGTGAAACACTATTTTCTGTCAGGGTTAAGGTTTTTTTTTTTAATGTGCTCAAATATGTTCTTTTTAAAGATTCTATTTATTTATTTGAGAAAGGGAGAGCACAAACAGGGGAAGAGGGAGAAGGAGACTCCTCACTGAGCTGGGAGCCACTAGCGGCAAGGGGCTGATCCTGGGATCATGACCCGAGCTGAAGGCAGATGCTTAACAGATTGAGCCACCAGGCCCCCCATTTGCTCAAATATATTAAGAAAATATCAGCTAAAACAAAGTTAAACAAGTTAATTTATTGTAGGACAACAGAGAACCCTTATTATACTAAAGAATACTGTGACTTTCAAAACAGATGCTATGCAGTGTATACATTACTCAAACCCAGGAAAACACACACAGTGGGGAAGGATGAGATGGCAGGGTATCAGGGGTACTTACATATGACAAGCTATATCTAGTTTCTAGTTTATCAGTTCTCAACAAGGCCATATGCTACCTTTATAAAAATAAGGAAAAAACAAACTGGTTTTATATTTTCATTTGCCTATATTCATTATTTTACATTTTTTAAATCTTCATTGTTAGGGAAACAAAATAGTTTGCTTAGGTTAGGGTGATTGACCACCGTTGTCTTTATCAATTACAGAAGGATTTTGTTAAGCTTCTCAGAAAATAAAGTAGGGATTTTTCCCTGATTAGATTCCCTTAGAAAACTGGAATGACTTTCTGAACATATTTATTTTTCCCTGGCAAGGTCGATGATGTCTGATTAGAAATAGAGTCTATCTGAATCCCTCTTTAAAGCTGTGTACCTATCTGTTTGAAGCAATAATACTGGACTGGCCAGGCAAAATAATGAGGGTGTGACTTCTGACTTTTACCAAGACTGGAACACACAAGAAATCTGTGAATCAAATTCTCTTCAATTTGCATTCTAGTTAAGTAGAATCTAATTAACTGTAGATTAACTAGGTCTAGTTAACTCTTTCCACATCTCATATTTTTCTAATTGACACTTTTCTGTGTGAGGCAATCACCTTTGAATTTCCTACTCAAACTTTCCCCTGAATGGAATAATTAAGTCACATGTGAACTCTAAACTAATTAATGTTTACATTACAGGAAAATGATTTTCTAATTATAATTACTTTACTAAAATCGGGGTCTGACTTCTAGGGAAACTGGGAGAGCTTCACACGGCACGAGACGTTTAACTATCTTCAGTACTGTGGATAAAAGAATGCAAATCAGTTCACGGTTCGATCTGTTTTCCTTCTAGGTTTTGCCTGTCTCTTCCTATAAGACTCTACTCTCCTTAAGGTCTAATTGATCTGTACCCTTGCTCCAGAATATACTAATTCACCTGCTTGAAGTATTTTGACCTACTCATGAATATTGATGTTATAATATATGTTAATACGTTAAGGAATTTCAGTATTCAATCCAACTTTGATGTCTTTCATGAATTCTTCAAATAGACATAGTAACTGCCATCTCTTAGAGATAGGAAATAGGGTGAATGGACCACGAGTTTGGTCTAGTCAAACCATACTCCAAACTGGAGTTGGAGTTGCCTGGAATTACCTCAATGTTCCCACAATGCCCTATGCATTTTGCATATGTGTATGTTTTGTGATTTAGTTGCCTGTATTTTAACAGCCAGATAAATTTGATAGTTTTCACAAATCTGCTTGCAATATAATAAATTACTTTCTTAGTAAGAAAGCATAGACATAACATTACATTCCTGCTCTTCAGGATAACAAAAGAGACAGTTATTACAAAAAGACTCATTCCATACAGTAGCATTTAGTATATAAATAGCTATAGGTCTCAAACTTTTTTTTTTTAAAGGCAAAGTTTTATCTAAAATTAGCTTTATGTCATGTCTTATCTTTCTTATAAATTACCCTTTGTAATACTATTTAGGATCAATTTTCTAGATGTTTCCCCATTAAAAAAAAGACTGGGGCCGCTTGATTTAAATATTATTTGTATCAAACACTTCTGTGTTTTGCAATATGATAGACAGTTGTTTAGTATATCCACAGACACTTCTCATATGGAAAAGCTGTATGGTTGATGACACAATGCCCAAATCTGGCCCCTTAGGTGTAGCTATAGCTAGGTTCAGACAACCTATCAGATTATTACAACTCAGTGGGCATTGCCTGCATGAATGAATTCTTATTACAACATCACAGATGGCTGAAACAGATCTTCATTGATTGTTGGAATTAACAGTGCATCAACTTACTGGGACATGAATTGTTTTCACAAGGGAAAGGATAAAATAAACCAGATGTAATAGTCACTTAATTTCTAGACATTTGTATGGGAAGCAGTTGTTGAGAATATATACTATTAAAAATGGATATTTATTTAATTTAGTAATTGCCAGATAAGGAAAACTTTTATAAAGCTCATAATAAACCTGAAATAAGAATAATTTTTAAGGACTCTAGTTTGATGAGTTATTATTATATATCAATTAACCTTCATAATGCAGAAGATATAGATATATATCTTTTATATATATTTAATGAGAGTGGAATATGGATAATATAACTAAAATATGGTGAAACCATTGTAATAAATATGGAAATAACATTTAATGGAATAATCAGGTCAGACATTCCATTTAGTTGTGTTCTCTTCTAAATTATTGTTGAACAGTAGGACAATATAATATAACCAGTATTCAAATTTGTTATTTATGTATTTGAATCTGCAGTTTTGATAACAGTACAGAGCTTGTAAATAAACTAAGTCAACTGGATAATTTGAAATACAGTTTGGATGAATAGCTGATTAATTTGAAATATTTGCCCACAGCTTTGAGTCTCCTCACTCCATTCCAGCCTCCTTGCCCCCATAATTTAATCGAGTGAAAACTTTTTTTTGCATGTGTTGTATAACAGCAATCACGTAGTAGTGTTCTTACCAGTAAATAAAGCGATATATCTTGACAATACATGGAACTCGTATGTGGGAAAAATGCAAAAAACTATGAAATTATATATAATACATTGCTGTGTAAAGTTCAAAATAGCATGAAATCATAACTCTTAAATCTGAAAGTATTTATAGGTGGTTATAGGACTCACGTATATGGAGTGCCTGTGTGGCTCAGTCAGTGATACGTCTACCTTTGTCCCAAGGTCCTGGGATTGAGCCCCACATAGGGCTTCCTGCTCAGTGGTAAGCCTGCTTCTCCCATTCCCTCTGCAGCTCCCCCTGCTTGTGCTCTTTCTTTCTTTCTCTGTCAAATAAATACATAAAATCTTAAAAAAAAAAAAAAAAAGACTCATGCATGTAAGACAGCAGATGCTTATTTTGCTAGGATAGTTGAGGTAGAAAAAATTCAGTGGAATTTTTCTTGCTAGTAACTAATATTCAGAAAATAAATAGGAACTGGCTGAATTAAGGCATTGTGGAGAGGAATGAGTGAGTGACTCATGGCTGGAGAGAGCATGGTGTTTGAAGCAATCAGTCAAGCTATGCACGGTTTTATGTTTGATATTCAGACCATGTTTACATCAAGACAGTTTATGTGACTTGATAGCATAAAGATCAAGAAAGTAGAATTTAAAGTTAGGTCTTGATACTGTTAGAAGGCAGTGAGAGAGATGCTGTGGTTCAGGGTGACAAATGGCATAGACATTGAGAAACAAGGCTAAGGAGCTTCAGTTGGAGTGGTTCAGATAAACACATTAATCACAGGTCTTGATGAACTGCAGTGACCATATCATTCACTGTTTATCTGCAGCTCAGAAATAAAATTTACAAGCATTTTAATAAATTAGAATTGTTGAACTGGGGACAGAATATCTAAAAAGAATCGGCAGAGTTTGAGAATTCTGGTTTCTTAAAATCCTATAAAGGACTTCCTAATACAATTCACTAAGAAATAGATACAAATGTGACAAGCCAAGCAGTTTGGAGAAAGAATCAAGTTCCCAAGCCACTCCACATTATGACTCAGGCTAACACAGAGAACCCCAAGAATGAGCAGAGCATTCTAATCAATCAAAGCAAGTTCAGAATGTTACAAGCAGTCACAAAATAACCAAAGCTTGATTATTGACAAAGTAACCAAAGTCGGGGGAGAGCCTAAACAGGAATGACCTGACATTCACTGACAGCATACTAAACTTCTGTGCAGGTATTAATACTTTGGGAAAAATCCCAACCCAAGGAAAAAGGAGCCCATACTGGACTGCCAAGTATGCCATGTATAAAGGAAATACAAAAATCAGTACCAGTGAGACATGGACTGAAGAAGTAATATACCTTTTGGGATGAGTCCTGAGAAGGTCCCATAAAAGAAAACAGACCCTGGGGCACCAGAACCAAGAAAACTTATTTGACCATCAGGTAGTAAAACCATAAACTAAACCATTAATCATTCATTAGAAAAAAATAGTTTTGGGGCACCTGAGTGGCTCAGTGGGTTAAAGCCTCTGCCTTCGGCTCAGGTCATGATCTCAGGGTCCTGGAATCGAGTCCCACATCGGGCTTTCTGCTCGGCAGGGAGCCTGCTTCCCCCTCTCTCTCTGCCTGCCTCTCTGCCTGCTGGTGATCTCTCTCTCTCTCTGTCAAATAAATAAATAAAATCTTAAAAAAAAAGAAAAAAGTTTTGAATACTAAAGGTATGTCATGCACTGTTAAAGATTCTGGGGATGTTGTAGTAACCAAGGAAACATGTTCTTATAGAATGTATAGTTTAATATGGAAGATATGCAAAAAACAAATAAGAAAATAATTATAAATTTTGCTTAGTGAGAGAAACAAGAGAATATGAAAGGAAGTTTTTAAGTGACTAAATTTAGACAATAAGATCAAAGATAGCTTTCTGAAATAGTGAAAATTAAGGTGGAAGATGAAAACAGGACATCCACAGGAAGAAGAGAGGTGATGAGGCAAAATATCAGGAATAAAGATTCTGTTTTGTTTTATGAGAAAATATAAGCATGGTGTTAAAAGAAAAATTTATATGCATCTGAACCCCCATTTTTATGTATCAAACATATTTAATAAAATTATCTAAATTTATTAGACTTTTGAAGATTAAACATTGTATCCCTAAAGTCAAACTTTAAATATTCAACTCAAAGTAAGTGGAAATTTATTCTATAAAGTAAATGCTTTCTTGAATTTTTTTGACAATTTACACAATGTGTGTACATTATGAAATACTGATTAAGTTTAATTTAAATATTATTTTGAGATCACAAAATATTTGTTTTTTCTTATTGTTTTCGCTCAATTCCTTTCTAGTAATTTGTTATTTTTTAAACAGTTTTATTTTGTTTCAGGGTATCAGAAATAAAAGAATTTAGAGACTTGAAATTCACATCTAAGATATAATTTGCTTTTTTAGTATTTTAAAAGATTTTATTTATTTATTTGAGAGACAGAGGGGGAGAGAGAGAGAGCGAGCGAGAGAGAGAGAGAGCATGAGTTGGGGGAGGGACAAAGGGAGAGAGAGACTCTCAAACAGACTCTATGCTGAGTGCAGAGTCTGACAGTGGGCTTGATCTCACAACCCTGAGATCATGACCTAAGTTGAAACCAAGAGCCAGATGTTCAACCAACTGTGCCACCCAGGCGCCCCCAAGATACAATTTGGATAATAGGCCTGTATTATACAGTCCTAAATTTTCTAAACTTCTGATGGAATTTTTGGACTCTTGCTCCAGAATAAACACATCCATTGAAATATAGTTGCAAGAAAATTACATGTTCTTTCAAGATATCTGTATGCAATATAAAACTCCTTCATGGGCCCACAGGTTCTCAGGTCAAAAACATTTACTCAAAATAAATTTTGTGATTGATGAATAGGAGTGGGGAGCAATAGGCCCTTCTGTTGAACGTATTTGTGTAAATGAAAGCAACTCTCATCTACAAACCATATCTAGCATTTAGTCACCCTATGCCCTGACACCAACCTCTAAAAATGATGACAATAGCAGTATACTCTATAGCAGTATACCTAAAGAAGGCAAAAATCAAAAAGTATGAAGGCTTTGCTGGGGCATAAGCTGAAGGCGAGAACAATTTGATCATTTTGATAGGCTGAAAGGTGAAATTATATGTTCTGTGAAGAGTGAATTAAAGTGATAAAAAAAGAAAATGGTGTTTTAAGATCCTTTCAAGTTTAAGAACAAGGGTCAGGAAAACCAAATGGGCTCGGTTTGAAGAGAAAAGAGTCTGAACTAAGGTAATTGATGTGAGGATAAAGTAACCACTAAATGAAAGAGACACAGGGGAGAAAAAAAATTAAGAGTAGAGTTGAAGTAATTTGCTCTGAATTGAAGAATCTTGGCTAAAAGAGACATCTTAAAAGTCCTTCTGAAAAAAAAAAAAGAATAAAGTACTTTTAAGGCTACTGGCTTGGGAAACTCAGAAATAAGTTTACACTCACAAAGAAATCAAAATTGTTGCAATGAAATTTATTATGACAGTCTCTGCCTTTATTGCTCTAAGCCTGTGCTGGTTTAAAGGGTGTGGGTAGGAAAATTAAACCAAATACCGATAGAATCCAACTTCCTTAAGATTCCAAGCATGTGTCCTCGAGATCATGCACAGTTCTGTTAGCTGTGTAGCATTTTGCCACCAAGGTATGGTGGACTCAGCGAGCTGTGACAGGTGAGGGCTTTTCCAGTCATAGGGACCCAAAGAAACTAATTTTACTTCCTTTTATCTCTTTGGGCATGGAAGGGGGTGGGCAGTGGAAGGGACACTAGTTTATACCACCCAGACCTGACATTCAAATTATTTTCTTGCCGCACCATGACGTCTACTTGTGTTTTCATTCTAGCTGGTCAGCCCATGGCCTTCCATGGCTCATCTCAATTCTTTGCAAACTGTTGGTTTTCTGCAATACAGCTTCCATGATTTTCCAATCATTGCAACAATTGTGTTGAATAATATGCATAGAGTAAGTTTGGCCTTTAGGTTTATAATTTCCTTTTTCAAATAGGTTTATCACTGGAAAAAAATTGTTGGCTCTCAGTTTTATTTACCCCTGGGGTTACTGCATTATCATGCAATTTCTTTCATTGAGGACCTCTCTAGTTAACCCTGTCTTCTCCCTCTCTCCCTAATCACTGCGTCTTTGCCTCATGCCCCATGATTTTTTGATGGTTTGCATTATCCAAATTCTTTATTCAGTTTCCTTTCAAGCACCTAAATAAACATAGAAGCTTAGATATCCCTTAGAAATTTGATTTTCTCTTGTGAGTGGCTTCACCAGGGTAAGAGGTCAGCAAGTTGAAGCAAATACAAAGACCAGCTATATGTGTTGATAATCTTGTAATCCCTGATTCATTTTCCTGCAACACTTCTCCACATCTGACAAGGTTTACCTGTAATTTGTATCTTTTTTAAAGATTTTATTTATTTATTTGATAGAGAGAGAGAGAGAGATCACAAGTAGACAGAGAGGCAGGCAGGGAGAGAGGAGGAAGCAGGCTCCCTGCTGATCAGACAGCCCGATGTGGGACTCGATCCCAGGACCCTGGGATCATGACCTGAGCTGAAAGCAGAGACTTTGACCCACTGAGCTACCCAGGCGCCCCTGTAATTTGTATTTTATTGTGAAGGAGCTGGGCTGCAATTTCCTATGCTCTATATTCATTGATAAAGCTTCTTGTGTGTTCCATCTACCAGGAATTCAGCAAATGTCCATGCTTTTTCTGATGACTGTTCCTCTATATCCTCAATGATTTTTTTAATTAATTTTTTTATTTCCTTTGGTACAATTTATTTAATAGAATTTGTAATAGAGTTTTATGTAAGTAGAATTTGGGGAAGCAAATTCGTGTTCAGCCCACCATGTCGAGCCAGAAGTCACCTTTCATAGTTTAACCATCATCTATTACCTATTTTATTTAATTTTTATTTTTTCTATTACCTATTTTAATCTTATTTGTTTGTTTTAATTACTTAAATAAAGAGGACTCCCATATAAAATTTCCTGGCCTTTGAAATATAAAATTAATTTATACAAACCTCACACCCACTCCAAAAAAAAGAGAGCGAGAGAGAAAGAATTGTCAAGTTAAAATAAAGAGGATGAATAATTAACTATTTTCGTTATTTTTTTCAATCTTAATCTAAAACTGAGAGGGCATAGTCAGAATGGAACAGTACCTAAACCTGATATGAGTATAGTAATTAACTTGAATTAGTAGTTGATTTTTATATGTACCTAGAAGTCATTAGAAAAAAGAACACTGAGGACATTGTCCAATATCTTACTAAAAATCTCTTTGAACTCCAGTCATAAAGTCCTCTCAGAGTTAACAAGCTGGTGGATTTCTAAGAAAAGAAATCTTGTTTTTATAGATAAAACATTGTTATCTAAAAAGTTTCTCCCTTGACTTTTTGTAAGATTGGAGCTGTTTTCTACTCAGTGGTGTTTATCTGTTAAAATTCCGTCTTCATTTATTATTTGACTTTTGTTTTGTGGTATTATTATAAGCCATTGCAAAGACTTTTTTGGAAGTAGGTAGTATGTAAAAATATAAATATAATTCTGTTTATTCTTATAGTGGTTAAATTTATTTTTTTCCTTTGTAGTTTGATGAGGAGATTCATTCAATTCTTTCTGCAGAAGAATGGAAAATCTGTGATACAAACTGCCTTAAGTTTCTGCCAAGAAAGAGCAGTTGAGTTTCATGTGTATTTAGAAGAGAATCATCAGGGAATTTCCTCCTCTGTCATCTTGAAGTAACTTTCCTATAGAAGATTCTAGGCTCATTGATCTGATTGTTTTTCTGTGCCTTTCAGGCAATAATAAGGTCCTAAATTGTGGCACATTCCCTAATCTTTTTATAATGAATAAAAATGTTTTGAATTTTTTTTTATTTTGTCACAATGAATATAACTAATTGGAGAGAATGTTTCAAAAGCTTTCCTTTTTGAGAAAGATAAAGTTCTTATTAACATTAATATAAAATATTTCCACTAGGAGATTGATTTCACATATCTGAAGAACTAAAAGAAAATGAATTTTAATGGATTCCTTAATCTCATGCATTAAGATGAGCTTTTAAGGTAATTACCATCATTTGGTATATATTAAAGAAATTAAAATATTTTGTTAGCATAATTTACATATAAAATCTATTTAGAAATATCGTATCTAGAGATTTCCAACCACTACAGTGCTGTATATATTATAAACATATAAGAACCATAGTAAAGATATAAGCTTATAGTATTTAAAGATTTATTTTTTGTTTATTTGAGACAGCGAGAGAGAGAGAGAGAGAGAGCATGAGAGGGGAGAGGTCAGAGGGAGAGGTCAGAGGGAGTCCCGATGTGGGACTCCATCCTGGGACTCCAGGATCATGACCTGAGCTGAAGGCAGTTGCTCAATCAACTGAGCCACCCAGGCACCCAAGCTTATAGTATTTAAAAATTTTAAAAATTCACTGTCTTTTCAAAACAAACAAAAATATAAAGGGCAAATGATAGATTCACTGGTTAAAAATTAATTATTCTGATAAAAAATCCTTTACTTGGGATGCCTGGGTGGCTCAGTGGCACCTTTATATGCCTTTGGCTCAGGTCATGATCCCAGGGTCCTGGCATCCAGTTCCAAATTGGGCTTCTTTTTTTTTTTCCCAAATTGGGCTTCTTGCTCAGTGGGGAGCCTGCTTCTCCCTCTGCCTGCCATTCCTCCTGCTTGTGCTTTCTCTCTCTCATTCTGACAAGTAAATAATAAAATCTTAAAAAAAATCCTTTATAAGATTATAGGAGAGATAACATACACACATAAAAAGAATACTATAGAAATCAAGGCTAAAATCATACTTAGAAAATATGTTTTCTATTCACACTATAATAGTTATATTTAAAGCTATCCCATGGATTAATGAAAAAAGAAATAAGGGATCACAGGACTTTTTGTACAAGATTCAAATTATATCATCTTTAGCAAATTTCTTATACTCTTAGTTTCTCGATTATTTGCAAATAAAGAATTTATTATTAGTTTTGCTTAGGGGTTCATTAATATCTAAAATTTTTATTTGGGGTGACATTGACAGTGTCCAAGGACAATGACAGTATCCAATACTAGGACAAAAAGATGGCATTATTATTAATTTTTTAATATAATATTTTTGGAGCAGTTTCAGGAATATAGCAGAATTGAGTGCAAGATAAAAAGATTTCCTATATTCTCCCCACCCTCAAGACAAAAACAACCTCCCCACTATCAGCATTCTGCACCGGAGTGGTACATTTATTAGAGTTGAAGAACTTATATTACCGCATCATTATCCACAAAGTCCAAAGTTAAGAGTCACTCTTGGTCTTGTACATTCTAGCAGTTTAGACAAATATACAATGACTTGTGTCCACCATTACAGTATCACAGGAAATAGTTTCATTCTCCAAAAAATGTTGCAGTGCCACCTATTCATCTCCCTCCCTACTAAATCCTGACAATCACTGATCTTTTTAGTCTCCGCATTTTTGCCTTTTTCATAATGTCACTTAGTTATAATTGTACTGTATGAAGTCTTTTCAGACAGAATATGTTCAGTTTTATGTGAAACTGCCAAACTGTCCTTCAACGTAGGTATATTGTTTTGCATTCCCACCAACAATGAGTCAGAGTTTATATTGCTTCACATTCTCACTGTCAGTGTTTTGCATTTAGGCCATTGTGTTACATAAATAGTAGTGTCTCATTGTTTTGATTTTCAATTCCCTAATGGCATATGATATTAAACATCTTTGCATATGCTTATTTGCCATCTGTAGATCTTTCTGTTAAATTGAAATATAATTAACATACACTATTATATTAGTTTCATCTGTACAAGATGGTGACATTTATATACATTACGCAATGATCATAAGTCCAGTGACAAGATGTCACCTTACAAAGTTAATATAATATTATTGCCTATACTTCCTGTGCTGTACATTATATCCCCATGATTTATTTACTTTATAAATTGATCTCCTTCATCCATTTCACCCACCTCCCAACCCACGTTCTCTTTGGCAGCCATCAGTCTGTTTTCTGTATCTATGAGTCTAGTTTTGTTTTATTTTATTTGTTCACCTGTTTTGTTTTTCAGATTCCACATATAAGTGAAATCATATGGTATTTGTCATTCTCTGTCTTATTGCATTTAGCATAATACCTTCAAAGTCCATTCATGTTGCAAATGGCAAGATTTTATTTTCTTTTGGTAATGGCAGAACAATATTATATTGTGTATGTATATCCTATATCACATCTTCTTTAACCATTCATCTATTAAAGTGCACTTAGTTTTCTTCTGTATTTGGCTGTTGTAATAATGCTGCAGTGTATATGGAATGCATATATAATATTATATATAAAATACATGTAAAGAATTATATATAAAATTCATATACAGAATTTTCAAATTAGTGTTTTTATTTTCTTTGGGTAAGTACTTAGTAGTGGAATAGTGAGAGGAGATATTCTTACCGTGTTCATGATCTGAAGGTGAAATCCAGTTTCTCACCATTAAGTACCATTTACTGCATGTAAGAAAACCTAGCAGCATTGGTTTACCTAGATTAAAGAGAATGCTTAAAATAATAATATAACCCAACTATCCGAAACTGTAATCAATATTTATCTTTTAATGTAGCATCTCATGTATCCCCATTTAATAACATATTCTGAGATGTTATCTTTAGTCTCTTGCTCATAATCTTTTTATTCCCTTGTATTTTATTCAAATCTTTAGAGACTGAACATACTTGTATATTCAAATTGTTCTTCTGCCTATCTGGACTGTGCATGTACAGAGATTGGGGCTAGCAATGAGTTCAGACTCTGCTTTTCAAACCAATTCTTGTTGCTATCTACTTAAATTATTGCAGGTTTTCTTTTCTTTTTTTATTTTTAAATTTTCTTAAGATTTTATTTATTTATTTGACAGAGAGAGAGAGGGAGAGAGATCACAAGTAGGCAGAGAGGCAGGCAGAGAGAGAGGGGGAAGCAGGCTCCCCGCTGAGCAGAGAAGCCTGATGTGGGGCTTGATCCCAGGACCCTGAGATCACGACTTGAGCTGAAAGCAGAGGCTTTAACCCACTGAGCCACCCAGGAACCCCTATAGCTTTTCTTTTAAATAAGAGGAATCTATATAGTATCTTGGGATTAATGTAGATGAACCTATGAGATTCTCAGATATGTACCCTAAATGTCAGGAGTCTGTTATATTAGCACCACCTTCTCTAAATTCAATGTGGAAGGAAAATAATTCAACCAAACTGGGAGAGCCTGATACAGGGGGACATACACAGATTCCCAGCATCACCCATCAATTCCATATTTCAAGGAGTGTTGTGCAGCAAAATATTAGGTTAAGTGTAAACAATTTTTGTATTTATTTTCAATAATAAGTGAGAGTGATAATGGCTGCAACACAGAATGTTTATTTTGTTTTGATAGCTCTGAGAGGGGACAATTAGCCAAGAGTTTCTGGAGGCTCCTAAAGGGATATTGTCTTAACAAAATACCGCAAACGTGGTGGCTCCAACAACAAAAATCATATCATATTATTTGCAAAATATTTCTGGAGGCTGGAAATCCCAGATCAAGGTCCAGCAAGTTTCAGTTTCTGGTGAGAGCTTCCTTCCTGGCTTATACTAGGCTGCCTTCTTGTGCCCTCATACAGGCTTTTTTTCTCTGAGCATTAATGGAGCGAGAAGGAAAGAGCTTCTCAGTGTCTCTTCTTATCACAATACCAATCTTATTGAATCTTGACCCCACTGGAATGTCCTCATTTAATGTCAATTACCTCCTGTTAGTCCCTATTTCCAAATAAGTTACACTGAGGGACTAGAGCTTCAACAAATGTGTTTAGAAAGACACAATTCAGTTCAACTAGATAGTTTTCTAGGAGAATTAATATTATGGCTAAAAACTGAAGGACTGTCTCTATTATAGAGCTGGCAATATTGCGGCATAGAGAGCTTGACTAACACTTCTGAAGTTACTCAAGAAAGTTCATGGAAGAAAGAAATTTTATAATCAAGTATCTTATATGGCTTCCATTCTCTGGTAATTGTTACCTTAAAAATTATGCCATTTTGGGTGGTATGATTAAGCATATTAATATATACTGTTCATTGACCAGCCTGCACTAATACATAAAGGAAAAGAATTCTGCCTCTAGCTAACATAACTTTCCAGTAAGCATCTTGAAATGCACTTTGAGTCAGGTAATATTATAGAAAAAGGGTCATCGAAGTTCATTTCTATTATACTGCAAATTTTTTCTTCTGAATCAGAAACACATGACCACTCTTAAGGGATTTATTACCCATAACTCCATGTACTAGCTGAGTTTCTATTTGATGTGACATTTGAGCAGATGGGTCCTACTAGACAAATAAGCATTAACTGATTGACAGAGAGAAGAGCAAGGCCATATGGTCTTAACTCCATGTACTCTCCTGTCTTCCATTTTCAGACCTCAGAAAAAGAATTCATTATCTTTCAGACACTGATTGAAAAGTTGAGGGTGAACTGACTTTCTTAGTTCCCCAACAAAGAACCTGCAAATATCTAATATTAAATCAAGATTTGTGGAAAAGCTTTTTACAACTAGTCCTTTCAAAAATAGGCTTAAATCAAGCTCAAGGATGAGTAAAAAAGAAACGTGAATATAATAATAAACAAGAATGGTAATTTTAAGTGTTGATATTAAAGTGAAATAGTCAAAAGATATAATATCCTTGAAACACTTACTTATTTAACAAATACATTTGAGTGCCCTCTGCATAATAGCAAATATGTGAAGTCCTGGGGACATAGTTAAGAAAAAGATTGAATTAAGAGTCCAGTGGAGGAGTAAGGCAGATAAAAGAATAGTTGTAATAAAAGGCTAAAAGGGATATAATGGAGGATATTTATTGTGCTGAGAAGTTTTTGTTGTTTTTATATATTTTTTCCAGAATAATCCACTTAGTCTAATGGAGTCTCTAGTTAAGAATACAAACCTGAAACCCTGGAAAAAATTGTTATCTAGGCTGAGACCTGAGTATGAGTGGGATTTGTACATTTGAAAGACAGATGCTTTCAGTCTGATGGAAAAGCAGGTATCAAATAGACTCTAGAGTAAGATAATGTAAGGAATTCAAAGAACCAAAAATATTTCATTAGATATGGTTAGACCATAACATTTAATGAAAAGGGTAACAAAACTGATGTCCATTTATTAAGTTATGTTTTAGTTATAAAGTATGTAAAGCCTATGGATTTAACTCTAATGACTGTTGCAATACAATCTAATATGTGCAATTCTCATTTTCATGATTTCCAAATATTCTATATATAGCTTTAAAAAAAAAGACATTAGGGGCGCCTGGGTGGCTCAGTGGGTTAAAGCCTCTGCCTTCGGCTCAGGTCATGATCTCAGGGTCCTGGGATCGAGCCCCGCATCGGGCTCTCTGCTCAGCGGGGAGCCTGCTTCCCCCTCTCTCTCTGCCTGCCTCTCTGCCTACTTGTGATCTCTCTCTCTGTGTCAAATAAATGGGTGAAATCTTCAAAAAAAAAAAAATTAAAAAAAAGACATTATCCAAAAGGCAATAAAGAGCACTTAAAGGTCTTTATAAGGGTATATACTAATCATATTTTCATTTTGGAGCACTTAGTTGCAAAATAGATAAAAAATTATAGCAGAGAAAGATTGGAAAGAGGGATCCCAGCTAGGAAACTCAATGAAGAAATAATGAGTCTGAAATAAGATGGTGGCTGGATAATAAGGCAAAGTGGGTAGATTGCAGAAAATTTTATTTTTTTATTTTATTTTTTAAAGATTTTATTTATTTATTTGATAGAGAGAAAGAGATCACAAGTAGGCAGAGGCAGGCAGAGGGAGATGGGGAAGCAGGCTCCCTGCTGAGCAGACAGCCCAATGCCGGGCTTGATTCCAGGACCCTGAGATCATGACTTGAGCCAAAGGCAGAGGCTTAACACACTGAGCCACCCAGGCACCCCAATTGCAAAAAATTTTAAAAAATAAAATAGAGGGATGCCTGGGTGGCTCAGTCAGTTAAGCGTCTGCCTTTGGCTCAGCTCATGATCTCTGGGTCCTGGGATCAAGTCCCATATCAGGTTTCTTGCTCAGCAGGGAGCCTGCTTCTCCTTCTGCCTGCTGTTCCCCCTGCTTGTGCTCTCTCTCTCTCTCTGTCTGACAAATAAATAAATAAAATCTTAAAAAAAAAAAGAAAATAGACATGACTTGGTGATTAATTAAGAGATGAATGACCGAAGTTTGATGTCTTGGTTCCTGGTTTGGGTAGCTGGGTAATTAAAATGGAGAATATGAAAAAGAAGTAAATACCTATTGAATTCAATTTTGTACATGCTAATTTTCAGTGATCTGTGGATAATCCAATAACAATTAGATAGATTACTGAAGATTCAACAAATCTGAATTAAAAAATAATTCTCAGTATGAAAATTCTGTTATACTACATAACTCTTTAGTTAAAGGTATTAAACTGTCATATCATATTATTTGCAAAATATTTTTTTTAATGTGGGAAGCCCTAATCTGTCTCTTCTTTTATACACACCCACAATTTAGTTTACTCTTCTTTCTAGCCAAAATAGAGACCCCCCTAAAAAAAATGCCCAGCAAATTTTGGGAAATCTTCTTTTTCAAAGCCCAGGTCAACATTTACCAGACATAGTCATGTATGTTTCAATCCCAATGTTATGCACTCTAGGACACCTCTTATACTGACAAATGGAACTATCCAGTACAACTATAATCCAATGTGAATATTTTGAGAAATCAGATAAAGGAACTTCCAGTTATAACTCTCTGCTTCTCAAGTCTTAAGTTATCTGCTGCATGCAGAGCTGCCTTCTGCTTTCTTTAAGTATTTATAACTTTCCTTTAGGCCCCTCAATTTTTCTGAGGTTAAGATCACTAGTAATCTTCAAACCCTGTACTAACTGGTGGTGGGTATTGAGGAGGGCACGTACTGCATGGAGCACTGGGTGTGGTGCATGAACAATTAATCTTGTAACACTGAAAAAAATAAAATAAACATATTTGGGGGGAAAAAAACTAGTACTAACTTCTTTGCTGTTACTTTATTTACCTCTTACCAATATATGACAGAGTTAGTTACTCATGAAGGTTTTTCCCCACATGATTTCTGTGGTATTTCTCTCTGTTTTCCTCCAAAGTAACTGACTCCCTCTCAGAATCCTTCTTTTCTTCAGATTCATCTATAAATATTGGAGTGTCCCAGTGAACTTTATTTTTACTCTCTGCTTATGTGTTCTTGTTCAGCTCCAGTTTTTAAATAACTTTTACCTGATGATGGTGTGTCAATCTCTTTTTCCATCCCTGATATCAATGGGCATGTCCAACAGACATTTCAAACTTGCAAAATTAATATAGCTAACACAGAAATCTTGATCTTCCTCCGCCAGGCCTTATCCTTCTTTGGTTTTCCTCTACTTAGTGAAAGGTACCAACTCCCATTCAGTTCCTTAAATAAAAATTCTACTAGTCATCTTTGAATCTTATTGTCACACTACCAAAACATATCTACATTATCCCACTTCTCTTCATTTCAGCAATTGCAATCTTAGTCCAGATCACAGCCATTTCTTATGTAGACTCTAACAATTGCTTTATAATTGGCCTGCGCTTCTAACTCTTCCTATACAAGCTATTCTCAAACCAATACCAGAATAATCTATTATTTTTTATTTTTAAAGATTTTATATATTTATTTGACAGAGAGAGAGAGAAACAGATCACAAGTAGGCAGAGGCAGGCAAAGAGAGAGGGGGAAGCAGGTTCCCTCAACAGAGAGCCCAATATGGGGCTCAATCCCAGGACCCTGAGACCATGAACTGAGCTGAAGGCATAGCCCCCACTGAGCCACCCAGGCACCCCCCAGAATAATCTTTTAAAAATATTAATTAGATCACCCCTTACCTTCCTTAAAACCTTTTATGACTTCCTCTGCATTTAGCATAAAATCCAACATTCATCACCTCTTACAAATCCCATCACGATCTGACATCTGACCACTTTTTGATATTCATAAGGATCCTCAGATATGTGGGTCTGGCTCCAATGTAAATCTTCTGATGTGGCTATTTTTTTCCTGCCTTGAATGTTTATTCCCACATTTACACGCTTGGATCACTCTTGTTATTCAGGTCTCAGACAAAAGTATTATGTTCTCAGACAGATCTTCCTAAACTACCTGACCACCTAAGCAGAAGTTGATATTGATGTGCATAGCTGTATTATTTATAAATGTAAAAAAGGAAGCAAACCCCCCCAAATAAAGTCATCAATTATAAAGAGCAGTATCAATGTTTAAAATGGAAAGCTATGAAAATTATATTAAATGTAATAGCATAAATGTCTGTGTATTATATAAAAAAACATTTTGCAAATATTTAGGGATTGTATCATTATCATTATGTAACATATGCAAGCATCATAAAAAAAGAGGTAAAGCTAATAGTAATTATGAGATCAATGGGGAATTTAACCTTAAGGTAGTTATGGGGAATATGTACTTGTATTATTAAAGCCAATTTTGACTAGTAATCTAATATGCCATTTGTCTATATACATTTTTTCTAAATCGATATTAAATCAAATATAGCAATGAAATTAATAACAATAATAACATAATCACTTTCTTAGCTCTTCCACTGTGCCAAGTTTCTCTCTAAGCAATTTTTGTTCTTTCTAAACAATTTTTATGTGATAACTCATTTGATTCTCACAAAACCCTATACACTATGTACCCCTATAGTTTTATTTTATTTATTAAAACAAAAAACCTCAACAACAACAACAACAACAACAAACAGCCATGAGGAGAGTAAGTAATTTATATAATCCTCGGATAACTGGTATAGCAAGGATTTGAACCCAGGCAACCTATTGGATATTAATAAAATGCAATATATATTTTATGATCCTGATTAAAAAACAACAAAATATCAATGCCTAACTTGAGTGAAGATGTTTTTTGAAAAGTGTTCCCATGTGCTTTTAATCAAAAACCAAAAAAGTATTTGATTTCTGAGTAGTATAGAAAATATTTTGATATCATTTAATTTAAGGAATTAAAAATTTACTTTTCCATATAACTTCAAGACTTAAGAACAAATATTTACTTTTTATTATCTTGTATATATTGGTAGCTATTTGACATTTTAGATATTAGTAGCTGGTCCTATTTGTCACTTGAACTTACAAGGCAATGATTACCCGGATATCAAGACCAGTTTTTCTTTCCAACATTTTCTACGTATTTTCACAGTTTATTATAACTCTAGAAACCTATATACATATCTGCATAAACAAATCTTTAACTTTTTTTCCTTCTTTCCCTGCTCCTTTCTCTTTTATTCAAATATTTTGAGAGGAATAAAAAAGAAAACATTTCTATTTTTTATCCTTTTAAAATTTTTATTTACAAGTTTCTGAACATTCATAGTTACAAATGAGTAGCAATAGGAGGTGCTTGTACAGTACTTATATCAGGATAGAAGGGCATTCGAAAGAGTCAGTAGCATCAGTCAAAAAAGTCTTTTGTTAAGTTTTCAAAACCTAAAATTATCTCTATGCTCTTATCTCTTATATCTCTTATTCTTTCCAGTATTAATATATTTAGTCACATTTCACTTATGTAATTATTTCATGATTTCTATATATTTTATTTTATATATTATGTAGTTTTGACAATAACATGTTCTATTAGTATCCTAATAAAACTATTAAGTATGAAAACAGCATACTTTATGCCCATTTGTGGTTGCATAAATTTCTGCAATTTGACCTACTGTTTCAAACATTGTTGCTATGAAAAAAAAGTATGCCAAATACTAAACAAATGACTCACAGAATTTTGAGATATCAAGCATGCATGCTAAGAATTTGTAATTTGAGCACATTCCATAATTTTGTTTTATTTATATTCTATTAAAAAGACATAATAATTTTATATGACACTACTCCAGCTCCAAAGTTCTCTTTGTAGAAAAATATTGGAATTTATTTATTTATGACAAAAATGAATATTTTGGTTTACAGTGTAAAATGATGTTTTGATATATGTACACATTGTGACAAATTACCACAATCAAACTAATTGATTCCATTACCTCCAATAGTTATCTATTTTGTGTGTGTGTTGAGAACAGTTGAGATCTCCTCTCTTAGCAGATTTCAAGGAAACAGTACATTACTATTAATTACAGTCAGCACATTGTACCTTAGGACTCTGAGATTTATTCATCATATAACTGCAAGTATATACTCTTGATCAATATCTGTATTTAAACCCACCCACCCAGCCTCTGGTAACCCCCATTCATTCTGTTCTTTTACTATAAATTCAACATTTTTTTTCTTTTTTAGATTTCAGAATATAAGTGAGATCATGTCATATTTATCTTTCTGTGTCTGGATTATTTCACTTAAGGATAATTAAGTGATTATATAAACAAGATGCAGAGGAATATTTTTAGTTTTTTATTTTAATTTTTTTAAACGTATAATGTATTATTTGTTTCAGGGGTACAGGTCTGTGATTCATCAGTCTTACACAATCCACAGCACTCACCATAGCACATATACTCCCCAATGTCCATCACCCAGCACCCCATCCTTCCCATTCTCCTCCCCTCCAGCAACCCTCAGTTTGTTTCCTGAGATTAAGAGTCTCTTAATGGCTCATCTTCCTCTCTGGTTTCATCTTGTTTCATTTTTCCCTCCCTTTCCCCATGATCCTCTCTCTTGTTTCTCAAATTCCTCATATCAGTGAGATCAAATGATAATCTTATTTCTCTGATTGACTTATTTTGCTTAGCATAATACCCTCTAGTTCCATCCACATCATTGCAAATGGCAAGATTCCAGTTTTTGATGGCTGTGTAATATTCCATTGTAAATATACACCACATCTTCTTTATCCATTCATTTGTTGAGGGACATCTAGGTTCTTTCCATACTTTGACTATTGTAGACATTGCTGCTAGAAACACTGGGATGCATGTGCCCCTTCGAATCACTACATTTGTGTCTTTGGAGTAAATACCCAGTAGTACAATTGCCAGGTCATAGGGTGGCTTTATTTTCAACTTTTTGAGGAACCTTTACACTGTTTTCCAGAGTGGGTGTACCAGCTTGCATTTCCACCAACAGTGTAGGAAAGTTCCCCTTTCTCCGCATCCTCACCAATACCTGTTGTTTCCTGACTTGTTAATTTTAGCCATTCTGACTGGTATGAGATGGTATCTCACTGTGGTTTTGATTTGTATTTCCTTGATGCTGAGTGATATTGAGCACTTTTTCACATTTGGATGTCTTCTTTACAGAAATTCTTTCAGTTAAATACTTCTTATTCAAAATTGCTTTAACTCTTCAAGGTCTGATTCTTCAAGGTGGTTCTATACAAATTTTAGGATTTTAAAAAATTTCTGCAAAAAAATGCCATTGAAATTTTGATAGGGATTGCACTGAATCTGTAGATTATGTAGGGCATTTTAACACTATTAATTCTTTCAATCCACAAACACATGATATCTTTTCATCTGTTAATGTTTTCTTTGTTTTATTTTTGATTGTTCAAATAAAAATGCCTTACTAATTTAGGAAAAGAAATGTATATTCTGAAATTTTCTTTTTACATCTGTGTGTGAATTTTTAATGTTTTCATGGCTTAACAAATTACTTGAAGAGAACCTACTTCAAAGGTACACCAGATAAAATAGTAATTTTGGAAAACATTTCCAAAAGTTAGAAAAAATTTTAAAAAATCCTACCTTCTCTTATTGGCATTTTGGCAGATGACATGCTAGAAAACGTCTGGTCATAGAATTTAAGATGTCACATGAGTGACAGTTTCTACTCAACTAATTGACAACCAGGGACAAAAATAAATAAAAACAAATGCATTATGATAATACTCAAGGGAACACAGTCTGTCAAGAAATGTACAATGTTTGTTTTTTGAAAACGAGACTTAATTTTTCAATTACAACATCGAATAGTTGGTTAGTTCTTGTAAAGAAAAATACTAACTACAAAAATAATGATTGTCTAATTGAGAAGCTAATAATAGGCAGTGATAATAAATCAAGTAAGTCTTTCCTTGAAGCATTTAATATGTTTCTGTTTAAACAATTTAGAGAATTTTATGCATTTTCTTCTTTTCTTTTCTTTTTTAATATTTATTTATTTATTTGAGAGAGATAGTGGGAGAGACACTCTGAAGCAGACTCTGTGCCCAGTGCAGAGCCCGAAGCAGGGCTCAATCCCACAACTGGGAGATCATGACCTAGCCTAAACCAAGATTCCAAGGCTCAACTGACTGAGCTGCCCAAAACCCCCCAAGAATTTTATACATAATATTCAAAGAGGTCTTAAAAATTATAGTCAATATTATTGTACAGATTTTATATTTAATATTTTTATTCAAGTATAATAATCAACAAATTTCAAAGTCCCATAGAAATCTCATGGATGTCATTATTTCCACTCTCCTCATTTTCCTTATGACATATATGATAGCGATTAAAAATAAATTGCATTTGTTCAAATAAAAATTGAGGAGACTGTGAATATTACTGAAGAACTCACATTTGAGTCTCATTATGTGATATAGGAAATATAATAAGAAAATAAGTTCTTATATTTGTACTTGTCTAAAGAGTGAGTAAAAAACTTAATCTTTAATAAAGTAAAATAATTTTTCTCTTGAAATTTTCTAGCTAACTGCACCATTAGAAAGGAGAACTAATCGGCCTCAAAACACCTGCTCTATGGCTTATATTATGCTGAATGCACATTGCTCAGCTCATGACAAAATGTTCAAAAGTCCAAAGTAAAATGTGAAATACATGTAAATTAGAGGGTTTTTAAAAGTTAAATATGTTTTATAAGTATTTTATTTTATTTTTTTATAAGTATTTTAAGATTCTGTTTTTATTCTGACTTTATACTACTTTTTAGTGTTAAAATGGTTTCCTTTTATTAAATGCTAGTACATGATAGTTGTGGACTTTGCTTTCATTTTTATTTGGAAGAATGTAGAAACCCCACATGATTCACTGTAGGTTTTGGGAAGTGCTACGGTTTCTTGGAATGTAACATTATGGGAACTATGATCAAACCTCACAAGATGCCTTCATGGTATTTACTATTATGCCAATAGAATAGATGATAAATTGAGGCTCAAAAAAATAATAAAATGTTCCAGGACATGTAACAAATAAAGAAGAGGTGATGGCAATTCAAAGAGAAACAAATTGTAATCAGTTGGGGGTTGATGAATTAATCTATCAACTATCATGGATTGAACTATAACTGAGTATTCTTCCCTGTCTTGGAAATATAAAACAATCTTTAAAAGTGATACATTGAATAATTACTTTTGTCAAATTTCTTAGAGTCAGTCTATGACATTTAAATGTGGCCCTTTGCATGCTGTCCTTGGAATGTCCCTTCTTATCTCTTTCAAAGATGGGTTTAATGGCTAGATTATAATGTGGATCTAAGCAACACAAGGTGCAAGCAGGAGTTAAGAAAAGCCTGTTGTTTGAGAGATATAGTGATTGTCCTTCTTTGAGAAAAAGCCAAAAACTAAGTTTTAAAAATTAAAAATAGATTATTAAAATAAGGAAAATAATGGTACAAAATGAGAAAATTTGCATGCAAGGATATTAGCTAAAGCTTAAGCTAAATCTAAAAACCATGATGACCATTACAGTGGGAGAAAAATAGTAATCAGTCAATATCCAAGCAGGATGTAGATGTAGTGAATGAGGTCAGCAGTCCATGATGAATAGGAGGATGTTGTTGTCTGAGAAGTTGTGGTTCAGGGAAAAAAAAAATCCAGTCTTGAGAGATTAAAGTCTTAATATGAAATTCAGTCACAAAGTAAAGAAATGGAACTCATTGAGTTAACATGGATAGTCACTGTCTAATTCCTATCTCTAGAAAAAAACTATTCTGATTTTGGGGTAAAATTGGATATATTGCTGATGATGAAGAAGTGCATTTGCAAAAGTTTTAATTTAGTTCCTGATTTGGACTAGTGGTTCTTAACTGATTTTCACTTTAACATTAGCTGAATTCTCTTTTCTTCTCTCTTTCTTTTTTCAAAATGTCCATGCCTAGAGAACCTTGCATTTCCATCTAATTGAAATCTTGGTGTAGAGGGCAGTTATTAGCAATTAGAACCACCTCCCTTTGGTGATTCTGATATACATCCATTGCTAAGAACACTGAGAATGTTGCAGGCCTAGGGAACTAAGTAACCCTGTTAAAAATAATCAAGACATTTCAGAATACAATATAGATTCAGACACACAAGAGATAGTTAAATTGATCATTTTATTATTATGTTATTGGATTAAAGACTTCTGGTAAACAAGATGCAACATATAATTCAGGTGACCCTTGAACAACGTAGTGATTAGGGGCACTGGCCCCCTGACCCCTGCCCAACCCCATCCTTCACAATTGAAAATCTATGTATAACTTTTGACTTCTCCGAAACTTTTCTAATAGCCACTGTTGACCCAAAACCTGGGTCATAACATAATAGCCAATGAACACACATTTTGTATGTTACTTATAGTATATACTGTATTCTTATAACAAAGTATGTTAGAGGAAGAAAATATTATGGAGAAAATCATAAGGAAGAGAAAATATATTTATAGTACAGTTCTTTATAAAAAAAAATCTGTGTATAAGTGGACTGATGTAGTACAAACAAGTGTTGTTCAAGGGTCAACTGTACTTGCAAAATTACTCAAGAAACAGAAGGAAATTGGAAAGTGCTAATAGTGAAATAGAAAATGAAGTTACCTAGGTAGTACTATGTTAAATATGAGTTCATCATGAAGTTCCATATATTTAAAGTAAAAAATGATATTTATAACTAGCATTGTTCATTAAAACTATCAATTTCGGTTAATATAAATATGTCTGAGAGTATAGTGAAGGGTGGGATAACAGTATTTATGAATTAAGTCATTTATATGCATTTATTGTTATTTATATGTTATATATTATTTATAGATAGTATTTTGAATAGAAAGTCTCTAGGCTTGACTAACAAATTAAGAGATAATTTGGGGTAGGTTTATAGTTCAGTAGGGAAAGGAAAAGATATATATTTTGTGGTTTTAATCTTTTTTAAAATTTAAAATCATTTAATTAACATATAGTCTATTATTAGTTTATGGTTTTAATCTTTAATATTAGTGATCCATTCCTTTCTTAGATTGTTTTCAGGTATTGGGGACAGATTATGTGAAGTTAGGCACAGATGACAGTAGGATTCCATATCAATATGCTTGATGAATTTTAACATAATGATCTTCTGTAATGGGTACATTAAGTAATCAGTATTCAATTTTAAAAACATATGGAGAAATTTAATAAGAGAAATTTCAGAATAATATTTTAATGGAGTTTATGACAGCAAATTATCATTCAAAGATTAATTTTGCCATCTTGAAACATGAAACTTGAGATTTTATTAATACCACAGTCAAAATGCTAGTTAGAAAAATGGTACAATTTGGCTTGTGTGTTGGGGGAGTGGATATAGGTTATGGAATAATCTCTACACATTTGTGGAACACATTTCCCAAGTTGACTCAAAACTGCATTCATTGTAGCAAGCAAAAAGTCTTTGAGATTAATAATTATTAATAATTAATAGTTAATTAATAATAAATTGTTCCTGCATGTTACAAGGATTTTGTGATGAAAAATCTCAAATTTGTTTCAAAACAAATTTGCATAAACCTTGGAAGATTGTAATTACAGAGGGTCCATGATTTGTAATAGTTTGACACCATTTACTTCAAAATGTGAAAGCAATAGTCATTCAGTAAAAACTGTATATTGAGTTTTGAATGTTGAATTTTGGTCTCTGCCCAGGCTAGTGATAAGTGGTATAATACTCTCTCATGATGCTGGGCAGAGGCAGGGAGCCACAGGTCTCAGTCAGCCACATGATCATGAGGATAAACAACTGATAGACATTCTGTACCCATACAACCATTTTGTTTTTCAATTTCATTACATTATTTAATAAATTACATGAGATAACTCAATACTATTGTCAAGTAGGCTTTGTGTCAGATGATTTTGCTCAACTGTAGGCTAATGTAAGTGTCTTGAGCATGTTTGAGGTCGGCTAGGCTAAGCTATGGTGTTCAATAGTTTAGGTGCATTAAATACATTTTTGACTTGATATTTTCAACTTATGATGGTTTTTGGGGGACAAAACCCATGGTAAATCAAGGAAGGCCTGTACGCTAAGAGCAGTAACTGATAATTAGGATGGCTGGCCCTACTCATGTATATGTATGCACAAATAGAGTGGGAGGGGTGCAGTGGTAGAAACAGCAAAACAGACATACAAACATTTGCACCAGCAGTGGAAAGTGTGAACATTCATTAGTCCCAGCGTGAATAGTGGGATCAAGATGTCAGTAGATTTGGTAGAATTTGGTAGTCAACATAATGAAAACAGAAATGTAACACTGGTTGGGATTACTGCCATTTTTTACCCCCCTAGCATTGGAAATTGATTCTCATCCTGTAAAACACACTCTTTTAAACCTTAGGCATCTATAAATTTGGAATAGATGATAGAACCATTGACTCATTGGTGCTTTTAGGGTATCTTGACGTCATATCTTCTATTTTTAATATAAGTAGAAATTGGAAACTTCATAACCTAGAACAAGGGTAATAGAGTATTAAAATAGAAGCTACATCTTTAGAAGATTCTTTATTGGAGCCCAATCCTTCCATACTGACAAAACTATTTTGGAGGAATTTAAGGAATTGGTTTTCCTACAAGTGGGAGAGAGAGAGCCAAAGAAGAAGTGCTTTGTAGCTAACATTGGTAGCTCCAGAATGGAAAGAAGTTATGAAACATACAATATATCCTTTTTTAAAAGTCTGAAGAGAAAAATGTACTTTATGTATGCTTTATTATACTTTTATCATTAAGGAATATCCTTAGAAACCTAAAAATCTTAACTGAGAAGGGAGTGGGGAAATTTAAAGAGACTGTCAGAGTGATGAATCCCAAAATGTAGAGCATGGAAATAGCTACTTTGGTTTGGAAATCACTTCTTGAGAATGAGAAATGGTTGAACTAAGGAAATATATGTGTGGCCTGGAGAAAAGTAAAATATGAGTAATGATAACAGTGCAGTACTGTGCTTGGGAAGTATTAATGAAGAGAAAGTGAGTGGTGGGAAAAAAAAAAGGAGAGGGGCGCCTGGATGGCTCAGTGATTTAAAGCCTCTGCCTTCGGCTTGGGTCATTATCTCAGGGTTCTGGGATCGGCCCCGCAATGGACTCTCTGCTCAGCAGGGAGCCTGCTTCCCCCTGTCTCTCTGCCCACCTCTCTACCTACTTGTGATCTCTCTCCTCTCTGTCAAATAAATAAATAAAATCTTAAAAAACAAAGGAGAATCTTATAGCTGCCAAAGCTGGTGCCTGAAGAATTAATGATACTAATATTAAAAATAAAAATTACCAGTCTTCTTGGAAACCATTTTATAGCAATAGAGTCAATTAGGCAATAGCATAACTTTCTAAAGAGCCTAGAGAGTTGACATCTACCATTGTTTCACTTTTTAATTTTTCCTGTCAAAATAGAATGGAAATATAAGATGGCATATAAATTAATAAGGTGGCACTTTTAAGAACAAAAGGGAATGTTTTAGAACCATATAACTATTTCTTTTATATAATTATATTCACATTTACTAGACAATTTAACATATTTTTATGACTTATTTCCATTTTGTTCAATTATGCTACTAAAGTTATAATTTGTTTTTAGAGGCTAGGGCTACAGCAAACAGAAAACCAAAGAAACAATGTAGGAGTTCCCCATTAGTAAGATTTTCCTTAGACTCAAATATTATGCCATCTAAGTCATGGATAACAATTAACCACCTATAGAATGCTTTGTTTTCCAAAGTCATCATCAACATTAAAAAGACATTAACTTGCTCCTAATGCTTTTATTTTTTATGTTTATTTTTTTATTTAATTAATTTATTTTTACTAACATATAATGTATTTTTTGTTTCTGGGGTACAGGTCTGTAATTCATCAGTCTTACACAATTCATAGCCCTCGCCATAGCACATATGCTTCCCAAAGTCACTCCATTCCACCCACTCTCCTCCCCTTCAGCAACCCTCAGTTTGTTTCCTGAGATTAAGAATCCTATGGTTTGTCTCCCTCTCTGGTTTCATCTTGTTTCATTTTTTCCTCTCTTGCCCTATGGCCCTCTGCCTTGTTTCTCAAATTCCACATATCAGTGAGATCACATGATAATTATCTCTCTCTGATTGACTTATTTTCCTTACCATAATACCCTCTAGTTCCATCCATGTCATTACAAAGGGCAAGATTTCAGATTTTTTGATGGCTGCATAATATTCCATTGTAAATATACACCACATCTTCTTTACCCATTCATCTGTTGATGGACATCTAGGCTCTTTCCATAGTTTGGCTATTGTAGACATGGCTGTTAGAAACACTGAGGTGCACATGTCCTTTTGGATCACTACATTTGTATCGTTAGAGCAAATACCCAGTAGTGCATTTCTGGGTCATAGGGTAGCTCTATTTTCAACTTTTTGAGGAACCTCCATATTGTTTTCCAGAGTGGCTGCACCAGCTTGCATTCCTACCAACAGTGTAGGAGGGTGCCCTTTTCTCTGCATGCTTGTCAACACCTGCCATTTCTGTTAATTTTAGCTATACTGACTGGTGTGAGGTGGTATCTCATAACGGTTTTGATTTGAATTTCCCTGATGTCAAGTGATATTGAGCACTTTTTCACATGTCTGCTGACCATTTGGATGTTTTCTTTGCAGAAATGTCTGTCCACATCTTCTGCCCGTTTCTTGATTGAATTATTTATTCTTTGGGTGTTGAGTTTGATAAGTTCTTTATAAAATTTGGATACTAGCCCTTTATCTGATATGTCATTTGCAAATATCTTCTCCCATTCTGTTGGTTGTCTTTGGTTTTGTTGACTGTCTCCTTTGCTGGGCAAAAACCTTTTGTCTTGATTAAGTCCCAATAGTTCATTTCTGCCCTTACTTCCCTTGCCTTTGGCGATGTGTCTAGGAAGAAGTTGCTGTGGCTGAGGTCAAAGACATTGCTGCTTGTGTTCTCCTCAAGGATTTTGATGGATTCATATCTCACATTTAGTTCTTTCATCCATTTTGAGTCTATTTTTGTGTGTGGTGTAAGGAAATGGTCCAGTTTCACTTCTTTTTTTTTTTTTAAGATTTATTCTATTTAATTGAGACAGAGAGAGAGAGAGAGAATGAAAGGGGAGAGGTCAGAGGGAGAAGCAGGCTCCCCTCAGATTATGGAGCAGGAGGAGAAGCAGGTTCCCCTCAGAGCATGGAGCCCGATGTGGGACTCGATCCTGGGACTCCAGGATCATGACCTGACCCGAAGGCAGTCGCTCAACCAGCCGAGCCACCCAGGCGCTCCCAGTTTCATTTCTGCATGTGGATATTGAATTTTCCCAACACACAATTTGTTGAAGAGACTGTCTTTTTTCCATTGGATATTTTTTCCTCCTTGTTGAAGATTAGTTGATCATAGAGTTGGGGGTCTATTTCTGGGCTCTCTATTCTGTTCCATTGATCTCTGTGTCTGTTTTTGTGCCAGTACCACAATGTCTTGATGATTACAGCTTTGTGACAGATTTTGAACTCTGGAATTGTGGTGCCATCAGTTTTGGTTTTCTTTTTCAACATTCCTCTAGCTATTCAGGGTCTTTTCTGGTTCCATACAAATTTTAGGATTTTTTGTTCCATTTCTGTGAAAAAAGTTGGTGGTATTTTGATAGGGATTGCACTGAATGTGTAGATTGCTTTAGGTAGCATAGACATTTTCACAATATTTGTTCTTCCAATCCATGAGCATGGAATGTTTTTCCATTTCTTTGTGTATACCTCAATTTCTTTCATGAGTAATCCATAGTTTTCTGAGTATAGATTCTTTGCCTCTTTGATTAGATTTATTCCAAGGTACTTTCAAGTTTTCTCTTTGTCTCTGAGATTTGTAAGTTTTACTATTAGATATCAGAGTGTTGACCTATTTTTGTTCATTTTGAGGGCAGTTCTCTGTGCCTCCTGGATTTTGATGCCTGTTTCTTTCGCCAAATTAGGGAAGTCCTCCACTATAATTTGTTCCAATATACCTTCTGCACCTCTCTCTCTTTCTTCTTCTGGAATCCTAATTGTTATAATATTGCTTCATCTTATGTTATCATTTATCTCTTAAAATCTCCCCTTGTGATCCAGTAGTTGTTTATCTCTCCTTTTCTCAGTTTCTTTATTCTCCATCAGTTGGTCTTCTATATCACTAATTCTCTCTTCTGTCTCCTTTATCCTAGCAGTTAGAGTCTTTATTTTTGATTGTACCTAATTAATAGCCTTTTTGATTTTGACTTGGTTTGATATTATTTCTCCAGAAAGGGATTCTCTAGCATCCTCTATGTTTTTTTCAAGCCCAGTTAGTATATTTATAGTCATCATTCTGAACTCTAGTTCCAATATCTTACTTATGTCCATGTTGATTATGTCCCTGGCAGTTGGTACTGCCTGTTCTTTTTTCTTGAGGTGAGTTTTTCCATTTTGTCATTTGTCCAGAGAAGAATAGATGAATGAGAGTACAAATGCTAAAAAGGTAACAATGACCCCAGAAAAATATACACTAAAAAAATCAGAGGAGACCTGAAACTGGGTGGTAAAGGAGAAAAAAAATAGAGACCATGATCAGGGTGGTGAATAGAACTGAGCCACACACTAGATTTTGGGCATATTTTGGTGTGTTAGAAGAAACTGCCTCCTAAAATTTTAGAGAAAGAAAAACATATATATGCAAAAATAAGTTTAAATACAATGAAGGTATGGAATATGACTGTAAAAATTAAACAAGATTTAAAAAAGGGTATTGATAAGATAAGAAGTTGGTTGAAAAAAGATAGAAGAAAAATTAAAAAGAGAGAGAGAGAAAGAATAAGATCAGGAAGATGAATAGAACAAAGCCATACATTAGATTTAGGGTATATTTTGGTGTGTTAGAAGAAACTGCATCCCAGAATTTTAAAGAAAGAAAGAAAGAAAGAAAGAAAGAAAGAAAGAAAGAAAGAAAGAAAGAAAGAAAGAAAGAAATATATATATATATATATATATATATATATATATACAATGAAGGGAGAGACAATGACTGTAAAAATGAAAATGAAAAAAGATTTTACAAAAAGAATTGATAAGACTTTGGTTAAAAAAGGAAAGAAGAAAAATTAAAAAAAAAGAAATAGAAAAAGAAAAAATAAAATTTAAAAAATTAACTTTGAAAGACTAAAGAATCATGGGGAAAAAGCCATGTATTCTATGTGTTGTATTTCTCTAGTGCTGGAGTTTTGCAGTTCTCATTGATTGGTAAACTTGCTCTTGGCTGGATGTTCTTATTGATCTTCTGGTGAAGAGGCCTATTGCAGTGATTCTCAAATGTCTTTGCCCCAGGTGGAATTGCACTGCCCTTACCAGGGGCCAGGCTAAGTAATCTGCTCAGATTTGCTCTAGATCGCTTATGTTCCCTGAATGCTTTCCATACAATTTTGGAGAATGAGAATGAGAATGGTGGTCCCACAATCTCTGGCCTCAGAGGTGCTGTTACCTCAGGGTCCCACTCTTCAGTGAGCCTTCAGAGAAAAGCAGTTAATCACTTCTGTCTCCTCATTCTGGTCATACTCCATGATCATCCAGCCTGTGACCAAGCATAGTATCTCTGGCATACAACCTCATCTGGAGTTTAGAAACCCAGTAGATTCCTGCAGTGTGCTCCCATGCCACTCGTCCTGGAGGGAGGAAGGGGAGTCTCCCCAGATCTGCCACCTGTGGGGCCCCTGTTTGAAGAGCAGTGGCCTGACTGTGCCACAGATCACAGTTTATGGCAACCCCGGGCTGAGATCCCACACCTCAACTCACCTTTTGCAGCCAGCTTCCCCACTGTGATACCTTGGAGCCCTGCCAAACTCAGACACCCTCTGTCTTTCTGTGACCCTGAAGGTCCTGAGACCACACTGTCCCAGCAAGTGTTCCACCCTGAAACCCTTAGCTTAGCCACTGGAGTGATGCCCCTCACCAGAACTGACTTCTAAAAGTTCCAATTTTTGCTCTGCTGTTCTGTCACTTGCCGGGAGCTGGCTGACAGAGGCTCCCTTCCTGCCTCAGTCTATCTTTCCAAATATCACCTTGGATTCACTTCTCCACACGTCCTACCTTCCAGAAAGTGGTCGCAACTCAATAAAGTTGCTACTATTCTTTTCTTTGATTTTATGTTAAGTTTGTAGGTGTTCAGAATGGCCAATAATTACCTAGCTGAATTCCTGGGACCAGATGAAATTTAGGTCTCCTACTCCTCCACCATCTTGCTAGCACCCCATTCCTAATGCCTTTAAATTAGAATTATTTATAAAGAGAAAAATGGATATGGTCTTGCTATTACTTTTGTGTTTTGGTAGAAAATACATATCTTTCTCAAGGATATTCTAGGAGGTCAGTTGAGCTGGGATAGCGAGAGTTGAGTGTCAGATGTAAGTGTGTGAGTGGCTACTATAGCAGCAAACCAAAAATGAGAGTTCAATCTTTCATCACTTGCTCTGATGGTAGGACAAAGTCTAAAACTGAAGGAAGCACTGACCACCATCCCCACCCCCACAGAACAAAGGCTCTGGGGTGGAGGGGAGAATGAGAGCAAAGAGTTATTAGGTGTCTAAAAGTACTGAAGACTGAGTCATAGTGGAAAAAGATGTCCTTAGTATTTCTCCCTCCTTGAGGTTTTAACAGAGGCACTTGAGTAAGATCTCTACCCAAAGCCTCATTATTGTGAATGTCTACTTTTTGACTTCAGAGATGGAGAGATACTTAATGGTAAGTTTATACACCCTCTAACCATCAACATTCAGAATTTTTCCCCTTTTGGGGCATGTGGGTGGCTCAGTTGGTTAAGCATCTGACTCTTGAATTTGGCTCAGGTCATGATATCAGGGTTGTGTGATCGAGCCCCATGTTCCAGGCTAGGCATAGAGCCTGCTCAAGATTCTCTGTCTCCCTCTGCCCAACCCCCCTCTCTAAAACAAAACAAAACAAAACAAAAATCCCAAAAATCTCATCTTTCATATTTGCTCAAAAGAGACCTTTGGTTTTTGTTTTACCACCATTTCTGTAAACATCTAATGAATAAATTATATTTGAAAACATAGTTATGTAAATTTTACTTATGTTCTACTATAATTATCTGTAAGTTCTGAATTTTTTAAATTTTAATTTTAAAACACAATTCTAACAAGTAGTAGCTATAAATAATCACAAATAGTAAACACATATAGAAGATGAAAGTTTTCTTGAATCATTTTTTTCCTGTTTCAATAATTTCTATGTGAATATTTCCCACAAAGAATAGATTTATAGAGGGGATACAATCTGTTTAATCTTACTACAATGGCACAAACAGAGTAATTATATCTTTCAAAGGTTAACTAACAAGACAGAATAAAACCAGGAACTTGAAGGAACAAATTGATGTGAATAGATTTCACCCCCTGCTGCCTTCAGGAAAATGTAGTAACCAACTTTACCTTGACTGGATAACGATGTCACACAGATTAGACAACATGAAAAGAGACTGTAGGTTTAAAATCCCAGGGGAAAGGTGATTGCAGGTTAAAAATCCGTGATATTATTCTTGTAAGAAAATGTCAAAACACTGTTGAAGAACTTGATGAGAGGATACTAAAATATACATATTTTGTTGGATCAAATTTAAACAAGTTCAGTACATATTATACATTTTACAATTATTTCTAATGATTTACCAAAAAAACCCCATGATTTATACAGAAAAACAGAGATGATAGTTTGCAAATACTGTGGAAAATAAGTAGACAAAATCTGAAAGATTGAACAATTTATTTCATTATTTTTTATTAATTATTAAGTGTTTTTTTGGAATTGAAGCTTGAATCCAAAGCTTAATTGACCATAAATAGCAAACAGAGTATTAAAAGATATAAGGCCAATTTTGCACATAATGTATTCATGCTTTTTTTTTTAATGATGGTCTATATTAGAACCTAAGTTATATTTTCTACTTAAAAGTAATTGTTCTGGTGGTTAGAATTTCAATGTATATAGATATTCTGTAATGTGTATGTAGCTCTGAGAGAATTCTTCCTTTGCCAGTTGTATTAGTTTTTCCTCTTCCTTTGGTATAACTTGTGTAACATGGATTTGACATTTGGTTCTTACTTAAGCTTACTTACTTTACAAGAGGAAGAAAAATCCAGTCAGTTCATCCTTCCTTTTCCAAAAGCTCTTTAAGATTGGATAGATTTCTAAGTCCTTCAATGATATAAAGGTGAATTTGATATAATCCTCTAATTTTATAAAATGTCCTATCCTTTACCATTACAAATGGTAATGGTAATAGTTGTGGGTTGCATAAAATACAATATAGACATATGTGTTTGATATTTCTTAACCTCGGAATACCACATAAGGTATGTGCACTTGTCACCATTTTGAGAATTGTCCTTTGGCGATTGTTTTCACACATTCCCAAGGATCTCTAGTATTTGCTTACTCAATCCAAAATAACAGTGTAGATTTCTGTTGCTGAATGTGGAAAGTGAAAATACCTGTTCTTGGTTTGGTTTTTGCTGCTATTACCCTCTCTAGTCCCAGCCATCCAGAGAAGTGCCTGGATATACCCTAGCTTTCTAAAGTCACCCTGACTGTACCCCAGCTTTCGAAAATAGTGATATCCAAATCTTGACCAATTAAATTTAAGTTTGGGTGGTGTGATTAAGCATCTGATTTAAAAGAAACCCTCCAGGTGACTCAAATTTGCATCTAGAGTTTAAGCTTACTGGTCCAGAACATTCAATTGCTTAGTAATACTATGACAGCTCCCATGAGAGCTGGCTCAAATTCTAATACAAGATACTCTCTCTTATATTAACCCTACTATTTTGGTTTCCTGGGATAACAGTTAATGTTAGACATTATGGGGAGTGCCTGGGTGTGGTTCAGTCAAGCATCTGCCTTCAGCTCATGTCATGACCTCAGGGTCCCAGATTGAGCCTGGAGTTGGGCTCTCTGCTAAGCAGGAAGCCTGCTTCACCCTCTTCCTTTGCTCCTCCCCCCGCTCATGTTCACACTCTTTCTGTGTGTTTTTCTTTGTCTCAAATAAATAAAATCTTAAAAAAAAATGACAGACATTATGGTTCGTATAAGGTAATCAGTTAGTCCAATAGGCATGGCTTCAATCATTTAATTTTTAAAAAGCTGCAGGTGCAGCAGCAGGAAGTTGGAGAGACATTATAATACACTCTATCTCCTTACTACTCCCTCCACACACACCCTTCCACACACTGACACTCTACTGTCTTTATGGTAAGAAAATTCTCTCCCCTTTTTTCTAAATTGTAATCAAGATGATACACGCATCTTGAATCATGAGCACACACATCTAGCCTGCTGCACCTGCATCCAGATTTAAAATGACCTCACAAGTTCTTCTCAGAACATGGTATGGGCAAGCAACAGATATTTGTTTTACTGAGGTACTTATGTTGAGGGACTTTCTAAAAGTCTGCTTCATGAAACTATCACTTTAAAACAAAGCCAACACTGAAATTGAACAGTAACTATGACCAAGTAGGGCTCTGAGTGCTTGACATGTATTGAGTTGTTTATTCTTCAGAACAATGCTATGAGGTAGGCTTTCTGAGGCTCTTTTCAGGTAAGGAAATACAGACATTATGGTATTGATAACTTCCCCAAGTTAAGGAGGTAATGAAAGGCAGAGTATGTTGCTCAACCCGGCAGTCTGGCTGCAAAGCCAAGGGTCTACCCACTGTATTCTAGTCTCTTCTGAGACTTCCATTGTGCAAACTACTAGCCACTTCCCAAACAAGTGCCTCTGTCCTGGCGCTGAGCATTTCACTATATGGAACTGAAATTCTAGGGAATTTAAAAACAAATGGTTCAGATATGGTGGCTGGGTTATGGACATTGGAGAACCCTCCATACGTGCTATGGTAAGTGCTGTGAAGTGTGTAAGCCTGATGATTCACAGACATGTACCCTGGGGCAAATAATATGTTATATGTTAATTAAAAAATAATAATAATAAAAATTTTAAAAAATTGAAAAATTAAAAAAACACAAATGGTTCAAATGCAGATAAGATTTTTAAATTCTGGCTAAATAGCCTTTCATATGCCTTTAAAAAATGAACCCAAGACTCAATGGTAACATTCCACTGCTAAATAACTCAGAGATAATTTGTGCTTGGTTGTTGCATAGTTCTGCTATCAAAACGTCCTGATATATTTTCTTCTCTCTTCCTTTACAAATTGCCTTTATGTTTTATTAATAATATCTCATTTTATTGTGTTACATTTTTATGGTATCTCCACTCATTTGCTTTTTGGAAGTAGATGGAATATGAATAAGCAAACACCTTGATTTACAAAAAAGATACCTTGATTTATAAATTACTTTGATTTCTAAAAAATTAAGTTAATTATGTAGGAACATTTCCTACATTATGACAAACAACTGAAAGTAGAGAAAAACTTTTTTTTTTTAAAGATTTTATTAATTTATTTGACAGAGAGAGAGCGATCAGAAGTAGGCAGAGAGGTAGGCAGAGAGAGAGAGAGGGGGGAAGCAGGCTCCCTGCAGAACAGAGAGCCCAATGGGGGGCTCAATCCCAGGACCCTGAGATCATGACCTGAGCTGAAGACAGACGTTTTAACGCACTGAGCCACCCAGGCGCCCCAAAAAACTTCTTGATGATGGAATTTTTTATTAGTTTTTTAAGTGGCTTGGTGTCAATTTACCATTGACTTATTTGGTTCCTGTGATTGAGCAAGGCTTTTTATATTTGCAAAGAATAGAATTATATTTATGATGACAAATTAATATGGGAAAATGTATTATTTATCTCATTTTACTAGGGAAGGAACTAAATTTCATGAGTTTAGTTGGTGTCAGTTCCTACAGCTTCTAAGTAGCAAAATTAGTGGTTGAGATAAGATATTTTGATTCGAGACTGACTATATTTTTCAAATCAGGAGTATGGCTAAATGACTCAGGTATTTTTTTTTTTTTTTTTGTGACATTTACTTTGCATGTGCTGGTAGAGTACAGGAAAAATTTCAAGCAGGGTAACTCCAAAAAGTCCAGGAGATAACTATTAGGTCAGAATTTGTACACATAACAAGTACAAATGAGGCAATAAGTACAAATGAGGCAATGGTGGAATTGTGGACTGGTGAATTATACTGGTGAAAATTTAGGCAAAAATACAGATGAATTGCAATAATAATGCATGTGGATCATGACAGTTCATTTTAAGTAAATGAAATCAACAAGCACCACCCTTCCCTTCTTCCACTCTGTATTTGAGAATTCTCAGTTTTGAGAATTACTAACGTATATTTAATGAAGTGATGGTTATATTCAGTATAAAGCCAAAGCTAGGAACTTTATTTCAGAATTGTTCTCACTCTTCTAGAAAGGGCCTTTCCCTTCTTGATCTGAAATATGAACATAACAGTAAGCACATGTAATATAGTTAAGGTGTTAATATCTCCCACCAGGCTGGTCCAGATTATCTTCTCATAGTTTTAGGTATGTCTGTCATGTTGCTGATGTCTCACATTGTCCAGCTATTTATAATAACCTTCTGGATCATACACAACTCTAAAATCAGAGATGAAACAATAAGTAAAATGAAGTAAAGTCATCAATTAGCTCCAAACTGTTTGGTCTATTACTGAGAGTCTGGGAACTTCCTATTTTACACGAATATTTGGTAAAGTGATGGCCAATATTGATATTTAGTCCCATAACGGATGAAGCCACGTTCCTCTAGTGAAGTTCTCATTGATTAGTTTGGATTTTATTTTGTTAAGAATATATTCAGATTGGTAATCTTAGAATCAGAACACACAGATTAGGTCGATTAAACTTATAATGGACTCAGTCAAAAATTGCCTGAGCCCACATTAGGAATCAAAGTATCAATTAGGATACTTAGGAATGGTCAGAGTCATTTCAATGGAACTGGTATTTTTTTTTTTTTAACTAGTTGGCTAGGATGTGCTCTTCTCTGATAATGCTGATAGAGCTGCTATTTGTTTCAATTTTCCAACTCTGGTTTTATGGTAGACCACTCCCCCCTCCTTTTATAAATCCATTCTTCCTAAAGATGAATTAGAAGTTCAGTGGCATTGCAGTTCCTTTGGGAGGTACTAGGATTCCCTCAGATGACTTTGCATTTCTTTGCTTTGGTTCATTTTGCTTAATTTATACCTAGTAATTTCATTTTCTTTTTTTTTTTCTTTATGTCTCTCTCTCTCTTTTTTTTTTTTTTTTGTAACTGGTAGAAGAGAAGAGAGACATATAACTTCCAAATTCTGACAAAAATAATAACGCTAATGTAACCTTTTGTTTATTTAGTTCAGTTTCATGATATTTTATACTTTCCTCCCAGAAAATTGTTTATAGGCCCATTAGGTTCTGAGATCCTTGAAAGAAGAGAACCTACCAGTAATCATCTTTGTATTCCCACTGTCTAGCATGGCATGCCATATGTGGTAGGTAACCTAAACACATGCACTAAATAAATATCTACTATATATATCTACTATATGTATCTATTATACACACACACACACACACACACACACATACACACACTATTAGTCAATTATTATTTTTTTGGTCTCCATTGCTGTTAGTGTGTGTGTGTGTGTGTGTGTGTGTAGTGAAATTTTTCCAGAAGTATTTTTAACATGTTTACTATATATCAGATGAACAAAATGTAGGGTAAAAACAAGAGTGATCTGCTGACAACAGAAGGAAATACCTTTCAAGAAGAACAGATGGGATCACTTCCGATACTTCCAGATATTTATATAACAGCTAGTCAAATTTGCAGCAGTAAAGGAAAACACTTATTTATAAATAAGGATGTGGTACTACACATTGGAACTTCCTATAATTGCTACACACATTAATTAGGAATTGAAAGTAAAAACAGCAGTTGAGATGTGTTTTGCAGATTTTAGCAAATAATTTAGAATTTTGGATTTTGCAATATTTTTTACCCAAAGTAGTTTATAAATAATTATATTTCTTTCTGAAACTCAATTTTCTCAAATGTGTATTTACTCAGAATGGTGAACACATCATATTATGACACAGATCAATAATATTTAATATTACAAGATAGTTTATGTATCATATTTCATCAAGTTAGACTTTTGTTAGTTATGTGCATTCACATAATTAAATTACACTCTGTCTACTATTAAAAATAACTACTAAGAAATGTCTTGTGATTCCTGGTACCAGATATTGCAACATCAGGCTAATATACTTTGATGTGATTAGTATTATTTAATATATGATGAGACATCCAATAATGCCAGATGGACTAAGGCAGATCAACAAGTCCTGAGGGTATATAATAATCATGTAGAGGAAGAAATATAATTATAAATTATAATTATATTTAACTTGAGTTTCTCAAGAAAATGAATAAAACATAATTGCTATTTAAGTATATACTTGTAGTTAATGAAAGCTGGTTCATGAAAGGAGAAAATATGAAGGGATATTTTACAATAAGCACCAAAGGGAAGGAAGTGTGAATTAAAATAAGGAAGTAATTTGTGATACTAAATAAGATCTTAGATTAAAACTACTCATAGAAATGACAGTGATGATGCAAATAATGGTTTACCTCTAGACTCTGAATAAGATCCAGGGTACATAAGCAGTTATATAAATGAAACACAATGCTTGAGTGAATTATTGCTGAGCAACGGACAGATTTCCCAAATGTTTGGGTCCATCCCCCATCATTCAAATGGATCGTAGTTCTATGGAATTTCATGGGATTTCTCATAAGCAAAATCAAATGCCCATAGATTGTGACAAAACCTTCAAATTATTATGGTGATACATGCTTTGATTTTTCTCAAATCAAAAATATCAATGTTTTTAAATGAAATAAAAATGATAACAACAAAAAATCTGTTATAAGAATTTTGTTTAAGGAGAATCATGAGTAACCTTTCCTTCTGGTGCTGGCCTGGAGAGAAACTGGCAGCTCTGGACGCATCTCCCTTATTTCTACTATTGAAAAACAAGACACAATATCAAGGGAGAAGGACAACAGTTTTGTCCTTTTATTAGTGCCCTAAGGGCAACAAATGCAATATGGCTAGCCACTATATAGATTTGTACAAGATGTTAGCCATTAACATCTGTGTAGTTTGTAACCCTACAACTACGCTGAAACTGTTCTAACTTCTGACTTTGGTATCATTGTCTGCAAAATTTATCTCTGGGTATTTGATTTTTGTTCTGCAATTCCTTCCTTCCTTCCTTCCTTCTTTCCTTCCTTCCTCCTTTACTTTACTCCCAAAGTAAGTGCAGGAAGTTCTCCCTGATCAACTTTACCAGGAATCTGTAGCATATGGATTTCATTGAACTAATGGTTGTAAAGCTAGGAGAGACTGTCTAATTTGCACTTGTATTAGGTCTGTATAGTCTGATGTCCTTCCTTCTTCAAAAAATGATACTCGACATTGGTAAAGGGTCTTTTACTTATTTCCACTTTGAGGCACCAGTACATTTGGATCAGACAGAAAATGTTACTTTATTTCTTCTATCATTCAGGAATTATGCAAATGTTTACAGATCCCTATTCTAAGTAGTGGCAACCTATAATCGGATTTCAGCCCAAATGACACCAATTTGCAAGCCTTTTTATAGGTTTTAGGACAATGTATCTTTTATTCATAGTGTTACACTTAAATTCTCGTATATGTATATTTATACATATGTATATATGTTAATGTTTATGTATGTATGTAGATTATATACGCTTAAAATCTTAATTATACTTAATTGGAGTTTATAATTTTCCACACTGAAACTTAAACTTCTGTAAGAGCTGAAATCAATTTGGTTAATACAATGCCTAGCAAAAATAAATATTTAATGAATAGTTAATAAAGAATGGGTTTATGAATGAATAATTTTTTTTTTTCTGTTTTTAGCACCAAACTTACTTATTTGACAGTGCAACTATGACTACAGATACAATTCAGCTTCAAAATCAACAACTGGTTGGGTCTTTAGGTAGACAGTGCTTTGAGTTGTTAATTCAAAATTGAGAATAAGGGCTCTTTTGATACTAACAATTTTAGAAATGCTGGTGAATGTATTAGATTTAATTTAAATATACGGATATTTAATAAAGAAGCTCTTTTGCTGTTTTTTGTGATTACTGCTTTACATATATATGCTTTAGGTGGCATATAATCAGATAGAAAAAAAAAACTTCCATTCGTGGAGTACTTTTAAGTATTTTCAGGGCTGCTTTGGGTTTACTGTGCTATAAATTCTTCCATGATTCAATGGAAGAATCTCTGTAAGTACTTTTGGGTTCAAAAGTACTTACCTAAGTACTTTACCCAAGTACCCAAGAGACCCAAGAATCTCTCTAAGTACTGTAAGTACTAACAACTCTGATTTCTATACTGTTTTTCTGTGCCAGTAATTCCCTGGTTTCCTGCTTCATAGTTTTCCCATTCAAGCATACATGCTCTTGTTTACTCAAATGAACATTTGAAATAGAAGAGAGAAAAAAAAAAAAAAGTTCCAGCAGTGCTACCTGACTTGTTTCCTCAGATTGAAATAGACAGAAACTGACTCTTTAAACTTCTATTTAATAGTGAAAGCAAAGCATTCCTCTGTCAAGTTGGAAGTGGAGGAGGCTAAAGAGGTTTTTATCCTTTAAGTTCTAGGACATTTTTTCTGATGAGAAATCAGCCTCTATTGTGGGGAAAGAGCAACATGAGGCTTTTGTACTCCTAGGCATTAAGACTGAGATGGAAGTGCCCTAGATGTAGAATAGAAAAAGAAAGGAAAAGTAATTGGGCTACAGGTCTTTAAGGAGCCAGAGTCAAAGACCTTCCTGAGGTAAAGTTTCAGGCGAGCCCAGGGACTGGCAGTTTGGGGACCTGTGGAGAGTTTAAAGGATAAGTATGAGTCAGCTTCGCGGAGACCAGAGATGGCTGCTGCCCAGGGGAACCCATCTGAGCTCTGAGTGTCGGCGATTATCAGACTTTGAACCCTTACCAACATTTCACTTTGAATTTGTCAGAATCTGTTATAAAGCCAGTATCTGAGGAAGCCCTTCTCAACTCTGTGCTCTGTGTACTTCCTCTACCAATCTGACTATAGGAGCTCTTAGGAAAAAAAATAAACAGAGGGAGTATACGTGTAAATAAGTAATTTCTAAAATGTCTAGAACTAATGAAAGCATCTCCATATTTTAAGTTCCTACCAATTGTCCAGCCTCCAGGCATTTAAGAAAGAAAGATGAAGGATGCTTGGGTGACTCAGTGGGTTAAAGCCTCTGCCTTTGGTGCAGGTCATGATCTCAGGGTCCTGGGATCAAGTCCCACATTGGGCTCTCTGCTCAGCAGGGAGCCTGCTTCCCCTCCTCTCTCTCTGCCTGCCTCTCTACCTACTTGTGACCTCTCTCTGTGTGTCAAATAAATAAATAAAATCTTTAAAAAAAAGAAAGGTGAAAGGGAAGGAAGGACGGAAGGAAGGAAGGATGGAAGGTAAGAAGGAGGAAGGATTCATGCTAAGGCACAGCATCAAAAATGTTAAACCATGTGAAATAAAGAAAATATCCTAAACTATTTTGAATTTATACAATAAACAAACAAAAATAAATAGATCATATTAAAAGAAATGTCGGTAGTATCTTTAGTCTTGACATCTGAAAGACAATGGAGTGATGTCTTACAAATCCCATTAATAGGCTATGTTACTCCCACTAAATCCCATCAGTGGGAACACATGCAGACACAAGACACACACACATGCACACACACGCAACGCACACACATCCTCTTTCCCTCACCCTCCACCCCCACACACTGGGAAGATGATATGAAGGAAATGGGAGTAGCGTACACTAAATCTTCATCTAGCAAAAAATAACATCAATATGATTTTTTAAATTGACAAATGTTTCTGTTATGAAAAAGAACATATGAAAGTAACTATAATAATAAATTTTGGGAGCAATGTGAAATAGTAGAGTATTGTTTTTCTTATGAATTTATAATGCTACTGGTCCTTTAAAATTACACTTGTTACTGGCTATTTAACTGAACATAATAAAAAAATTCATTTTCCTAATGTAAACTGCTGGTATATGGAAATAAAATTAATTTTTTACTGAAAAAAAATAAATTCCTTGGCTGATTTTTTATAAAAAATAAATAAAAAATAAAATTATACTTGTAAATTATTTGATAAAAATAAATATTATATAAAATTATTAAATACTTAACAAGTATTTCAAATTACTATTTGTAATTGAATTATTTACTGTGAATCCAAAACTTAACTCACTGCTTTGATAATACAATTATTAGTAATATGATCCCTTGTGCTCAAGGAGCTTAAAATTTGGGGAGAATGGCAATCAATCACTGTATAACTAGTTACATTAAGAGTTTCCAATTGTAACACTAAGGGACATATTCTGTTTGTAAAAAGAAAATCCTTGTTTCTTTGCTATCATCTGGCATAGAGTAATGGGTGCAAATTCCCTTTACTTCCCTTTTTAGTTAACTAAGTAATTTATTTCTGATTATTAAAAATGATGTCATGCTGGTTACAATCTATAAAATAATAATAATGCTTACATGTAAGACTAAAGTAGGCTATAATTCATAATGTTCAAAATAATCATTGGTTTATAGCATATTTCTAGACTTTTCACAACTGTCCTTATTTGCCTTTGTTTATATTTTTACAATTATATTCATAGATAAGCACATATTGTTTTCTAGTACAAATGTACTACATTAAATAATACCTTGCTGTTGGTTTTGTGTTTTATTTTCTATTCTTTGGTAAATTTTACTTATAAAGTTTAAAGTATTTATAATTTTATGGCTAAACACAATATAGAGTAGTTCATTGAAAGCACTGTTAATTCATGACAAAATTCCCAACTGATGAACATTTGCTTCCTTTAAATATTTTGCTATTATCAACAATATTGAAATGAACATTTTGTAATTATTACAAGTGCTTCTATGTGACACTGTTTAAATGTAGAAATGCTTAATTAGATTATGAATGTTTTAGATCTTGATATATAATTGCTCAATTGTTCTAAATGGTTATAGCATACTGCATATCCTCCAGAAATGAGAGTGCTTTTTTCACCAAACTCTGCCACAATTGTTCATAAATCTGATCAGCTAAAATAATATATTTTAATTGTTTTAAATTTACTGTAATTATTTAGTTAGATTTGTATATGTATCTTTATCTACTATATATTTTTTAAATATAAATTGGCCACTTTTATATGTAGTCATTCAATTTTTCTTAATTTGCTAGAGCTCTTTTTTTTCTAGTAAAATTAGTATATTTTCTTTTTAAAATATTTCTTTCAAAATATTAACTATCTTTCAGATTTATTCATTGCATCTTTTGAAGTTTAAAAAAATGTTTAAATATAATATTTTCCTTTATGTTTAAATGTTCAGAGTCAGGTAAAGAAAAGCTTTCCACAATTCTAAGTATAAAAATAGTCTTGTGTATTTTTTTCTAGTACTCTTTTTGTTTGCTTTGCTGTGGATTTTTGTTAGTTAGTTGTTTTGGTTATTAGCAGAGGTCTAAATTTAAATCAAGATTTCCCAATTTAGAAATTGAAGAAATAAAAATAATGATGCAAAGAATGTATCTAATTTTCCTTTCTCTCATACAGCAATATTGTAAATCTAACTAATTTCAAACCCAATTTAAACTTTTTATAACACAGAGAACATTATTGGCTTACATCTCTTAAGAGTCCAGCGGTGGGTCTGATCTCAGTCAGACCTTCATCTCAGAGTTCCAATGACCTTCATTCTCAGGGTTCAGACAACACTATTAGAAAAGTCTTTTCTAAAATTTTCATGGCTTGAGTGTCTCATGTGTCTTGTTTTATTTCTAGTGCATTTTATAACTATAGAGTGGTTATTACATTTTTGTCAATTTGAAACCAAAGTTGCTAGCATCGTTTTGCTGTTGTGCCAGTTAATATTCATTGACTCCTGTTAAATATAAGTACATTGAGGACATCAACTGTGGAGGAAACAGCCTGATAAAAATAGCATCCCAGTCCTAAAAAGAGTGATCCTCTGCATCTGGGCTAGACCGCTGTCACCCTGACCGGACCTGTCCTGGGGGTTGGGCCTTGATGGCCAGATTCCTGGCATTTCATAACTCTTCATCTAAGATATCCAGTAACATGGCTTTCTTTTCCATTTTAGAATTAATCATGTTTCAAAAAATAAACAAAAACAAACAATATTTAATCACTGAATATTTTAGTGCATAACCATCCAAGTTTAGTGCAAAACCATCCAAACAACCATACAAAACCAAGTTTTGTATACATACTTTTTATTTTTTATCAGAAGTGAAGTCATCCACTACCCCGTTTGTAACCAGCTTGTTGCACAACATATTACATTTTCCTGTGTCATTAAATAATCACATCCAAAAAATAAAATAAAATTTTCCTGTCTTAGTTTTGCCTTGGCTTCATTTTAGACTCATGTCAACCTGGCTAATGAATCTTAAGTTTGTAGCTTCTAGTTCCAAATCCAAAGGAAAAGAAATGATTGTTTCCGTAGCTTAAACAAAAGTCTCAGGATTAATTCTCACTGATTCATATTGAGTCTACACTTGATCTTAGCCAAAAAGCCGAATGAGTCTAAAGCTCATTCTCAAAGCAAACATGGTCTGGGTCATGAGATGTTGCTGAGTGGGCTTCTCCCACTCAAACTGCATGCACTACCCCTTGAGCTGCATGAGTAAAGTTGGGAGAATTTTGAGTCATTTTACAGAGAAAATAAAATGGATTTGAACAGCAAGAAAAATAATTACCCACTACTAGAAACTAATTATCCTTTCACTCTTTTAAAATGCTATGAACCATTTCTAACACTGATTTGAAATGACATTTAGCACAAAGACTAAATTTTTATGTGTTGGACTTCTGTCCTCAAGCTCAGAAAAGCTGTTCTCCTTGGTGGGAATGTTGTTGATTCTGTTGGGCACCTTGATAATGACTAGATATGACTACATTGTTTGAATTGTAAATATCAACAAAACAGCTTTATATTGAATGGATAATAGAGGCTGTCAATGTCCTATTCATATTCTTTAGCAGACAATGATCTTTTACATCTTGTCCTTTACATCTTATGTAAAATCATGTTCCTTGAGGGTTGATGGCTTCTACTGAAAACACTGACACCTTTTTGTATAAGATCTTTTGCTATCTACAGAATTTTCAGTTCATGTATAAAGTTATCTGAAGGTGCCAAGGAGCTAATGACCCGAGGAGCATTTCTCAAAAATCAGAGATGGGGGCTACTATATAAATACTTCCGATGGCTTGCCCTAGGATAGGACAAATCAGTCAGAGTAAACTCGCTTTCTCAGAAATCCCAAGTGGAATTGAATCTTTGTTGCCCATGACAGAATCTGCTCATTAAGAGACTGTATTGCCTTCCTTCACTTCTCTGACTCACTTCTGCACTATCCCACTAGAGCTTTCAAGGAATTGCTTCCCAAATCAACTGTGTGAACTCATATAATTATCAGCTTTTCTGAAAATCCAACCTAAAACTGCAGGATTTTACTTCTTCAGTCAAGATTGTACCACACAATTTGCTGCACAAAGGTGGAAGTTTGCATAACCCATTGTACATAAAGCCCCAAACTTAATGTTCAAATTTTATATTCTCAGTGTTATTTGCTGAAGCATGATTTATGTGTTAGTGACTCCCCTTCCCCTTGCAACAAATAGTGACATAAGTGGACCCTCCTGGTGTAACACCTGCCATTCCCCTTTAGTTTCCTTGAGCAGAATGTCAAAAGGGTACATACATAATTTGGAAGTTGATAAAGCAGGTCTTAATGCCGAAATTTATAATTTCAGATATGTGCAATACAAATGCCAACTCTCATGTAAAATATACTTGTTGGGGCTCCCATTTCAACCCCAAGCTTTTGGAAGCCCTAGTCTTCTTTTTTTATTTTTTTAATCTATTATTTCACTGTAGCTCTCAAATCAATTGTTTGAACTACCGAAATTTTATTTATTCATTTAAGAGGGAGAGGGGCCAAGGGAGGGGGTAGAATCTCAAGCAGGCTCCTCCCAGGGTTTGATCTCACCACCCTGAGATTATGACCTGAGCTAAAATCAAGAGTCAGATGCTTAACCATATGAACCACTGAGGAGCTCTTGACTACTGAAATTTTAAAATTAATCTGAATACATGGTATGCATGTATTCTTTTTCAACATTTTGGCAATTTTAAACATCTATCACTTGATTTTAATCTTGTTATAACAAAAGCAAGACTATAAAGATTCTGATTGAAAATGTATTAATTTTACGTAACAGAATGATGAAAATCTTGAATGATGAATGATGAATGTTTCTGTTATGTTTCATCATAACAGAATGATGAAAATCAGAATGATGAAATATTCCTATCCAAACTCATACTACGTTCTTCTTTTGTTCTGGTTTTGTTTTATGCTCTTAAACTACATTCTTTGCATATATCCTATATATGTTATTTCTTGCAAAGTATTTTAGATTTTGTTACTATCATATATCATTTCTCTCATTTTCTTATATAATTTCCCTATCATTTTCGAACTGGAAGGTATTTGCATTAAACAATCTACAGTATTCCTCCTAGGACCCCTTGCTCTTCCTCTTCACATCACCAAGAAATTGATGTGGCATCAAAGAAGAGAAATGTTGAAATTGTACTTCCAGTTTATCAGCTTTTGTATAAATGCACAGTTCTTATGATTACAGAGGAAAACTCCAGGGGTTTGAAGGTGCATATATACTTTCTTTTGGTTCATTCATTCCATTTGAGAATTCACCCTTATAAGCATCTCAGCAGAGATCAACCATAAATGAGCATGTACGCCACAATATTCTTATCAGTAAATCAGCCAAAGAAAGGATTTTGAGCAGTGTGAGAGAAGCATTTGGTGTCTGATTTGCACATGAGTAGGATTCTCCCTATAGAAAAAACAAATGTCGGCTGTTGAAATGTCAGTTTGTTTCGATTTTATGATAAACACAGAGAGAAAACCATAATTACAGCAGCGAGTGACCAGGAGTTTAACAATGTAAGGGCAGTCCACCAAAACAGGTTTAATGCTATCCTGTTTCTTTAGTTGTTAGGAGGAATCTGCTGATAGGGATGGCAGCATCTTACAGAACATAATCAAGGACTGCTACATTTCAGAGCACTGTCCTTGACTAGGGAATTTTTATCACTTATCACTCTAGGATGAGCACATAAGATATTTGTCCAAATATGACCAAATATCAGAAATCTGATACTGAAGAAGCTATGTGAAATCTCCATCAGCCCTTTGTTAGCTACTTTGGGGACTGTTTAGGATATAAATTCTAGCAATGTTCTCTCTTATTCCTTGAAATAAAAGTTTCTTTGATCCATTTGATTAGTTCCCATAGATATAGTATTACTGAATATAGTCTGATTTTTTATGAGATACTTTACTGCAAGGAAGGTCATATTTCTAAATAAAACTGAATGACTTGAGTGCTTTCAGGTGGCTAAAAATCAAATTTTGGTGATTTTAAGAGCCTACTTCTTCTCTGTTGATACCTACAACCCTGCATTAAATAGAAAATATTTACTATTTCACACACATAAAGCCACAAGCCCCATTCTATGTGGGCTTGGACTAGCTGCATACAGGTATAGCCTGAGGGTAGTTTATCTCAGTCCCAGGCCTTGTGATTGGACTGTCTCTCTCTCTCTCTCTCTCTCTCTCACTCCTGGGTTTCTGAGTTAACATCTGCTATGGATATAGATTTGCCTTCCCTGAATGTGCTATTTTTGCCAGCTTCTCTATCTTGTTCTCCTAGGTCACACAGCAGTCTAACATATTGACAATAGTACCATCCGCAACACTGTCTCCTACCAGAACACTGTCTCCTACCAGAAGATACATTTTTACGGTGAACAAAAGGAGATGATACAATGGATGCATGGCCATTGGAGCCATTAGCTTTTCTTGTATATTTCAAAAACCCAGATGCAGCTAATCTAGTAGAACATGAGGTCCAGGATGAGAACTTCGTCTTCCAGGGAATGCAATAAAGGTTTCACTAAATGTGAAGCCACAACTAACACCTAGTTGTGTTGAGATTTTGAATGCTAATAATCCAGTAGGCGCAGAAAAAAAGTTACTATATTGGCAAGAATAATTGAGCCCTGATTTCCATCAGGAGCTAGGATTGCTGATAGACAGTAAGAGCATGGAAAACAATGTTTTAAAAGAGAAGGACTAAGTGGCAAGCACATAATTAAAGCAATCACTTCTTGACAGGGATAAAGAATATAAGAACTCAGAACTCTTGGTGATAAAGACAAACAACACAGGACAGTTGGAATGCTGGCCAAGGGTGTAAACAAATACAAATGAGTGATGAGAAAGAGAGATTAATATCTTTGCAAATAGATACAGCGATGAAGATTTATTCTTATAATAGACTTACTTTAAATCTTTTCAGAGACTGACAAGGACCTTCCCCTTTGTGGCAATTCTGTGGTGATGAGACTTCATAGAGCATAGGGTGTATCTGAGTCATATCAGAGTAATTGATACGGAACCTCTCTTGTGAGCTACTTAAGATGCTCTTGGCCTTGCAGTTTTCTTTCTTCAGCTGCTGCTTCTGTGACCAGTGATGTGACCCATGTTGCAAAGCTTCTCTTGCTTCTACCCTGGGACTTTGCTGTTGATATTAAAATGCAATTCTTATATTTCTTCCATTGGTGATGTTTATGCCCCATGAGGACAATGTTGACCAATGGTGTATAATTTCCACTTTTATTTTCCCGAGAGTCAGTCCTGAGATGCATTTTAGGTAGCCCTTCAGGAGGTCCTTTTAGAATGAACAAGCAATTATGGCCAACTTCATTGTGTGTCTTTGTACTGGCTCTCTCCGTTCCTGCACCACGTGTCTTCCTCACTCTTGCTCCCTGGACCACACTTTATAATAAAGTTCTTACAGATGTGTTCTCTTGGGAAATCAGGCTCCCACAGACTTCAATGCATACCCCTGTGAGTGACTTTCAGGGTTGTGCGCTGTTCTTCAGTCCATGAAAGATAGTGCTGAGCTGCTCATTGCTTGGGTCTATGTGGTGTATAAGTGATTAGATGGTTCTACAGCTCAAGGAATCTGCTTCCTCCACATGCCACACTTAGAACCAGCATTTTGGTCACAATTTTCAGGGTGCTTAATGACCAATCATCAACAATCACAGCCTTTACCTCAGCTTTCAGGCCAGTATCCTCTGTGGTAATGGGATACATTTTCAGCCACTCATCACCTTGTCTAGGGAGATTCAATTTTCTCTGAGATCTGGCCACTTGCTCTCCTTCAATTCTTGGCAGTACTCAAGGGTAACTTTGCACAATTGCCATGAACATAGTCCTTAAATATGTAAGAATTTTCCAATCTCTCTTGGGACAAAAGTCAAATTTTCCAAGACTTCAAGCTTTGGCTACTTTTATGCTCTCCTAAAGAGCTCAACCTAAAGAAATAAGACAGCTGATTTCTCATCTTTCTTACTTCACAAAGTTTGGGGGTAGAACAATATTTATTTTTAGTGAGGTGAGAACAATATTGGACTCTGAAACTAAATATGATACGACTTTTATGTCTAGTTCTTACTTAAGTGTATGTCGCTGGGCAAGAATGGATTTTAGTTTTCTCACATTTAATTCAGAAATAATTTCTGCCTTATAAGATTGATGTGAGGATAACACACAATAATATTTGTGGTAACAATTTGTTGATAATTTATAGAAATGTAGAAAGTTTTCATTATTATGGTTTATATTCATGTTGACATAGTATTACCTCTATCCAAATATTTTTTTTAAAAAAGGAATTCCATATATTAAATAGAAATGCATTTTAATACAACACAATAACAGAGTCTATCTCTGACTCACTTAAAGTGATGACAAATGTGCATCCACATCTTACTGAACAAGGGCCAAAAGAAGGAGGTGCCATTGAAAAAGTTAGGGGTGATTTTTCTATGTCATGTGAAGATCATCTAAAGTATCAACAACACACATTGTGCTACGTAGCATTAGTATGTAGTTCTACAATGCCAGCATAAAAGGAAAATAGACATGCAATAAAATGTGAAAAATAAAAGTATTGTTCTCTATATTAAAAATCATTCTTTTCCTATCTTGTTAGACTTTAATATTTATTCTTAGCTTTACTTATCTATAAAATAGAAATGAAAACATTTACCTCAGAAGGATTTATTTCCTCTCAATAATTTCTCCCATGTAGAAATGTGATACATGTTCAAGGAATGTTTTCTGAAGGTACTCGTAGTGAAATATTTAAAGTCTATATTGTACTAAGAAAATGCAAAGTACAATTATTTTTTAATGTATTGCAATAATCCTTAATGTATTGTCCATGATCAAAAATTTTAAGTGGGATTATTACGTAATTGGACCATATAAAATGAACTTAAAACATCAATTTTTTTTACTTCCACATTTATTTCTTGGATACATGGCATTTTCATTACATTCGATTGATAAAGAGGATACAGAAACAACAATGGTAAAATGAATTCGTCTCATTTCATTACTACCCTCTCCCGACTGCTCTCACTACTTGAATGTAGGTTTTCTTTCTCATTTTCTTTAATAGCTTTAAGGGCAATCCAGATATTCATGGATGAGAAATGAAGTGGACTGCACTTTTGAACTCCATGAAAGTGTCTAGAATTCCAAATGATCTGTAGATTGTAGACAGAAAAGCTTGAAAGGCAACTTTCTGCACCAGTTAGGAAAGACAGAATATACCTTGTTTTTTGTCAACTGCATAATTAAATTTGAATCTTATTTACAATGTTCAAACCACTGTAGAGAAAAAAAAAGCAGATTTTTATTTTTATTTATTTATTTTTCGGTTTGAGGGTATCTTTCTTTTTTTTTTCCCCAAATTTATTTTAATTTTTCAGTGCTACAAGATTGATTGTTCATGCACCACACCCAGTGCTCCATGCAGTACATGCCCCTCTCGATACCCACCACCAGGCTCACCCCCCCC
>CM052799.1:105735202-105802039 GCA_028533885.1 Nasua narica | reverse complement strand
CAAAATGCCCTTCAACAGATGAATGGATAAGGAAGATGTGGTACATCTATACAATGGAATATTATGCCTCCATCAGAAAGGATGAATATCCAACTTTTGTATCAACATGGACAGGACTAGAAGAGATTATGCGGAGTGAAATAAGTCAAGCGGAGAGAGGCAATTATCTTATGGTCTCACTTACGTGTGGAGTATAAAGGGAAGGGAAGGAAAAAGCAGATTTTTAAAAAGCAATGCTATGTTCGTTGAATGTCATCATTCTGCATGGTCTAAATAGATTATATTTTCTCTTTCATCAGTATTTTTTAAAAAGGCAAACAGGCTTTCTACAAAAGAAATTGCACATTGCATAGATAACCATGGTCAAAGATAATTTTAAAAAATAAAGTTGCATTATTTCCAACATTAATGATTTTACTTCTTTTTTGATATTACAATCATTAGCGAAAAAACCTTTTATTTTGAAAATTTATCAAACTTATAGAAAAGATTCAAGAATAGTACAGGTAGCTCCCGTATATCCTTTATCTGGATCCACCAGTTGTTATCATTTTGTCACATGTTTTCCTTTTATCTGTCCTGAACACACACGCACACATACACACACGACCATTATTATGCCTTATGAACCATGTAAGAATTTGTTGCCATGATCAAAATTTTAGAAAAAATATTTCTCTTTGCATGAAAATTTGATCTTTGATGAACTCCCTAGCTCTATTCCTCCGGTTACCTTATAAATGTTGAAATGTCAACAATGTTACATACTTGATGCTTATGGCAGAGAATGATTTTGAATTGATACACTCCATGAATCCTTGGTGGTAAACCATATCTCAGGCTTCCTGAATATGTTCACTCTTATGACTGTCACATCCTTTCCAGGGACCCCGGAATCACTGCTAATGGAGTTTTAATTAGAGATATCAGGCCTGCGGAGCTTGACACTTTTAGGCTAGATCAGCTCCTGCAACCTCCTGATTTGGAGTATGTCTCAGCCTTTGCAATGTTGGACTGCAGCAAGGACTCCTGGAAAAGGCAATGTCTGACTCCCCTTCTGGCAGCCTGTTATTCCCATCCTGTGGCTTCTGACTACAGGGGTGCCAACTGCGGCCTGTGAGACTCTTGTGAGTCTGACTGATTAGTTGAATCTAAGAAGAGCTTTGGGTTACACATGTCATGCCCCTTAATTCTTAAATGTTTCAATGTGTATTTCCTACAAACAAGGAAATTATTTTACATAACTACAGTATACTTAACAAATTCAGGAAATTTAAAAGTGCTACAATAGGTTTATCTAATTTGTAGTCAACATTCCAATTTTTTGTATTATCTCAGATATATGGCTTTTGTAAAATTTTCCCCTTGAGTACAGGATCCAGTGTAGGATCATGTGTCCCATCTGGGTGTCATCCTTATTTTTTTTTTTTCTTTCACCTGGAACAGTAACAACTATTTTTTGGCCTTTCAAACCATTGACACTTTTGAAGAATACAAACCAGTTCTGCTATAGAATGTCCTTTAGGTTGGGATTGTCTGATTCCTCCTTAGGGTTAGATTCAGGGTAAATATCTTCAACCAGAAAATTATAAAAGGGATATCATGTCACTTTCAGGCTGTCTCGTCTGGAAGACCCCTCATGTACCTCTGCTCTGCATTGATGATGTTCGTTCTGCTCACCCAGTCAGAAGGTTGTTTTCTCTTTTTCTCCTAACTAATAAGCAGTTTCTAGGGATGTACTAGAAGCCCATGCAAACAGCCTATTATCCATGAAAATTTCAACCCTCAGAGATTTAGGATCCACTGATGATTTTTTTCCTAAATATACCATGATGGTTGTCAACTATCTAAACGTATGTATGTATGTATGTATGTATGTATATATCAAGCATCTGCTTCTTACGGACTTCAGTATGTCCCCTCAATATTTATATATTGAAATTCTAACTACCAGGGTACCTGGGTGGCTCAGTGGGTTAAGTGTCTGTCTTCAGCTTACATCATGATACTAGATTCCGTGTCCGGCTCTCTGCTCAGTGGGGAACCTGCTTCTCCCTCTTCCTCTGCCCCTGCTTGTGCTTGCTTACTCTCTCTCTCTCACTCTCTGTCAAATAAATAAATAAAATCTTAAAAAAAAAGGAGAAACTCTAACTCCCAATGTGACTGTATTTAGAGTTAGAGCCTTCAGAGAGATAATTAAGGTTAAATGAGGTTCAAAGAGTGGGACCCTAAGCTACTAAGACTGCTGTCTTTATAAGAAAAAGAGACACAAGGACTTACATGCACAGAGAAAAAGCCCATGAGAGCACATATCAAGAACAGGTAGCTGTTTGCAAGCCAAAAAGAGAGGCCTCAGAGGAAACCAAACTTGCCTAGACTTTGATTTTGGACATCTGGCCTTCAGAATTGTAAGAAAATAATTTTTGTTGTTTAAGCCATCCAGCCTGTGATATTCTGTTATGGAAGCCCTAGTGACTAATACTCTATCTCTCTATCTTTTCTACCTATCTATTTAATATCAATATGGACTTATGGATTGTTATTAGACTACAGGGTTATAATTTACTACTACTATTAAAACTACCACTGTCTTGTTTAGTTTGAATTTACTAATTATAGTTATTACTTACTATTGCCCTTTTTTACCACTGTCCTCATATAAATTACTATTGTCCTTCATCAATTTGAAGCGAAGGCATTAGCTATGAACCCCAAAAGAAAAAAATTAAAGAAAACCATACCTAGACATAGCTTAGTAAACACACTGAAGACTAAAGACAAACAGAAAATGTTTAAAGTTTAAAGAAAATAACTTAAAAAAATAAGAAAATAACTTCAAACAGAATTGTATATCCAATGAAAAAAATCTTAAAAAAGTAAAGGCGAAAGAAAGATAAATCCAGACAGGCACCACCTTTCTCTCCACTGAACTCCAGTCTCATCTTTGTCATAAATCGAATGAGGATCTCTTTCTATACATTCTTCGTCTGTTCACTTGATCTATTTGTCTGTATTTGCACTAATACATGATGTCTTAACTACTATAACTTTATGATAAATTTCATATCTGCTAGTACAGCCCTTCAACTTTTCCATCCTTTTAGAAGATTCTCATTTGTGGTAGTTATAGATGGCCACAAATTCTTTTCAAATGTTCACATAAGCGGGGGGGAGAGTCTATTGCCCTAATGTTTGAATCTTGGGTTGGTCTTTGAGTTACCTTGATAAAGAGACCATGGAAGAGACTGTGGCAGACATTACTGCGTGTTTTTGAAACTAGGTCTCATGAGGCCTTGCAGCTTCTATGCTTGTTTTCTTGATGCCCTTCAACAGCCAGGTAAGGAGGGCCAGCTCCTGGAGGATGAGACACTGCGTAAAGAGAAATGCCCAGCCAACCACCAGTGCCAACCTCCAATGAATGACTGCTACCCGCAGGGACCATCTAGCATCTAGAGAGCCAACAGCTTACTCTCACAGCATTAACAAGTTCAGCTGAGACCAGCTAAAGTGCCCAGCTAACCTCATCCAAATTGCTGACTCACAAAACAATGAATATTGTTTTAAGCTCCTAATTTGGGAGCATTTTTAAAAATATAACAATTGATAACTAATGTACCATGGTTGTTCCTGACCCTTTGCATTTCCAAATAAATTTTAGATGACTTTATCAGCTTCTGCCAAACAAAAATCACTAGATTTGGCTTAGAATTTCGTTTAATCTTCGACAACATTAGAAGAGTTGAAAATTTTGCAATTTAGGATAATATCCACATTTTCCAAACAGTGTTTCACTGAAGATTATTACTCTTATGAAATGCTTTAGTGCTCAAGGGAGAAACAAAAACCATGCATATAGCTAAACAAATGTGAAAAACCCTGGGTACCATATATAAAATATTAATAATATTACGGATCTTGGAAGTTTCTGTGAGAATAAGGAAAACTGTTTTACCTAGCATAATTGAACATTTCTGAAGTTACTTCCTGAGGAAGAGAATATATATACATATAATATTTAATTAATAAAAATCAGTAAATTAATATAATTAATAAAATATTTAAATCATTAAATTATTTTACATAAAATAAAATATAAATTATATAAATTTTAAATTATTAAAATACCAAAATATTAATAAAATAAATTAAATAAAAATAAAATAAATTTATTTTAATAAATTTAATATTTTATATTTATATATTTGTATATATTATGTAAAAATGTATATATGCTTTTTTCTCAGTGGAGGAACTCAGAACTTTGAAGCAGAGTTTGAAAAAAAATTACTTGTATTTTAATTCATGTTTCCATGATAAATGTTCAAAGTAGCTGTGTGTATATTTTTAAAGGCCATAGAAATACTTACAGATGAAGTAAAAGATTTGTTATTAGTACCTACATTTTTAAAACAAAAATTCAAAATTTTGAAGTCAGAGAGAGAAAAGAAGGGGAGATAAAAAGCAAATATAATGAACACAAATTATACTTATTCACAGATTTATATTTATATAAATAAATTTACATTTATTTATAAATATATCTATATTTAAATATATTTTAAATTAAATTTAATCATATCAAAATATTAAATAAAATAATATATTTAAAATATTAAGTAAAATATTAAAATTCATTATTTAATATATAATTAAATTTAATTATATAATTAAATATATTTGATATATTATATTTATATAAATATACAATTATGTTTATGAGTATATTTATATTCACAAATTTAAACCTCTGTGAAAACACAGAGGAAACCCAGGGCAGTCTGTTGCCTATTTCAGTGCTGTCTGTCTTTGGCTTCTTATCATATTGTTTTTTAATAAATGTAAGTAACATTTCTGAGATAAACAAACTATGGATGTAACTTTCTAGCCAAAACCTTTCCTGGTTCTAATGACAGTATAAAACTCTCTAAATCAGTATTCCCCAAAGTTTTTCATATTATGCTCCATGTAGAAAATAATCACATTTACACCCCATGGCACCTGAGCAAATGATGTTACCTGGGGCTGGTAGTGACTCTACTGGGACATTTGGCCATCCTAGGAACTGCTCAGCTTCCCTGGGAGAATTGGTCTTCCAAGTACGCTGATTATACAAATTGTTCTTTCCTCTTAATTAGGAGAAAATAAATCCACTTTCCTTAGCCTAGAACTAGGTGATTTACACATTCGTGGTTTTTTTTTAAATAGAATTTTTCTTTATTTTCTTAACACTGTCTGCATAGGAAATAGATGTTTTAGCACTTCTTGAGGGGAAGAACTTTTTCTGCATCATCTTAGTACATGGATCCTAGCAGGATGCCTTGAACTTGATACACAGTCAATGAATATATGTTGAATGATTTAATGATTAACTCTTTGGAATCCTATAAATAAAAATACCATGCAAAAGAAAATTGAAATTCCCCATGTAATTTCTTTTCTTATCTCTGTCAACAAGTAAAAAAAATTCCACTGCATATATTAGCTCAAATATAATATCATTTTATCCTGGACCTTTCAACTAGCACACTCAATATAGTGATATTATATATGCATCTAAAAATCACCTTTTAAATTATTTTCACAGCTCCTTGAATGATGCCTGCACATAATAAGTACTCGGTACATCTTTGTTGACATATTGAATCAAACCTGATCTTAATTGTTAATGTCTAATAAGACTGAAAGTTCATGATCTTTCCAATATGAGCTTAGAGGGGATTTATTAGTATTCAAATCATCAGTAGACAGCTTGAGTCAATTAAAGCATATCTTTCACAATCTGCAAAGAGATTAAAATTCACACTACTATAGAAAGTCATTAATAAATCAAAAAACATCTTTGAAATTTCTTATCTTCTTACACAAACTGAGGGCAAATATCAATTTAACTATATTCAGAAAATTTATATTAAGCACATACTGTGTGTAAAGTTTTCATGTCTAAAATATGGAGCCTATAAAAGTATGAAAAACATGGTACTTTAAACAATGTTAATTTCATATTTGAAAATTTAGTATTTTATATATGGATATAAATATATAAATATATTCACTTATTTATTTAATTATTTATAATGCAAATATTTATTGAATGTCACCATGTGTCAGGCATTGTGTTAGGTTTTGCAAATACTGGAGAAAACAAAACACACCAAGTCTTGCTCCCATGTTAGTAACATTTTTGTAGGTAAGACGATAAAATAAAATATGAAATATATAGTATATCCAGATGGTCAATGTTAACTGTTATGTTATGATAATAATTCTGAAATCACAGTGCCTCACATAGACTCAGGTGAGATGTGGTCCTACTCTAGCTATAACAATAGGGACAAAGCATTCTCATGGCAGACCAAAAAGTGCGGGGAACTGAACAGAACTATAAGCTGAGTAGTAAAACCTCTGATCTAACTAGAATACTACCACTTCTGTTCTTATTTCATTGGTCCAACAAGTCATATAACAAAGTGTGATTTCAATAAAACAGGCAAGTATATTCCTTCTGCTGGATGGTACTGTAAATCTTATGGCAGCAGGTAGGGATGTATAATTCTTTTAGATAGAATTGCAGTGGATAATTGGAAGAAATAATTCAACTCCTGCTCATTGTGTAAGAGGAACTTGTGCCAGGAATGGGGAGTGGGATTATTATTATGTATGATCTCTTAGGAAGGCCTCAATGATAAGGTAACGTGGTAAGAAATGTAAAGAGAGTAAGGGATTGAGCTGTGCCGATATCTAAATTAAAAATATTCCAGGCAGATGAAGAGCAGTGCCCAAGTGATTAGAAGAAAATGAATAAGGAAGAACAGTAGGTGATGAAGTCAGAGAGGTGGGGAGGTATTTAGTTTTAATAAATGATTTAAAAGGATAACTGGACACTGGGAAGGAACAATAGTGGAACCATGAAGACAAGTTAGGAAGCTCTTCCAAACATTTCAATGAGAGATCAAGAAGGTTTAAGCCAGAGTGTAGAGATGAAAGTTGTGAAAAGTCAAAAGTTTCCTAGTGGACTTTTAAAGTAGAACCAACATATTTGGTTGGTGAATTGGCCCTGAGATGGGACAGAAAGGGAACGGAGGGATTGTCACTGAGATTTGTGGTCTGTGCAACTAGAAAGGTAAAGCTGTCATTTATTTAGATGAGGAAGCCATGGGAGGAGCACATTTGATAAGAGTAAGTCAGGAGTTAACTGTAGACTTTGGGATGTCTATCATGATCATAATCCTAAGTGTCTGGCCTTTAGGGCCATGCTAAGGTGGGGATTGCAATGGTACAGGGGAAATTTAAATCCCTTATCCTGGATAAGTTCACAAGAGGAGTTGAGCATCAACAGAGAAGAGGCCTGAAGATAGAACCCTAGCTTTGTCAAGTACAAGTAGTTCATATAAGTTTCAGTGCGTGAAATGATATAAACATATCAATATTGCAGATGAGTCAATTAAGTATTAGAAAAGTTAATCAACTTTTTCCATTTGAACAAGGCTGAAAATAAAAAATGCCATACCTTATCAGAGAGGCCATGAATTAATGTAGGAGTAAGAATGGATTTAGAAGGACAATAATCAGTTCTTTTGTACACATGAACATATAAATGTTATGGATAATCAGAAACACAGAGAAAGAGTGAATAGGAGAGAGCACATATAGTTTAAAAAAAAAAGAAACTTCTAGGGACACAGTAATGTTAAAGCAAATAGTACAGTGAAAATTTATGAAGTAAAGAAAATAACTATTACTTAGATGTTCTATATAGAGAAAAAATGGAGCTAAAAAGGAAACATATGCAAGATTGTTATATTTAAGGACTAAGGAAAAGAAGAAAGAGTAGGGAAGAAAAATTAAATGAATGAGAAAAAACAGAGCAGTGAAATATTATGGCAGACAATGGTTGTTGGTAGTGTCAATGGGTAGTTAGAAACAGATACAAAAATGACACAGATGATAGATTTAGTATACAAATATGCTAAAAGTTATTATAACTATATTACGTATTTTCAAGAAGGCATATGAAACATTTACCATATTTAAGTACAGGCATGGAAGAAGTAGAAAAGATCTAAGGAGAACTTCTAAAGTGGAAAAATATGTTTGAGATTTTCAAAATTTCACTGTTTAGGATTAACAGCAGGTTAGAAAATTTAGAGAAAAAGATTAGATAACTTGAAGACATAAAAGTTAAAATGATCCTATACAACATGTGCTTATTTATCATTTGTAAGTCTTTTGAGATGAAATGGCTATTCAATTATTTTGTCCTTTTCTTAACTAGACTTTTTAAAAAATATTTTATTTATTTATTTGACAGAGAGTGACATAGCGAGAGAGGAAACACAAGCAGGGGAAGTGGGAGAGGGAGAAGCAGGCTTCCCACTGAGCAGGGACCTGAGCAGAAGGTGGATGCTTAATGACTGAGCCACCCAGGCACCCCTTAACTGGACTTTTTAAAATCAAGTTATAAGGGTTTTTTTAATATATACTGAATACAAGTTCTTTATCACATATATGATTTAAAAATATTTTCACTCAGTCTGTAGTTTGTCTTACTATTTTCTCAAATATATGTTTTATGAGAATACATTTTTAGTTTTGATGAGGTTAATTTATCATTTTTTTAATAGATCATGTTTGTTTGTTTTGCTATATATATGAGAAAAATTGTTATCTAATCCAAAGCCACAGTAATTTACTCCTATTTCTTCTAGAAATCATACGGCTTTAGTGTTTATGTTTAGGACCAAGCTCCATTTAAAATTAATTTTTGTATATGGTATAAGGCCAGGATTTAAGTTTAATTTTTTGTGTATCTAATTGTCCAGCACCATTTCTCAAAAAGTTTCCTTATGGCATTGGAATTTTCTTGGTACCTTTCACAAAAGCCAACCAACAATAAATGTAAAAGTTTATTTTTGGACTTTTTCTATTCCTATGCAAACACCATACCACACTGTGTTGGTTACTGTAGCTTTATATAGTTTTGAAATTGGGGAATGTAAGTTCTCAAAGTTTGTTCTTTGTTTTTAATTTTTTTAAGCTCTTCTAGTTCTTTTGCACTTTTATATACATTTTAAGATTAAGACTGACTTGTTGCTACAAATTAGTCTTCTTATTTGTGATTAGGATTATGTTGAATCTGTGTCGATTTAGAGGTAATTTCTGTCTTACTGATATTGAGACATGAAACTTCTTTCCACTTGTTTAGATGTTTAGACCTTTGTTAATTCCTATCGGCAATATATGCTGTTTTTAGTGTATGCGTATTGCCCTTTTTTATTGTTGTTAAATTTGTTATTAAGTGTATTTTTCTTTTTGGTGCTATAGAAAATGTAATAATTTTCTCAATTTTATCTTCTAGTCTATCTTTATTGATAGTATAGAAAAATAACTGACTTTCATATATTAATCTATTCCTTTGCATAGTCTCAAAAGCCATTTATGAGTTAAGGTATCTTTTTGTTGTTGTTAGTTTTTGTGGGATTATCTATATACAGTATTGTGTCATCTGAGAGTAAAAACAATATTACTTATTCCTTTCTAATCTAGATGTTCTTATTTTTTCCACATTGTCATAGTATAGGAAGAATGTACCTGGTTTTAACACTAGAAAAACTTCCAGTACATCAGCAAAACTTTCTGTACAGTATTGGACAGAAATGACAAATGTGGCTACAGTTGTCTTATTCTTGAATTAGGGGATAAGTTGCCAAATTTAGCAAATAAAAATCAGAACACTAAGTTAAATTTGGATATATCAGATAAACAATAATTTTTTTTTAGTGTTAGTATGTCATGTGCAATATTTGAGACATACTTAAAAATAGGACATGCTAACTAAAATCACTATTTTTTATCTAATATTTAAATCTAAGTATCTTCTATTTTATCTGGCATGTTCTGAGAGTAAAACATTGAATTTTTCTCATTAAGTATAATTTTAACTATATAAGTTTTGTAGATACGCTTTACTGGGTTGAATAATATAATGCTGCAAGTGTTTATCATAAATTTCTGTGGTACTTTGTCAAATGTTTTTTATAGCTATTAAAATGATTATATGACTTTGTTTTATTAATAAAGTATATTACATTAGTTGATATTTAGATATTAAACTATTCATACTCTTCTGATAAATTCCATTTGGTCATTGTGTAGAATTCTTGAAATATGTTGGCAGATTTATTTGCTAATATTTTGGTTAGGATTTTAGAGTGGAGCAAAATGTTTAGAGTGTTGAGAAAAAAAAAAAACCAACCTAGAATTCTTTACCCTTCAAAATTGTCATTCAAAAGTGAAGATGAAGTAGAGACTTTCTCAGATGGACAAAAATGTAAGGAATTCATTGCCAGTAGACCTGTCTTGCAAGAAATGTTAAAGGTTTCTTTAGAGAGAAGGGAACTAATATAGGTCATAAACTTGAATCTACAAAAGCAAGGAAGAGCATTGAAGAGGAATGAGTAAAAGTTCAAGTAAAATAAAAACTTTTATTTTTCTGATTCTTGGTGGATCTAACATATGAGTTATTCAAAATAATAGTGGCAAAAATGTAGTGGATTATATATTCTTATGCATATATGCATGCTTATATATGGGTGAAATGAATGACATCAATGATACAAGAAATGGAGAAAAGAAATAGAACTATTTTGTTATTATAAGGTATACACAGCACATGTGCAATGATACAGCAATACGTGAAAGCAGACTTGGATTAGTTATAAACATATATTGAAAACTACAAGGTAAGCACTAAAAAAGTAAATCTAAGAAAGAAGGGAAAATTGAATCATATAAAATGGTCAACAAAAGGCAGAAAAGAATAGAAGACAAAAATTGGAACAAAGGGTAACAAATAGAAAACAGTAATTAATCCAACTATTTCAATAAGCTCTTTGAACGTCAATGATCTACTGCACCAATTAAGACACAGATTGTTAGATGGATAAAAAAACAGGACCCAACTATATGTTGTCATTTTAAATACAAATACATATATGGATTAAGTGTAGATGTATGGGGAAAAACATAGCATTCTAACATTAGCCAAAGAAAGCAGGAAAAACTATATTAATATCAAACAAAGCAGACTTCAAAGCAAGGAACATTATCAGGGACAAATGTAACAATTGTATCATGACAACAGTTCTCTAAGAAGACATAACAATCTTAATCTACGCACCTGACAACAGAGTATCAGATTATGTGAGCTAAAACAGATAGAATAACAAGGAGAAATAAATGAATCTATTATCATAGTTGGAGATTTCAACACTCCTGTATTAGAAATGGAGAAATCTACCTAGAAGAAAATCAGTAAGAAAGTAGTTGAATTCAATGACACCATCAATCAACTTGATATAATTGGTACCTGTAGATTATTTCATGCAACAACAGCAGAATACATATTCTTCTCAAGCTCACAAGGAACATTCACCAAGATAGAACATATTCTGATCAATAGAACACACTTAATAAATTTAAAAGAGCAGAAATCACACTATGTTCTCATATCACAGTGTAATTAAATTAGAAATCAATAACAGAAAAATAACTGGAAATTCCCAAAATACATTGAGATTAAACCAACATACATATGAATAATACATGAGTCAAAGATGAAATCGCAAGAGATATTTGAAAAATATCTTGAACTAAATGAAAAAGAAAACACAATTTGTCAAAATTTCTTGGATGCAACGAAAGCAGTGCTTAGAAATTTATAGCACCAAATGCATATAATAGAAAGGAAGGGAAATCTAAAATCAATCATCTGTTTCTACCTTAGGAAACTAGAAAAAGAACAACCTAAATACAGAGTAAGCAGGAGAAAAGAAAAAATAAGAATTAGAGCACAAATCAATGGAACTGAAAACAGAAAATCAATAGAGAAAAATCAATGACACCAAAAGGTGGTTCTTTGAAAAGAAAAATAGTATCAATAAGTTTCTAGCCAGGCTAACTAAGAAAACAAAGGAGAGAATACAAGTTGGTAATATCAGAAATAAAAAGGAAACATCTCTACATATCCCACAGACAATAAAACACAATATTGAAGTAGAAAAACAAAAGTTAGAAAACTGACATGAACGAACTTCAAGACTTTCTAAAAAGTTGCAGTTATCAAGGCACTTTGGTAAAAGAAGAGACAAATAAATGAACGGAAGAGACTAGAGAACCCAGAAATGCACCACATAAATACAGTCGACTGATCTTTGGCCAAAAAAAGCAAAACTAATGCAATGGAGCCAAGACAGTCTTTTCTACAAACAGTGCTAGAACAACTGGGCATCCACAGGCACACACACACAAAATCTATACATAGACCTAAATGTAAAATGCAGAACTATAAAACTCCTAGAAAATAACTAATAGGAGAAAATCTAGGTGACTTTATATATGGAGATGACTTTTTAAGTATGACACAAGAAGCAGAATCAATGAAAGAAATAATTGATAAACTGGATGGCATTCAGATTGAAACTTTTGCTCTACAAAAGACAATGTCAAGAGAATAAAAAGGCAAGCCAAAGACTGGAAGAAAAGATTTGTAAAAAACGCATCTGATAAAGGGATTATCCAAAATATATAAAGAACTCTCAAAGCTCAAGAATAAGAAAATAAATATGCTTTAAGAATAGGCCAAAGACCTTAAAAAATTCCTCACCGAAGAAGATACATAGATGAAAAATAAGCATATGGAAAGATGCTCCACATTACATATTATGGGGGAAATGCACATTAAAACAAAGAGATACTATTTACACAGACACTAGGTGATTAAAATATAAAACACTGACAACACCAAATATTAGTGAAGATGTGGAACAACAGGAGCTCTCTTTTATTGTTGGTAGAAATGCAAAGTGGTACAGTGACTTTGGAAAACAGTTTGACAGATTCTTACAAAACTAAACACATTCTTGCCATGTGAACCAGTAATTGTACTCCTTAGCATTTAGCCAAAAGTGTTAAAAAATTATGCCTTTACAAAAGCTGCATACAGATGTTTATAACAGCTTTATTCATAATTGCCAAAACTTGGAAATAAGCAAGATGTACTCCAATAGGTGAATGGGTAAATAAACTGGTACATTCAGACAATAGAATATTAATTGATACTAAAAAGAAATGAGCTGTCAAGCCATGAAAGATATGGAGGAAACTTAAACGCCTATTACTAAGTGAAAGAAGCCAATTTCATACATGATTTCAACTCTATGATATCATGTTAAAGACAAAACTATGGAGACTATAAAAAGATCAGTGGTTGCTTACGATTGAGGAATGGAGGGGGAAATAACAGGCAGAACACAGAGGATTTTGACGGCAGTGAATATACTCTCTATGATCTGGTAATGATGGATATGTGTCATTATACATTTGTCAAAACTATAGAACGTACAATACCAAGACTGAATTGTGATGTAAACTATGGATTTGGGTGATTGTGATGTAGTCAATTATAACACATGTACCCCTGGAATGTGGATAAATGGGAGAAGCAATGCATATGTGTGGGCAGGGTGTAGGGAAAAAATCTCTGCATCTTCTTAATTTTGCTGTGATCTAACTGGTCTAAAAAAAAATCTCTTAAAAAAACTAATGCTCTAAGATAGTTCCAAAAACGAAGTTAAAAAAAAGTCAATTAAAAAATTATACATTTGTCAAAGTTCTCATGAGACATTTATCAAGATAGAATATGTTCTGTGATGTAAAAAAAACCTCAGCACATCTAAAAGATTAAAATCAAACAAATACATTCTCAAATCACCTGGAATTAAATTAAAATCAGTAACAGAGAGGCATCCATAACATATTAAAATATTTGCAAACCAAGGGGCAACTGGGTGGTTCAGTCCTTAAACATCTGCCTTCAGCTCAGGTCACAATCCAGGGTCCTGGGATCAAGCCTCTGCATTGGGCTCCCTGCTCAGTGGAAAGCCTGCTTCTCCCTCTCCTTCTACTCCTCCCCCTTTCTCATGTGCACTCTCAAATAAATAATAAAATAAAATAAAATAAAATAAAATAAAATAAAATAAAATAAAATAAAATAAAATAAAATAAAGTAAAGTAAAGTAAAGTAAAGTAAACAGGAAAGTCTAGAAATCAATGATCTGGCTTTGATGAAAAGCAAGTACAAAAAGATCAACTTATATTCAAAATAAGCAGAATAAAGGGACCAATAAAGATAAAACCAGAAGTAACTAAAATAGGTAAAAGAAAATCAATAAATAAAATAAGTTAAGCAAAAATAGTTTTTTAGAAAAGACAAAACTGGAAAACTGTCCAGAATGATCAAAAAAAAAAAAAAGGGAAGATACATGTTACTAATACTTGGAATGACATAGGTGAAATCACTTCAGATTCCACAGACAGTAAAGTGATAAGGTAATAATATAAATAACTTCATATCGATAAATTCCCCTTCAACTGAACATATTCTTTGAAAGACAGAGCTGCTAAAGCTCATTTAATAAATCAGTCACCTGAAAATGACCAATTAAGAAATGGACAAAAAAATCTGAACTACTTTATCTAAAAAGATATACAAATGGAAAATGTGCAAATGTTTTCAAGGTTATCACTCATTAGGGTAATGCAAATTAAAATTGCTATGAGCTACCATGAGACAGAAAAAGAATGTCTAAAATTATATATATATATATATATCTATCTCCATACATATATATTCATTTTGCCAAGTATTCGATATGATATATAACAATTGGAACTTTCTTACACTCCTTATCGAGAAGTAAATGACACAACCACTTTGGAAAATAATTTGGCAATTTCATGAAATATTATACATACACATACCATGCGACCCACTATTTCACTCATATGTCACATCATATGTCCATGTGAAAACTGGAAACAGCCTAAATGTCCATTAACAGGTGAATAGATAAAATATTTTTTGGTATTATCCACATTACTCAGCAATTGAAAGGAGTATATTACTGACATAGCAACAACATGGATGCATCTCAAAATAATTATGTGGAGTCAAAAAAAATTAAAAAAGAATACATACTATATACAGTCCTTTATATAAAATTCTAGAAGATGAAAACACATCTTTAGTAACAGAAAATAAATCATTGTTCTTAAAGACTGAATAAATGTGTGGGGAATGACGGGAAGGAGGAGTTAAAAAAAAAAGAAACTTAGAAACTTTGGGGGCATGATGGATATATGCAATATCTTCATTTTTGTGGTTTCATGGATGTAGACATTTAATAAAATGTATGATATTGCACCAATTAATATGAGCAATTTGTTTTATGTCAAAAATAGAGCTGTAAAATTCTTAAAGATTAAAATTCTTTTAGTAAGAGAATAAGAATAATTTATTTTTCATCATATATATTTTATCTTGAGCTGTGGTTTTAAAATGTTAACATTTTCACTAAAATAGCTTATACAGGTCTTTATCCCACAGACCTTTACCTTTCATTGTCAATATATATTTGATAGCTAACTAGTAGTTTATCTATGTCAAGTATCTGGGTACAATAGGAAAAAAAAATTATTTATTTATTAAAAAATTTTTTTAAAGATTTTATTTATTTATTTTTTTTGAGAGAGAAAGAGCCCAAGCAGCGGGGAGGAGCAGAGAGAGAAGCAGAATCAGGTTCCCTGCTGAGCAGGGAGCTGGATGCTGGTCTCAATCCCGGGATCCTAAAACCATGACCTGAGTCGAAGGCAGCTGCTTACTGACTGAGCCACCCAGGCGCCCCAGGAAAAAAATTATTTTAATGTTCAAATGACTATTTTAAGTTAAGCTTGTTACTCTCTTTGTCATGTCCCCATTCTAACTGAACTTTTCTTATTCTAAGAAACGTAATTAATGCCCCTGCTTTTTAGCTTGCTCCTTCAATGCTGCTTTATTTACCTACATTTGGGCCATTATTTACACATTCTGCGCTGTACTCTTGTTGAAGATCATTCTCTCACCTCTAGCTTGTGTCCTACAGGTTAAGAACCACGTGTCTGAGCTCCGACCTTCCGGTACCCCTTCTCTCTTTCTGCCTGATAACTGAGTCTGCTTCTTGCTTGCTTCTAGATTTCCTGTTCCTGGGATTCCATTAGTATTTCTTGTAAGTATTTTGTCATGTCTTGCTAGCCATCCCTTATGCATATTGTCTAGAATTCCACCCATTTTACAGCACTACCTTTTCTAGACATTACATTATGCCTAACTACAGAGATAATGCTTGTTCCCAATAACATTGACTCCTCATAGGACATGTGAAGTTCTGGGTCTCAGAGACTTCTAAATTGACCAATTTCACTGGCATTATCTCATGTCACAATAAATAGCATGTGTTGACTAATAAACTACTGAAAAGGCCTCAAAAATGCATAAAAATGATGTTAGAATGGATCAAAAGAATGTCATTTATTTGCTTTGTTGGGTTTCTTATCCTAAATTTTGAGTAAAAAACAATATTACAAAAATATAATCATATCAGTGTTTGGGAAGTTTTACTTCTATTCCATGAGAAAAAAATAATAAATGCCAAGTTCTGCAAATATAGTGTAATTTTAAGAACTCATCCTTCATCTCTTCAAATATAAATTAAGACAATGATGCCCTAAAGAAATTGATAGAATATAAATTCCCTGTGGAAACAGTATGACCAAGAAGCAGATTCTAGTCTGAATTTCCTTCAGGCATTATTTTCTTAATTTAAACTTGGAATAACGAAGGATGATTTTTAAATTGATTATGTAGGTTTCTTGTTTTAACATCAGCATTTCAAAAATTCCAAATGACACCTGCATAGTCAGCACAAGTTTAGATAAATACTGTGGTGTGCTGTAGGTCTGAATAACGCATTTATTTCAATCTGCAAAAGGAAAGGAGCTAGGTATAGAATATGGCTCTACACAAATACTCTTTTGAGAGCAAGTGCTCTTGGTGACTCATCATTGTGAGATTCAAAAATTATCATAGATTCTTAAAATGGGTCTGTAGCTTATTAAATTTACACAATCAATAAATAGTACATGCAAAATCCTACCCTTGGGCATGTTGTCTCATAGACTTTTATACCATAAAAGGGAAGAAGGGGGTCTGAATTTTAAAATATCAGTTAAATCTTTAGATAATATATGTTAACATCATCTAATTGACCTATGTGAAGAATACGGCACGTACTGCGTGGAGCACTGGGTGTGGTGTATGAACAATCAATCTTGTAACACTGAAAAATTAAAATAAACTAATTTGGAAAAAAAAAAAAGAATACGATAAAAAAACCTTTAGAAATCTTGTTAGATTTACATTGTTATGCGATTTTATGTACATTCCATTATAAATAGATTTTTAAAATGCATTATCTCTTTAGGAAACAGGCAATTGAATTGGTTTAAAGATATTTTTGAGGCATTTTTAGAAAAAAGTAAAATTTCAAAGAGTTGGGGGTTAGGCCAGAGGTAATAGTCAAATTAAAAGTATGTAAATCAGGGGGGTGCCTGGGTGGCTCAGTTAGTTGAGCAACTGCCTTCGGCTCAGGTCATGATCCTTGTGTTCCAGGATCGAGTCCCACATCGGGCTCCCAGCTCCACGGGGAGTCTGCTTCTTCCTCTGACCTTCTCTCCTCTCATGCTCTCTCTCACGTTCTCTGTCTCTCAAATAAATAAATAAAATCTTTAAAAAAAAAAGTATGTAAATCAGTATGTTGGAAAACAGCATCAAAATGTTTTATGTATTCTAAGGAATTCAGAAATATTAGCACAAGTGTAACAGAAATCTTTCCTCTCTTAAACTGTCCTCATTGAAAAGTTGATATGTGAATTAGTGATCCCCACCAGAAGTGAATCTCTTGCCATGAGAATATCATAGGGAGTATTCTTATAGATATCAATCTTGAAGGCACAAGAAGCCTGCTCCCTAAGAAATGAAACATGAGTATTTAAGGTTTCATTTGATACTCAATTGCCCTGAAACCCTAAATTACCACAGCAACCTGAGGTTGTATAACAGAAAACAAACAAACAAAATAAAACAAAACAAAAAAACCCAACAAACAAACAAACAAACAAAAAACCAATGGTCATATTGATAAATCAGTTCTAGGGACACAACCAACAAATAATTATTATTTGATGATCTAGACTATAAGGAAATCACTAGCAGTGTAAACGGCTCCTGTTAGTCAAAAATAAGTGGGCCAAGGATAGAAAACATTGGGCACCATTTAAGAAAGTGGTGGAGACAAGACTCCAAGAAGCAAGGGTTTAGAAATAAATGGATAATGAGTAGTTTCAGCCAACAAACCTCAATGACTCACTTATGATGGCAAAACTTTAAAAAAATTTTGTAAGTTGGAAAGGATTTGGTGGATAAATAGAAAAACATGCAAAAGGGAAAGGAAATTATTAATAACATCAGAAGAAATGGAATTCACACTTCCTGAAAAAGTGAGGGAAAAATCCTTGTGAGAAGAAGAATGCAAAGAAATTTTGAAATGGAAAGGAAAAAACTTACATGAATTCCCTGATTCCATCAATGTAGTAAGATGGCCGTCCTCCAAATAGAACAAAGGGTCAGACTGTTGGAAAGTGGAAAATGAATTAAATAGGTTCTAGAAAATATAATGGACAATCTGTTAGAAATCCAGGCAAAATTGATTGAGCTGTACATTGAGCTGATTGTGGTTTTACTTTGATACATTTAGTGTTGATATTTTTTTAGTTAGTCTTTGACTCTCAATTGTAACCTATTTATCCAGTTTACATATTAATGAACCTTGATTACAATTAGTATCAAGGTCAATATATTCAGTGCACTTATAATGGACTCCCTCAAGTGACTCATAACCATGCTTTGAAAAATATACAGATCTGAACACTGAAAATCAGGTTAGAAATATGACACTATCGGTTCAACCTTTAGTGTATCATAGGGGGTATTCAATAGTGTAATACTTAAAGTCTTATGTTTTGAATAACATAGGTGAAATTTTGTTGTAGCAATTTAATAAGATAAGGCCAAGGTCACCTTAGATCAATTTTTGAAGCAGGGTACAAAAGACATGCAATGTACGTGATGAAAAGAAATGACCTCAGAAAATTTCTTATGTGGCTAAATGCTACATTGGTGTACCATTAAGCAAAAGGTAGAAAAGTCAAGAAAACTGACTGTAAAGCACAAAAATCTTTTTAAGGGGGCATTGTAGCGCAGCAATCCTAATGTATTGAAATGAAATTTTAAAGTGCTTATAAAATGAGAGCGTGATCTAAGCAGAAAAGCGTGGAGGGTTAATGGAATTTTCAGTAATCTACAGCAAAAGCTAAGATCCTACAGAGGGCAAGGCTTGCCAGCAGTACATAGACAATTGCAGAGCCTGTGATCCATATGCTCAGAAGACAGTTCCCTCAGAATAAGTAATTTGGTTCACTGGTCTTTGGCAGAGAATTAGCCAATGAACTATTTTGTTCAGAGGATTTGAAAATACTGAAAGAGAATATAACTGGAGTACTTACGGGAATTTTTTTAAACCCTATACTCATGATTTTGATCCAATAACATTTTTTTGAAAATGTAAACAGTAAAATTAAGAATTTTTACTCCCACTCCCTCACTTAATATGCTCTTTTTGTCTGCATTAAGTTTGGAGCAGCAAGGCAGTGTTAACAGTAAGGAAGTAGAAAGTGTATTTATCGACTAATAACATCATAAGCTGATTTCTGGGCTCCTTGAGCTCCGCTAGTGTTTCCAGCTAAATCTTTTCTCTCATGTCTGCTGCTATCTGTTCTTTTTGAAGACATCCCACCACTGGTCATTTCTCACCTGCGGTTTTGTTTTTAATGTGGAAAGACAATTTCTCCATCTGGTCACTTACAATTGCCTCCTCTGACATCCAGCTTCTTTTTACTGAGTTTCTTGACCTCTGGGCAGCAGGCTTGGTTGGAATCCAAAAGAACCCCCTGCCAGCTCTGTCTTAAGTACTCCACACATGATCCATAGGAAAAAAACAAAACACGTATATCCTTTTTTCCCTTTTCTCCCCACTCCCCACAAAAAAAAACATTGGGGGTTGTCAATAAAACAACCTCTCTTTAGGGGTGCCTGGGTGGCTCAGTGGGTTAAAGCCTCTGCCTTCAGCCCAGGTCATGATCTCAGGGTCCTGAAACAAACAAACAAACAAACAAAAAACCTCTCTTTATCTTGAGAACTTTGACTAGACACAGTTCCCAATCCTCTGGATTTCATAAGCATGAATCAGAAGCTCGTTTATGATATAAGAAACGAGATATATATAAGAGATATAAATCGTTTTCTCAAAGTGTCACAATAGAACATCTTTCCAAGGCTAGAGCCGAAAGTAAAAACAGACCTTATCTTCTCTTCCTAGGGATGGAAGGGAAGGAGATTCAGAGAATACCAAAGGTTTCCCTAAAATTCTCCTTCTAAATTACATGTAGACTATCGATTACAGCATAATATTATATTAGATAATAATATTATAAAATAATATTGTATCAATCAAAATGAACAGTTAAAAACAAAGAAACTGAAAAGAATTTGCTACAAGAAAATAAAAGAGCAATGCAAGATCAAATAACAAGTGTTTAATTAAATTCCAGTTGCATATTAAATTTAGTATTTATTACTTTTTCCCTACATCTGAAAATAGTACTTGGCACTTGGAAGTATTTGCCACATATTTTTCTGGGCTGTCTTCAGCCAAAACCATTTCAATTTACATATAAAGAGTGCAACTATTTGGTGTATTTGAACAATTTTTCCTAAAACAATTTTTATAACAATGTTTCCTATAGTTTTTGTAACATTTAGATATATAAGGATTGATAAAGTAACTGGTTTTGCTGAATGATTTAGAAATGGATCATAGAAAATAAATATTGCTTAGTTATCTTTTAATGAAATAGCACTATATATATCTATATATATTAAATGTATATGCAGGCTTTGTTTAGTTTTGCTTTGTTTGTAGTTTCAAGTTTTTTTAAAAATTCCAGTTAGTTAAAAAAAATAAATTCCAGTTAGTTAATATACAATGTAATATTAGTTTCAGGTGTTGAATTTAGTGATTCATCATTTACATCAACATCCAGGAAATAGCACTATATTTTAATGTTAAGTATCAAATAGAAACATTTCACTCACTTTCTTATTTGAGTTTAATTCTCTTAAATCTTTTTTTCACCCTATTTCAGATTGGGCAATTTCTTTTTTTTTTAAAGATTTTATTTATTTATTTGACAGAGAGAGAGAGATCACAGGTTGGCAGAGAGGCAAGCAGAGAGAGAGAGGGGGAAGCAGGCTCTCCGCCAAGCAGAGAGCCCAATGCGGGGCTTGATTCCAGGACCCCGAGATCATGACCTGAGCCGAAGGCAGAGGCTTTAACCCACTGAGCCACCCAGGTGCCCCCAGATTGGGTAACTTCTATAAATAATCTTTTGATGTTTACTCTTTTTCTTGCCATTTCCATTATACTTTTTAGCCCATAGAGAATATTTTTTATTTCAGGTATTTTGTAATTTGCTGTTTTAAAATATCCATTGGGTTGTTTTTGTATTTTTCCAATTCTCTGCTAAAACTTTCAATCCTTACTTTCATTGTGACCATGTTTTTCTTTCACTTTTGAGTAGTTATTATATAGGCTTTCAAATCCTCATCTGCTAAGTCTATGTTCTCTTGGGGTTGATCTGTGTTGAGTGTTTCTCCTCTTAATAATGGGTCACATTTTCCTGGTTCTTCAAATGTTGAGAATTTTTTTTTTAAATCCCATCCTGGACATTGTAAATGTGATATTATGGCGACCCTGGATTCTATTATATTACTTCAAAGTATCCTGATGTTTGTTTGTTTTAACAAGCGGTTAACCACAAACTGCATTCAACCTGCAAACATTGTCTTTTGGGCAGCAAGCTCAAATTGTGGTTCATTTTTCTCTGCTTATCTAGGTTTTTTTGAGTTGTCCAGATATGTTTATTCTCTTTGTCATCCAGATACTTGAACAGAGTTTATACAGAGAGCCTGAAATTCTGTCTTTCCAGTTCCCTCTCTTGGGTTCTTCCCTCATTTTTTAGCTATTCTAGGCAATATCAGTTGTGACTTTTTCTCCAGATGGATAACTCAGCTCATTTATTTCATTCTTCCAAAGTTGTATTACTAATAGAAAATACTTTTTTCTATTTATTTTTCAGGGCCTTCAAGTAATTATTTTTTTAAATAAACACTTATAGCTATTATCTGAGATTTGATATAATAGAAGATTATTTGGCCATACCAGAAGCTGAGTTCACAGTTCATTCTTATATGATTATCGTAGTTAGAGGATTTATTATCCTTATGCCTACACACTGATTATGAAGGCAATACTCTGACAATAAAACAAGTATAGTCAACTGAATTTGGAAATGTTTTTTTCTTTCTTTCATTTTTTGAAGATTTTATTTATTTATTTGTCAGAAAGAGTGAGAGTGCAAGCAGATAGAGTGGCAGGCAGAGGTAGAGAGAGAAGCGGGCTCCCCACTGAGCAAGGAAACCATTGTGAGACTCAAACCCAGGACCTTGGGATCATGACCTGAGTTGAAGGCAGCCGTTTAACTGACTGAGTCACTCAGGCATCCCTGGAATGTTTATTTTTTGATATATTCTGGCATCATTGAGTTAGCCCATATGGCTTCTAAAGCTTTGTTCATTAAATGATAATTGATTTATATAGTCCAAATCCCTTACCAATTATTATTTACAACACTGCCAAATTAGTCCCCCTTTTCAGCACTATGAAAATCCATATTTCATAAGTTATGTGGCACTATATTTGGAAAAGAAAAGGAATAGATTTAGGTGTTGTTTTCATATGTTAATATCTTTGTTGGGCTTTACTATTCTTTGAAAAGCAGCCCCAATCAATGAGTCCCAACTTTGGAATATTGCTCAAGTACTGCTCAAGTGTTTTTAGAAGCCATGCACCAAAGCTAAAGATGTAATCCTGGTTTGAGAGTTTTGTATAGTAAATAAGTAGAATGTAACACATTTCTATCTTAAGTTTCTAAAGCTTAGAGATATCTCCTAGATTCTGTACAATCAAGAGAAATGCAGATGTCTAAGAGTAGAATGTTATATTTATTAAACATCACAAAACACCTTATGGATAAGGTGAAAACAGTGTAACGGAAGAGGACTATAGGTCTAAACATCAGCTTTGTGTTCTTTGAGGCAAGATACTGGTGAACGTTAATTGACTTTATCTTTTAAAGCAATACTGAGATTTAGTAAATAAAAATACTACCAACATAAGATAAAACACAGTTCTATTGTCAGCAGGTAGCAAAAACATAATAGTCACTCTAGAACCGTGAAATATGTGGAATAATCCAATGCTAATCCAAAGATAATATTGGCAAATATTCCACTATAATTGATAGCTTTATATCTTTTTTAAACCTAAATTTTCAGGAGTATTCATCACCTCTTTAAATAATGGTTTGTGACAAATATAAAGTGATTTTGATGAACAAGAAATTATTTTAAATATGGTAAATATTTTTTACATTATAATTAATTAAAATATGAGTATTCATAGGGGAAGAGGGGAAAAAATGAAACAAGAAGAAACCAGAGAGGGAGACAAACCATAAGAAACTCTTAATCTCAGGATACAAACTGAGGTTTGCTGGAGTGGAGGGGGGATGGGGTGGATGGTGTGGCTGGGGGATAGACATTGGAGTGTATATGCTATGGTGAGCGGTTTGAATTGTGTAAGACTGATGAATCACAGACCTGTACCCCTGAAGCAAATAATACATTATATGTTAATAAAATAAAAAAATATGGGTATTAAGGAGGGCATATGTTGCTAGGAGCATTGAGTATTACATGCAACTAATGAATCATTGAACACTGCCTCAAAACTAATGATGTACTATATGTTGGCTAACTGAACATAATAAACAAAGAAACAAATAAATAAATAGTAAATAAAGTTTAACAAATGGTTTGAATTCTATGAACATTGCAATTATAAAAATCAGTTCAGAATTTTAATAATATCATTAGAAATAGCCAAATAGGCAATTAGGAGATGAGGTAGGTTATTTTCTAGATAAAGGATTTAGACCAAGAGAGTTGGTTACTGAGAGACTTCTTTTCTCAGTTGTCGCTGATTTTAATACCTGATTAAACAACACTGAACCTATGAACCTAATTAGCATATGAGTGTTACTTGCTCTTTTTTTATAAACCTCATTTTCAATATTCAAAAATATACATTTTTTGGCCATACTGAAACTTTTTTGGTATAATTTAATGTAATTTTTCAGTCTTAATTCAATTATCTCATAATTAGTATAATGTTGAAATGTGCTCTTATAATTTTTATAATTTTTATCCAATAGTGTATTCTAGCATTTGATTATTTATATGCATACTTATCTAAATGTCTCTTTGGAGATGACAAAAAGCTTGTAATCAAGACCTGAAATAAATAATTGACTTCTTTTATTTCTATTAAGTTACAGGTTTTATTTTCTAGTTTTTAGGTTTCCCAAATGAGGAACTTGCATACTGTGATGCAGTGCTGATATTATTGAAGATGAAGATGATGGTAATGATGACATGTCTTAAATCACAGTGTGCACTGGAGTCTTGATATTCATAGATCCTAGAGAAATGAATCTTCTCAGTTAAGAAAAAACGTCTTTAAGATTTTTTTCTTAGTTTGTTTGCCAGACATATTTTTCTTATTCTCAATGACTGATAGCAAAGTTATGACATACATAGTTTAAAGATAAAATATATTAGAAGTTACTACACACCAAGCAATTTTGCTGTAATTTTTGTAACAAATACTTTACCCTAGGTTCTGATCTTATTGTTGAAAAGCATTTATTAACAACCTAACTGGACAAAGTTTTGGGTAAAGACACATCTGAAAAAAAAAAGAAATATGTAGACAAGTATGTATCCATGGTTTTATTAGGTGAAAACATATGGGATTTATAGCTTTTGTGGGTCAAAAATAGTTGAATACCAATAATTTTGGATGGCTCAACTTAATTAAATTAGAGTTAAAGTCTGAATTATGTGCACCACTGAATTATGCATGAGTTTTCTTTCTTGTCCACCTTTATAGACCTGAGAACTTCATTTCATATAAGAAGTCTTCACACTACTACCATTTGGTGGAACCAGGGATATTCTGCATTCTTAAGTAATAAAGAATCTACAGAGATCTAAAATATCTGCTTATCCTACTTTCATGGTTTTCTTCCTGTATGATTAAAATGTGACTAATTATATGGGAAATTAAAAATTATGATTAATATGAAGCTTGAAGAATTTGAGATATTAGGACCAAATCTTCCTCTCATCCTTTTCCAAATAATAGTTCCTCCTGTAAAGTCTCACATAGGAGGGTCAATTCTGCTCATAATTTCACAATGAACAATATAAAATATCTGGAAAGGTTCATGAAGCATACTGTACCATTCCCAAGGAAACGAGGTGTTCCATTAAATTTGAGAAGCTGCATGACATATGTTGCAGATTAGATTCAGACCAGACATATTGTCAAAATGAATCAAGATCCATTATCCTTATAAACAATATGATGCTGAATAACTTGATGGAATCTGACATTGGCAATAGCAAGGTTTATCTCCATTTAGTCCAGAAATCTCCCTAGCACTTCCATTATCCCAAATAATTGCTTTCTTCACAATTCAAATAAATAGGAATACAACAAATTCTATTGCTGAGCAATCAAAAAGGAGATAAGTATGAAAGAAACTAGTTTTGGGTTTTAAAACTAATAACTTCACCATAAAGTAAGAAATTTTATGTCAGACATAATAATCTTATGAACATGTGTAGGAGTATATGTGTGTAGCCGTAGTTTTACAAGATCACTTAATATTTATTATTGAACATTAATTTAATAATAATAATATAACTTAATGAGATAACATTTAAAAAATAAATAAAAGCACAACTTTAATGCCATTGTGCCTTAATTCTCTACCAAAGCACTTCAGAGTGGAAATTTCCAAGCAAGGTTTACCTGTGAAAACTTGATTATTCTCTTTGAAATCTATATTTCTTTAACCAAACATGTTCTATATAATTATATCCATTATACCCAAGTGTTCACTTTATTTGAAATATGAATGTGCATTCACGGTCATAGATCAGTGTATAATGATGAAGATGAAATTTTTTCTGACATGATATTTTTGTAGGATAAAACAAGTGAATCAGTCAGGACTATATTCTAAATTTGATCTCGTAACTAAAAATGGATCAGAAAACATCATCGTAGGGTGTCACAGAGAATTTTTTATGTTTATTAATTCTACTAGGAGTCATTCTCCCATAATAATAAATTCAACAAAAATATATAAACTCAATTTTCAAATACAGTTTTGGGAAAGTAAGAACTGTATTAGATAGTTTCAGAGTGGGATTTATACAAATCACTTTGCCTGCTATACAGTTTAGGACAAAATTGAGTTTAAGAAATAATCTTTGGTAAATTGAGAAGGAGTATTGTCCAATAGATCATTTTATAATTCAAAATGAAAATACAACCAAACTATTCCATTTGGAAATTTTATAAAGCTTTGTTGTTGTTGCTTAATCAGTAAGATATATATCACTGAGTATGCTTCCACTCATTACTTAGCCTTAGGATAATTAAAGCAAAGGAATAACTTTGACCGAAGAGAGGTTTAACCTTTGTGCTTGGCTTCTAGAAGGTAATTTCAAAGTCCTTGGAATGTCCTGTCTTTGTTCACCTGGTGGCTTTTGGTCATGTCTAGTAATCTCTGCTAACAGTGTGGTGGGGGACCTTGGCCCACTCAGTATCAGCTCAGCATCTGCAAGCGTTGGAAACTAAAGTCAATCAGGTTGGTGATCAATAGTGTCTATATGATTAAGCCCCAATAAAAGTTCTGCTCACCATAGCGCAGATGAGTTTTCCTGGTTAGCAATACTCCATGCATATTGCCACACATCATTGCTGAAAGAAATAGGTGCTTTCTGCATTCTCTCTGGGAGAGAGCTATTGGAAGTTCTGTGCCTTGATATCTCCTGGACCCTGCACTTGGGTCTCTTTACTGATTTTAAGCTGTATCCTTTCACTACAATAAGCCCTAACAATGAGTAAAATAGCTTTCCTGAGTTCTGTGAGTCTTTCTAGAAAAATATTGACCATAAAAGTGATTTGGAGGACCCCAAAACCTGCAGTTGGTGTCAGATGTCAGGGTGGTCTTGAGACTCCCAAAGCTTAACAACAGATGTCCCTTGACCTCTTAACTGCACCAATCATGAATTAAAGCCATTTGTTGGGAATAATAACTTCCTTACTTCTTTTTTAGGGGATTGAGGGAAACTGCTTAACTTCTATCAGTATCAATTTTCTCATCTGTATAATGAGAATAAAAATATCTATCACATAAAATATCTGTAACAATGAAGTTTTTATAATTATGTAAATGTCCTATGAAGTAACTCAGGCATGTGGTATGGATTCAGTAAATGTTAGAATGCAGCTCTTCGCTCTGACTTAAATAATTGGATAATTTATTAAATTTTATAACTAATTCATTTTGGTTCATAAAAATAACATTATTTTTCTTTTCCTAATATTATTATTTAGTTGTATTCCTTACATCTAAGGTATTTTCTGTCATTGAAGTTGAAAATCAGTGTGTATGTGTACTTAATTATATAGAAATATAACTAAAACACTTTTGTTGTCTTGAATATTCTGTTTCCATAACTTTGTGGTAAGTCTATACATCTGCATTACAACATTCTGTTGCTTTTTTTTTTAAAAGGCCTTAAAGTTATATAAAGAAAAAAATATATATAACTCTGTGCAGTGCTGAGACCTGCCATGATTGTGCTGGGAGTTATTTACGGAAGATCTATTTCTTCTGTTGGGAATACATAACACAAGTTTTCCTTATTGTTCTGGACATCTCACCCACTAAACCATTCGTTTTCTCTGAGGACAGAAGTAAATAGCACAATTTGTTCTCAAAGACAACTAGCTGTTTCTGAAATGTGAGGAAGCTCATGGTAAATGGGCAGAATGCTAGAAATAAATAAGAAAAATGGGGCAGCAGAAATAAATCTTCTACGATGCCTTCTCTCATTCATTTATATGGAAGCAGTCTTTTGCCACAGCTACAGGTGACAAGAAACAACAGAGATTGCTAGTTTGAGATATTCCTTAGAAAATAATTTCAGCATCAAAGTAATTTCATCATCAGCCTCAAAAGGCACTTATGTAAATCTCTTTAAAAAATTGCAAACTAGGGCGCCTGGGTGGCTCAGTTGCTTAAGCGACTGCCTTCGGCTCAGGTCATGATCCTGGAGTCCCGGGATCAAGTCCCACATCAGGCTCCCAGCTCCGCAGGGAGTCTGCTTCTCTCTCTGACCTTCTCTCCTCTCATGTGCTCTCTCACTCTCTCTCTCTCAAATAAAAATAAATAAATAAATTAAAAAAAATTGCAAACTAAAGACTGATTTACAGAGAACAATGATTTAGTTACTTAACAATCCTGGGAATGTTATTTTATTATTAAATTTAAATTTTATGTCCCTTCTTTTTTTTTAATAAATAATATGTTACTCAGTCATCAGAGATGAATTAAAGAAATACTGGGATTTCCAAAAATATACGATGTTTTACTACAACTGAGTATAACCACTTATAAGGTTTAGCTTTATTAGCTGATAGACAATAAATAGTTTTCTCATCAATTTCCCAAGGAAATACTTTTTTTCACCTGAAGTAATTGGAACAAGATAAATTCCCTTATACCTACTGAATGATCAAAAATAAGGCAAAGAGCCACAACAACATAAAATGGAGAGGCAGAATTAGGATAGATCAGTATTTATTGAAGCTAAAAAGAATGTGGCAAATTATATTTTCCAAACATGGCCACACTCCTGTATATGCCCTCTAACATATTCTTATAATACAAAACCTAATTCTTCTCCCCTTGAATATGTGTTAGGCTTTATAATTTGCTTCTAGTAAATAGACTACAACAGAAGTGACACTTTATGACTTCTGAGGATATGTTATAAAAGACAATACAGCTACCACATAATTATCTTTTTCTTGTAATGCCTACCATTGGATCTCAGCCACCATGCTATGAAGAAGTCGTGTGCTACACGGAAAGACACGTGGCTTTTCTGGTGGCAACCCTGGTTGATAAATAGCTTTCAGACAGGTGAGTGAGCCTCTGATGATTCTAACCCTCAGTCTCTGAGCATCTGATGACAAGTGGAACAAAAATGAGCTGTTCCTATGGAAGTCTGTTCAAATTGCAGAACCTTAAACAAAATGAATGTCATTATTTTTAAGATATTACATTTGAGGTTTTTTGTTTTAAATCTAGCAATACATAATAGGAACACTAAATTTGAGGAAAAAGTTTTGAAACAAGTTTAGTCTTGTGTGTTATTCAAACAGTCAAGGCAATATAGTCGGGGGAAATTATGATTACTTTTGCTGACTTTTAATCATGATCTTTGTACATATTTGGCATAATCACTATTAAGTCTACAAAACGTCATATAAGTAAATAAAATATACATGAGTAACCTGAAATAAAATAGTCACATCTGATAATTATTAGGTAATCAGTATTTTAAAATAAACTGAGCTAAATGTAGCATAGTCTTAATATCTATAAGTGTCTAGAATGGTATAACAATTAAACTTTTATTCGTTTGTGTTGACCGGAGGATTGTTTTATTTTAATAATTTGTTTTGAAAGAAGTAACGCACTTAATTGCTTTGTGTTTTTGAGAATGTGGAAGATAATGTTTTCTGTTCTTTATCATGATTATAGTATTTATCCTAAAGTGCAGATCAGCCCTATTGTTGCAGTAATTTCAAATGTTTAATGTCTCATCTATTTTGTATAAATCATGTAAAACTTAAAGGTATGATATATATATAAAATAATATGACAATTTTTCTGCAAGTGCTCTTTTTTAAATTTTCTACTCAAATAAAAACAATCACCTATTTTAAAAAATAAATTTGATTGTGCCTTTATGTAATTATGACATGAATCCCTTACATAAAATTGAGAGAAATATTTATGGATAGTATAAGAAGTGAGTCTTAAATAAGTTAGATAAACCTTTTTTACCCACTTATCCATAAGGTATCACCAATATTTTTTAAGATTTTTATTTATTTATTTATTTGACAGAGACACAGCGAAAGAAGAGGCAGAAGCAGAGGGAGTGGGAGAGGGAGAAGCAGGCTTCCTACCAAGCATGGAGGCCATGTGGGGCTCAACCTCAGGAACCTGGGATCATGACCTGAGCCGAAGGGAGATGCTTAATGACTGAGCCACCCGGGTGCCCCATCACATTTTTTTTTAAAGATTTTATTTATTTATTTGTGTGTGTGTGTGTGTGTGAGAGAGAGAGAGAGAGAGAGTGCTAGCATGAGGAGCAGAGGGAGAGGGAGAAGCAGACTCTCTGATGAACAGAGACTTGATCCCAGGACTCTGGGATCATGACCTGAGCCAAAGGCAGAGTGTTAACCAAATGAGCCACCCAGGTGCCCCAGCTATCACTTTTTGAGCAACTTTTTGGTTCATTTTCTCTTTTTGTGATCTTAATAGGATAGAGTTGAACAACAGGGACTTTTACTAATCTTATTCTATCCTATTTATTTCTAGTGAAACAGGGAATAAAGAGACAGAAGTAGTTTAATACTCTGTATATAAATATTAAGTCTTGCATAAAGTTCTATATTTTAGGCAGGGAGCCTCAGAAAGGTACAATCCAACTCAGTCCAGAGAACCAAACCAAACCACTTGCCTCTGCCTTCGGAAAAGGGTACACAATATAGTGTCAGTGATGGGCTGCCTATGTGCCAAGATATAATATCAAAGCTTGTGTTGTTTTTCTTTTCTCTCCCAATCCAAGAGGGCTCATTTTGTAAGACTTTCTGCTTACAAATAAAAAATTTTCATTACATTTTATTCCACTTTGAGCAAAATGAACAACTTCAGAAGATTCTATTTATATAGTCTCTTAAGTTCCCTTGGCAAAAATAATTATAACACTAACAATATCACTGGCTTCAAATTAGGTAAGACCTTCCAATGAGCTCAAAAGAATTTTATTTTCCTCTTGAATATCCTCAGACATTTCTGAAAAGTAAGGAAAATCATTATGTTTCTTATTTCAAAGATGGGAAAATGAAATAGAGAATTAAAATGAATTCTTGGAGGGCATATTGTGATATTGCAGTAAAACACAAAGATTTACTGAAAGTTGTGTATTAACAGCTTATGAAGAATGAACTGCTCATTTTCCATTCTAACTTCTTCCCTGTCTTTCTCTTATCTTCTCATCCTTCCAGATGTTAAATAAATATGTGCTTGTGAATATATGTGAATAAATATTGGGAATATCAAAATTCTTTATCTTTGATCTATGCTTTCAAAGTGATGACAGTATATTTTCAGAAAAAGGAGACTAATTATACACAAAGTTAAGTGTTATACTGACAGATTTGAGTGAGGTGCTGTGACACAGTTAGGAAAGACCAGCTAATTTTACAAGAGGCTAGAAGATGAGCAAGAAGCAGGGAATTGGGGAAGAATGAGTGGAAGTCATGAAGAGAAGTCGATCCTCATTATTTGTTAATTCCACATTTGCAAATTTGCCTACTCACTAAAATTTACTTGTAATCCCAAAATTAACATGATGATTTTGTGGTCACTTAAGAATGAGTGTAGAGTGACAAAAAATTTGAGATGCTTAGTATACGTGTTCCCAACCAAGGTCAAACAAGGTATGCTCTACCTTCTTGTTGCAGCTCTCATATTGTGAACAAGTTTCTTTTTCATGGTCTACTTAGAGCCAAAATTTCTACAGAATTTTGTGCTTTTTTTGGTGATTTCACTGTTTAAAATAGACGCTAAGCAAATGTTGTAGTGTGTTCTAGTGTACCAAAGCACAAGAAGGCTTTGGTGTACTGAAGAAAGTACGTATTTTGATAAGCTTTCATTTAGGAATAAGTTATAATCCTGTCCTGTTTGTTGTAAGTATATTAATTAAGATATATTTAAACAGAAACACATATAAAGCAAGATTATATATTGATTGGTTAATGAAAATATTATGACCCAAAGCTCACAGGAAACTAACCCTGCATTTCCTCTGGAAACAATTGTTCAGTATTCACTAATCTAGTGTTTGCAAAGACATTATAGAATATAACTACTATGAATAACAAGAATTGACTGTGAAATCCCAGGCAACGATTAGAGAAGAAAAGCAAGCTTTTCCCAACAAAGAGAATAATCTCTACAGATCTTTTAAATATGAGAAAGTGATTTATATTCAAGGAAATTCAGGACACCATTTGGTTATTCTCTGTGGAGTTCCCCTTTTCTGTCAGTCTGGGAAAGGTGTTTCTCTTACATGGATCCTGTAGTTTCTACCTTTCTTGATCTTTTCAAATTGTATTGTCAGTTATTTCTAGGTAGCATGGTATGTTTGGTCTGATATGACACTCTTATCATGAGGAAAATGAATTAGAGAAGGAATCAACTTTCTATGCAAAGGCAGGCAACTATAGGATCAACATAACAGTGATAAATGATATTCTGTAGTGACGGACCCAATCAAATCTTAGTCTCTTGGGTAAATTGAATGTAAGATACTCAGAAAGGAAGTGACAAAATAAGGACAAAGTAAGAGAATTGAGAATAAAAAAACAAAGTCATGACTGTGGGGAGTCAAGGGAGTAGAGAATAAGACTCATTTCCCTCATTTAATAAAAAAATATAATATCAAATACCATTTAAAAATTCCCATTAAGACTTTAAAAGTCAAAAATATTTTTAAAAGTTTAAATATTTTGTTTTATTTTCCACTGTAAAAGAAAATAAACTATGTTACATGACAGCTAAATACTATCTAAAATAGTGTTATGTACATCAGACAAAATTCAGACAATGATAACTAGATGAATAAAAATTCAGAAGGCAATATACTTTAGCACCGTGACTCATTAGTCTTTGCTAAAAGTCAAACATGCCTAACACTGATCCACCTGATGAACTTGCTTGATATTCCCTCTACAAGGAACTCTCTACCTTTCCTTTCCTTACTTCATTCAGGTCTTTGTTCAATGTCATTTTCTCCAAGGCATCTTTTTTAACCACCTTCACTAAAATAGTGCAATGTTTCTGAGAGCTCTGCTCTCAGAAAATATAGGTAGAATAAATGAATTGTGCCTTTGAGTGTTAAACAGATAATGATAAATTCACATTGAAAATTAGAAGTCATAAAAAAAAAGAAAATTAGAAGTCATGAGACATTGGAATGAATATGACAATATTTATTTCAGTTTTTTCTGTGGTTTCTACTTATCTCAACATTAGTTCCATGAGTGAACTATACTCATTAATTACTTTTCTGCCCAGGGCTCCTTTTAATGTAAATTATTCTAATGATATTTAAATTATGACAGATTTGCCCTCAAGGAATATATTGTCTAAGGGTAAAGAATGTATTCTAGATGTATTTAAATAAGCATATCAACAAATCTGGGGAAATGTTCTAGTGTAATGTTTATCACAATGTACGTTTTAAAATCTAAGACTTCTATTTCTATAAAAATGGTATTATTTTATTGCATGTGGCTTTAAAAAATCTCTTTAAATTTAGTCTTAAGTTATATACATATATACATCATATATATTATATACATTAGATATTAGTTATGTAGATATATATCATACATTTTAATATTATTAATTAATTGGATAGACGTAATTTCAGAAATAAGTAATGGCTAAATATATGTCATATTGCTAGTAAAATTTAATATTTTTATTTGACTGAATGGATTGTTAGGTGGAAATTTTGAAGATTCGTGATAATTCTGTTTAATAAATATAAATAATTACATAAAATTATGATAATTTATAGTAGTTAGTCCTTTGCAAAGATTATGAAATTAGAAAAAATATATACTAATAATTTATCATATAAATCTATAGGTGTGTGTGTGCCTTTATTGTATAAGGCCAAGAGGCTCCCCACATCAGATATTAATCAAGAAAATGAAAGGATTCTCACTGAGTCTTCAGAGTTACAATTAAGAATGGGCTCTGCCATTTAGGATCCAATTGTTATTGGGAAAGATTTACATCAATACATACATACATACATCAAGAATAAAAAGCTATATTTAAAGGATAGTACAATATTCCAGGTACAAGAACATCTAAAAGGAAACATAGGCATCATTATTTACAGTCCCAAGAAAACCGTGTCTACTATTTTGCAAAACAGATGAGTGCTTTGTGCATTATTTTGTCTCTGCACAGCTTTTTGCTTTCACTTTGCAAAATTAAAATGACCGTTGAGGAAATTTTTTCATGAAAGTGTATATTTTCTACCAAAGTAATAAGCTATTCTTTCTTGGTAACAAGAAGGTAGCTTGAACTTTCTGGACTCTGTTTCCATTTAACACTGAGTTCTAGTTGGAAGGGATTCTCTTTCTCTGTTATTTATCAATGATTAATAAGTTCAATGTCTAGAATTCCACTGTAGTTGGACCAGTGAGTGGTTCTGACCTAAAACCAATCTGAAGAATATCCTTCAGTTAAGAACTTTGATTAATATCCGTTCTCTGCAGAGCTTCTGGGGGTAAGCTTTTCAATAGGACTTGGCAAGAATGGGCGACCCAGTACCTAGAGGAGTATGACAGAAAGCACATATTTTTTTTCTACAAGGAGCCATTCACTTTTACATTTATAATACATTTATTTTACGTACACATATGCATGAAATATTCTTAAGACACATATAGGGGCGCCTGGGTGGCTCAGTTGGTTAAGCTTCTGCCTTCAGCTCAGGTCATTATCCCACATCAGGCTCTCTGCTAAGTGAGGAGTCTGCTTCTCCATACCCCTGCTCTTGTGTTCTTGCTCACTCACTCTGTCTCCCTATCTCAAAGAAACAAATAAAATCTTAAAAAAAAAAAGTCACATACAGAAAGAGGAAGATATTGTGTGGAACAATAATATACATTGCTCAGAACAGAAAGTTAAGTTTGATATCTTCATAATGAGTTCACAATTTAAACTTTTACAAACAATCCTTCTTTTCCTAGATATTGGATTCCTTTAAGAACAAGCCAAAAAGAAGCTTATTTGAGAAAATATCACCCATTGTTTTAACAAATAGTGACCCAAGAGGTCAGAGTTCTGTTTTTTTTGCTTTTTTTTAATGTTAATCAATTACCATATTTTACTAAAGAAAAACATTGAACACTTGGGTCTCAAAATTCAAATTTTATGTAGCTAAATCTAAGGAAGATGAGCTATCTCAGAGTACATTTTTATGCTTTTCTTTGAATATTTATACCAACTTATGGAAACAATGATTTTGTCAACTGTAAGCAATGTATTTTGTTCTACTGAGAAAACAAAGTCTACCAATTATAGGAGTAAAATATCTTGAATGTTAAACATGTTTTTATTTCAGAGATGTCACATTATGAAAACAAGAGTTCCTTAGAACTAAAGAAATAATTTCATCCAGTTTTGGGTGAAGCTATGCCAAAATATTATGCAAAGAGATAAATGCACTCCCCTATTAATAAAAAAACAAAACAAAACAACAATAGCAACAACAAAAATCTCATGTCAGGGCTTATCTTAGATAAGAACTATTTTTCCTGACTAAATTTCTCAGAATACTTATGTGTAAGTTTAAAATTGGGTAATATACTTCAACAGAAAATCAAGACATTTCAAATAAAACTTGTTTTTATATGATAATTTAAAAAGGATATTTATTCTTTAAATTTTTAAATCTTTAATCTTATTAAATTACTATCTTTGATAGTGTTGAAGATAGATGGTGAAGATAATTAAAAGTAAATCAGCCAGTTAGTATCTTGAACAATGATTAGGGGCATATTTTAACAGTAGAGTATTACGACATAAAAGAATCAACATTCAATTAATATTCAAATTCTTAGTATAGCTTTAATGAGTGTGGAAAGGAAGAAAGCAATTCATTCTCCAAATAAACATCATACTATGGATATTGTAGTTCTTATTATTTTCCCCCTCTGGAATTGAGCAATCTTCAGGATATGTTCATCAAATCAAACATTAATTTAATTTATTTCAGTGCACTGTATTTGAATGAATTTATTTCTTCTGTTTGTTTTCATTTAGATAGTTATTGTCTAATCAAAATATTTTGTATAAGTCTTTTAACAATCATCCTGGATTATAGTCCAGGATGTCAATTATAATAATAGTCAATTATACCACAAAAATACATTATTTTTCAAAAACTCTTTTAAAGCTAGTTGGCAATCATACAATAAGACTCATGTAAAATTACTTCAATATTTTTTTTTACCAGGTGAGTGCATCAAAATCAGAAGTTTAATATTCCTAAATTTTTTTAAAGATTTTTTTTTTTAAGATTTATTTATTTGAGAGAGAGAAAGCAAGAGAGAGCATGAGAGGGAAGGTCAGAGGGAGAAGCAGACTCCCCGTGGAGCTGGGAGCCTGATGTGGGACTCAATCCCGGGACTCCGGGATCATGACCTGAGGTGAAGGCAGTCACTTAACCAACTGAGCCACCCAGGTGCCCTAAAGATTTTATTTATTTGACAGAGAGAGAGAGAGAAAGATCACAAGTAGACAGAGTGGCAGGCAGAGAGAGAGGGGGAAGCAGGCTCCCCACTGAGCAGAAAGCCTGATGCAGGGCTCCATCACAGGACCCTGAGATCATAATCTGAGCTGAAGGCAGAGTCTTTAACCCACTGAGCCACTCAGGCACCCCAGTGATACTCCTAATTGTAGCAAAGATACAATAATCCATATCTCTAATCAAATTGGTGGAAGTCAGTAGGAAGAAAGAGTTGGTAGAAAGGAAATGAGATAGCTACACATTTCCTTTCTCTGAAATATCTCAAATTAATTTCAAAAGACTGAAGAAGGGAATGAGAGCAGTGTTAAAAAATATTGGTCCAGGGGTGTCTGGGTGGCTCAGTTGGTTAAGCATCTGCTTTTGGCTCAGGTCATGATCCCAGGATCCTGGGGTCAAGCCCTACATTGGCTCCTGCTCAGCTGGGAGCCTGCCTCTTCCTCTCCCTCTGTCTGCCACTTCCTGGGCTTGAGCTCTCTCTCTCTCTCTGTCAAATAAATAAATAAAATCTTAAAAAAAAAATTAGTCCAGATGATTTCCAATTATTCTCAGTTATCCCCTTATCAAATCTTACTTTATTATAGCTATTGATGTTAAACATAAGAATTGACTTTGTTATACACCATTGTGTCTATGATTTTTTATCACCTTTTCCCTTCTATAAAATAAGAAACACCGTTATTGATATAGAAGATTTCCAGTTGCAAATTTGGAGACATTTTAGTTTGATTTGTGCAATGCATTTTTTTAACTTGGTTTAAAAAGTATTCATATTAGGAGCCCGGGTTGTTCAGTCAGTTAAGTGGCCTACTCTTGATTTTGGCTCATGTCATGATCTTAGGGTCATGAGATTGACCATGTAGACTCCACACTCAGTGGGGAGTCTGCTTGAGATTCTCTCTCTTTCCCTTTGCCCCTCCTTCTCGCTCCTACGCACACGCACATGCTCTCTCTCCCAAGTAAATAGATTAAAAAAAAAAAGATTTTACTTATTTATTTGAGTGAGAGAGAGAGAGAGAGATTGGGGAAAGGAGAGGGAGAGAGAATATGAAGCAGACACTATGCTGAGCACAGAGTCCGACATGGGGCTCAATCTCAGGTCTGGGAGATTATGACCTGAGCCAAAACCAAGAGTCTCACACTTAACCCACTGAGTTATCCAGGTGCCCCGGTAAATAAATCTTTTAAAAAATTCACATCAAAATTTTGACCTTCTATGATCAAGAAATGTTCTATAGTTTTCATGAGAATGGATATTAAATAAAATAAAAGAACAGCAAAATGCAACTAACCTTTCCTTCTTTCTGTAGGAAAGGTTCTTCTCACATCAGTAATGTGAGGACTCTAAGTGCGTGTTACTCTTTCCTCCCCTCATATCATTCTTAATTTAAACTCTGTCTTAAGCACTTCAAATGAAGATTAAAGAAGTCACGCGTGATTTATACATTCAAATATCTAGCATTTTAATTGGAAAGGTTAATATTTCATGTAAAATAAGCAAAAAATATAAGAAATCATAATACAAGGCTAAAAAGTCTGATAGAAAAGTAAGTAAGGCCAAGTGACAAGTAAGCTAGAAGATAAAAAGGTCCCTGAGGAAGTAGCAGGCACGTGCAAGTCAACTTCCAGAATGCACATTGTCATTCTTGAGATCCACCACACAGATCCAAAGAGGTCTTCATGCCATGGTAAGATCTATTAAGTCATGGAGCCCTGGAAGGAGGTATACAGAGGATAAGACAGTAGCCTGAGTAGGCTTGGCGTGAGGAGGAACAGAAGAATTCCATGCTCTATGATGCCACAGCTCCTGCAATGCTGACCTCTGTACAGATAGCAGGCTCTGGGCAAAAGGAACTGCACTGGTCTATGGGCAATAGAATATATTACTAGCTTATTGTGATCTCAATCATCCCCCTTTCTGAAGGTAAGAAAATTGACAAGGACTGTTCTTTGAAAAGTTAGAATCCAGGGATGATTTGGGGCTGCCAACGACTTGGCATGGGCAATGGTCTTGTTGTGGGTAGAGTCTATATTACTAATAATAGTATATCATGCTTATTAAATTGTGTTTGCAAAACATCTGAGAAGTTCCAACACCTAGTCTAACATATATGTCCTCATCACCTTGAAAACAAAAGACACTTGATAAAAATATCCTTTTAACTTTCCATGGTGTCGCATTTTCATTTACTTTTTGAAAATGTTTGATTTTCAAGGGAAAAAAAATGCATGACTTAAGTTCTAGTTTATAGCATAGAACACAGGGTAAAATAATAAGACTTAACCTGGGGTTAAAAGTAAGAAACGCAAAATCAAAAGAAAAACAAAAAGCAAAGCAAAAAAGCAAAGCAAAAAGCAAAGCAAAAGGTTTGCTATATTTTTTTGTCATTTGCCCAAGGAAAACATGTCTACTTGTCAATCTAAATCCAGCAATTGTCTGTCTAATGTTGTCAAAATGTAGGTAGATTTCCCCATTCCTGCAAGATTCAAACTCAAATGATTGATAGTTCTCTAGCTTCATTGTTGTTACTACCTCAGAAATATGCCTATTATATGCATTTTTGAATCAGAACTTTTGGTAATGAACCACCCTGAATAAAATTTGAAGGGTGGAGAGAAAAGCAAAATTGGAAGTTCCTAGAAAAAGAGAAGTTATATCCTAAAGATCTAAGACTGCATTCTCTCAGGATCAAGTTCACGGTATTGACCTTTGATACTTCAATAACAAGCTATGGATATTAGTGGGTATCTAGCAAGTATTACCAAGTAGATGTTAATCTGCTAGAATTCTAAGAAGGTGTGGACAGCTTCAGATATATCTTGATCTAAGGTCATCAATTGTCATTTCTAGATTTCCTTGTTACTGTTGTTTTCAGGGAAGCTCTCTGAATCATCACCAACAAGACTAACACTGGTAAGTATAATCCCCTATTGTCCACCAACAATTATGGCTGAGGGTTAGAGTAATAATTAGCCAGACATAGGCAACCAACTGTATTTTGGTCTGGAATGGTAATGAGGAAAAGCTTCTCAAGTGAAACATAAATTAATTATTCTTGTATACATTCCCTTAATGAGGGAAAGAGATTATGGTAAATCTCATCTTTACATATAGAAAGATACAGAGAAAAATTTTTTGGAAACTATGCCAAGTAAGTGTTATAAATTCTTGACCCAGCAAAGAAATGTGATGTTGAGATTGCTTTTCAGCATCTAAAGAATTTCCAGTCCTTCCTGTCTTGCCCCAGCTTCATTCAATATTGGAATCTGACAGAGCAGAATGCCTATGACCAAGTAGCAAATGAAACAAAGTGGTTAAAGTGATTGAGGGACTGTAAGGGGGAGTAAAATGGAGAAAGGGTACTAAATAGAAATTCCCCTGCCAGTTACAAGAGTTGGTCTTTTGGGACTATCTCAAGAGATGGGGTAATGTTTAAGAAAGCTGGATCTAGAAACAAACTTCTTAATTTCAAGTCCAATTTTGCCACTCAACGTCTCTGGCACTTTGGAAAACTTTTTGCTTTGGTTCCTTTATCTGCAAATAGGGCCTCTACATCATTTGATTGACATGAGCAGTAATTGTGATAAAAGATGAAGTACTTTAAGGACACTTTCTAGCATTCTATTAATCAGAGAGGGTTAATTTCTTAACAATTCCAATGGCCATTATCTTCATAATTAAAGTTTATTTTTCAATTCCACTTTAATTCAGTGTAGATGGAGTAAGTGACTTCTAGAAGGTGGGTTGGTATCTCTTAGGACTCACTGACTCAGAATTGCTTTGCCCATTTTGGTGTCATGAAAATCCACAAGCAGATGAGGAAAGAGACTGAGCACTACTTGAGACACTTTTTACAGGTTATCTGGAACAGGCCACTTCCATTCTAGTCAGATTCCATTTGCCAGAACCCAGAAAATGGCCACATTATCTGTTTTTTTTTTTTTTTAAGTGGTCGCATTAACTTGAAGGAAGGCAGTAAAACCGTCTCCTGCTGTGAATCTTGACAGAAGAAGAGAACACAATATTGATTCTCACTTGCAGGCTCAGTCACATCCATTATCAGTCCTTTATAAATGTACATCATTATTTTCTCTATTAGAACCAAAGTCCCATGCCCATTCATTTGAATATGGTAAAGAACTTTGACTAGCTTTTACCATCTATAGACTATACAAAGGTTTAAATTTTTAAATTAAATCTGAAATTAGGAACAATTTTTCATGTTCTTCTGGATTTTTTGGTTTGATTGCATAATAGTAAAGATCAACGTTTATGAATTGTATCACCCACATCTTCCACTACTAAGGGTTGAATAAAGGAAATATTCTTAGGAATTTGTGACAGGTTCATCCCATCAGAGCTAATAAAGAAAAAAAATGCAGAATTTAGAGAGTGCTAAGGCTCACTGTAAAAATATGGAGGTCTTGAATAATGGTAGCAAAGTGCGCAGGCAGAAGAAATCTCTACTAAATGGAGTATAAAGTAGAGGAGAAAAAGAGAGCCCATGAGGCCTTGATAATGAGCATCTGTGTATTTATAAACCATGTAATAAGACTCCGGTACTGGTTGGTGCTGAGAATTTTTATTGAGAGGATGCACTGACTTTGATCAAGTAACCAACAGAAAATGCCTTTCACAATTAAAATCTCATTGAAATTAGAAAGTATGAATATAAGTAATTTTAACAATCCAAAATGTAGAAAACATTTCAAATAGTTTGGAGACACTATACTGGTATTTATATGGAAAGTTTATACTTTAGATTATTAATAAGTATGGTGTGTACTTATTAATGGTTTTAGATTATTAATAAGTATGGCTTATACTTGTACTTTAGATTATTAATAAGTATGGCTTCTCTTCTCCTCCCCGTTGTCTGAAGCCATATTTTATTGCAAGGAGCAGTATTGGCTGATCAAGTACAATTTCACAGATTTGGCCACTTTTTCTATCATGTAACCTTAACCACCCTGGGTTGGGCAAAATCTAGTTATTTTCATCTGGTTCTTCTCTTTGGCAATTGTGATATGGATTTGTCTCATTATATGAGACTGAAACTATGTAAGATTTGGATTTAGGCTTGGTATAGAAGAAGGCAATATAGGCTGTTTTGCCTGAGTATCAGTTAACTAAGTTATATTGCCTTAAAAAGAATGAAAAAAATCTGCGATGGGTTTTTGTCATTTATGTTCCCTTCAGGACCCAGGCTAAAATAGAAACTGTCTCTTAAACACCGTCAATCTTGGGAAAAGAAAAAAGACTGCGGTAAGCTATGTATTGTTGACCTTTAACATTTCTGCTTTCAAGTAATATAGGTCATCTCTGCTTACCTTTTCTTACCTGAAGCAAGTTACATGTCCAAGTCTGATATTAAAGGGTGGATATATATAATCCTCCTTTAGAATGATGAAGAAAATAATTTTGAACAATATAATTAGGACATCAACAAGATAGTGAAATTGGAGACCCCATTCTCATATGCCCCAAAGCAACAATAATGCAGTAGTCATCCACAGATAAAGGTGGCTTTTGGGATCTTTGGGATCCAAGTAGAAGTTTATGAAGCCCTGGTGGAGCCCAAAACTGAGGAGGGCTGTTTTAAGAAAGCAGGTCTATAGATGGCAAGCTCACTGACAATGGTTGTAGCTGCAGAAACGGAAATAGCTCTGTCTCCCTACGGAGTTGGCTACAGTCCCATTTGGCCTTGGTCCTACCACCAGCACCATCCACCATGGGACCAGGGAAAAGTCATGTTTGTTGGTGCCTTGAGTGATATGCCTGCTGCCCTCGGTCACCTCTGTGGATCCTGAAGCAACCTGTGGCCAGCATGGAAGAGACACCACTTTAGTCTCTTTTTAATTGAACCACTTTGTACAATAGAAAAGATCTATTAAGCACAAGCTTAATTGATTCAAACATCTTTTCCATGAATTAAATTAGACTTTCTTGCTCAAAGTCCTCATTCTTATCTGCTACTGGATGGAGAGAAGAATCAGTTTCATATTCTAACTTTCCATATTTCTGTAATTTCTGGAATATTTCTAATTTACTTTTATTTTTTTGCAATTATTTTCAAAGTTTATTTCTTTCTGGTAATACTTTGTCAAAGGATACACATGCCATCTTAGAAACACTCCTTATATCTTGTTTCCCAACCTCTTTGAATATAGTTAAAAGCTTATTCAAGAATGTTGCCTGCCTTCCAAGTTATTGCAAGTGATACTTTTTACAAAATGTTTTACTACTGAATAATATAAATCACTGCCCTTCCAGCCTTTAATAAAAGCTTCTTCATCATCCGATGTGAAACCTGAAGCCAAACCTGTGTACATGTTTATTTTGAGTCACTTTCTGTACTATATTAGTCCACATATATAATTAACTCATAGCTTTTTTGAATACATAGGCTTCTCCAGACTAGATAAAAGCAGTTTTCACATTGTCCTACATAAATCTATAATTCTATAGGTAGATTGCTTACTGTTGTTGTTTTTCTCAGTCATATGTCCCTCAGAGTTCATGAACACTGGGTGGTCAAGGACATGGCTTAATGTCGTCTTAACCCTAAACCAGAATTCCCAAGGAGATTCAGAAGCTAGTGAATTCTGTCAATTACTCTTGAGGGAAGATTTAAATCTGTAGTTAGAATCCCTTAAGATTAATTGTGGAAATATTTAATTTCATATTTATGTATTTATGCATTTATGTATTCATGTATTTATGCATGTATGTATGTATTTTTTATTTTCAGAGAGGGAGGGAGGGGAGAGGTGGAGCGAAAGAGAGAAAGTTTTTTAAGTAGGCTTCATGCCCAGTGCAGGGCTTGATCTCACAACCCTGAGATCATGACCTGAGATGAAATTGGAGTAGGGTGCTTAAGTGACTAAGCTACCCAGGTGCCACTTAATTTAATTTTTAAGTTCAGTCTTAAAATGGGACCATGGCAACCATATATTTTGTAAAATAATTCATACTAAATAAGCTGATTGCTTATCATATTAGACATTTGCAATGATAAAGAATACCCCACATTTTCATCTTTTGATACTTAGCAGAAAATGTTTACCTTATCTATTTTCATCATGTACAGTGACAGAAAAATAAACCAATATTAATTAAAACTTAATTTTTACAATAATCTTAGAGTTAGGTATCATTATTACCATTTTGGTTTGACAGGTGAATAATTTGAAGTATAGAATATTTTGATGTCTTGCACATGGATAACAGGAAGAGAATTCTTTGTCTCCAGAGTTCTAGAGACAAACTCTTAACTAATCCATTACATTGGACTGACTTTATAAATATATTAATGAAGACCTATTATTTTCTTATAATCATTACAAAATTAGGTAAGCATTACTGAAAGTAACTATTACACATATCCAATAGATATTAAATTTTATATCAACAAAATAGCCCAACATTTAGCTGTATAATTTATTTCTTGTTTAGTAAATGTACATTACACAAATGGATGAATCAGTGATTATAATCTAAGCCAGAAAATATATTAAACATGTTTGGCATTTTTTCATTTAATAGATAATAAATGTTCTTCCATATATTTCTAAGGATTTATTTTTTTTATTTTAGAGAGAGGAGGTGAGGGACAGTAGGAGAGGGAGAGAGAAAACTTCAAGCAGAATCCCACTGAGCATGCAGCCCCATGTGGGGCTCAATGTCACAACGCTAACACCATGACCTGAGCCAAGATCATCACCTGAATTGAAATCAACAATTGGATGCTTAACTGACTGAGCGTCTCTGGTGCTTCAAAATGTCCTTATATTTTGAGAAAAACATTTTGTTGGTATAAGGGTTGTTTGCATTAAATAGATGAGACATTAAAAAACGAAAAACAGAACTTGTTCTGAATGGGAAAAATAGTTGAAAATTTTAAAGTCTTCTGAGAATTTAATACTTTAAACTTTCTAAAATTACCATCTTATTTGTTTTACTCATCCAGTTATCTGACAGATAATGGCTTGTTTTCAGATTGAGAAGTATCTGTGGGTGGCAATAGTGAGTGACAGATTGATATAATAAGGAACTAAATGATTTCAAGAGACTCTGCTTTGCCTTGAGTCATTCATATGTGGTGCCACACTATTCAGAAATTAATGCTATTCCATAAATGAACAATGATTTAAATGTACTCAATAATTGTTAGTGCACAAGCATTTTTCCTGTCCTATAATAAAAAAAATTGATGTGGCTTTAGCTAGTTTCATGTTCTTTTTTAAAGTTATTCAAAATAGATACTGACAAAGGAACAAAAAAGCTATTTCTAATATGCAATGCATCACATAAATTAAATGGGAATATGGGAATATGTATATTTTCCAAACCTGATGTCCCGATATTAATAAAAAGAACATTTTTAATATTAGGATCTGTAAGGATGTTTGTCTCTGGTGAATGTCACTGTTAAATATGAAGAAATTGATTATGTTAAATATAACATAATTCATACAATAAATTATTTTTAGAAGTATGAAATTAGTCCTTTCCATTGTTCAATAAAAGACAAAAATCAAATGGAAAATCAGATCCCGTTAAGTGTAATTTAAGAGAGAAACATGGTGCAGATGTTATGAGTTTGGCACTTATTTATTTAGCAAACATTTGTGCAATGCCTATTTTTTTGCAAGTCCATACAAAGTATTGATGATACAGAAATAAGATCATCATCATCATCATCATCACCATCATATATCATTGAGGAATTTTCAGAGTCTGAGAAATTTAAAAACATGGTACAATGAGGTATGTACTTTGATAAAGGTGTATGTAAGTTACCGCAAGAGCATAGGGATATGACTAGCCCAGGTTTTGGAGGAAAAAGGGGCCATTGGACTACTGTAACTTTGTATGTGTATCTCAATCCATCTAATCTTCTGATTTATTTAGATATGTCCATCTCTACTCCATATAGTTCTTAGAAGACTGTCAGACGGTCAGACTGCATTGCTTTACCACCTAGGAGCAAGCCTGTGACCTAAGAGTGCCAAGAAGCATCCTTCAATTCCAAGAACATTGTATCTGAGTCTAGGAATATCAGGCTATACAAGTCTTCTCCGGTATTGGGATTAAGACATGGGCACTGGGACAGAAGTGACATTACTAAGCCAGATTGATATGAATGTGGGTTTTTCAGCAATAATACTGCCCACACTAGAAGAATGAAACCAAACATACAACAGCAAAGACAAGAAGTCCAGAGGAAAAACCTTCTGATGACACTTTTAATTCCCTAAATTAAGTCATGGAAGTAACCAGGCAGAAGCGAGCTGTGCCAAATAGATAGAGAAACAAGTTTCTTAAAACTGGAGCTCTGATCTAAACTCCAAACTGTTTTTTTATAACTACTTCGTGTTTCTACTTATAATTGAAAGTGTCTTGCTATTATTACAGATGGGTATAAAAAGATGGAACTTTCTTAGAGGTAGAAATATTTAAGCTAAAAATTGAAGGATGTGGGCATGTGTATGCTTGATAACTAAACACAGGTGACCAGTTTGTATAAATTATTAAATAAGAAAGAGTAAAGCATATTCAGAAAATTATGTATGTTGAGGCATTCTATAAAAGAAGAGCAGGGTCTAGTTCTTGAAAAATTTTGATAATATATTGAGAATTTGAAATTTATGTTGAAATATTAGGAATATTTTAAAGGATTTGATGAGGGAACTCAAATTATGAGAATTGGTTTTTAACAATGATCTCACTGGAGCATGATAGAAAAAAATGTTAGAATCAAGGAAGCTACTCAGACTTCTGTTGCGATTCACACAAGAAATAACAAAGACTTAAATGAGAGTAATTGTCATGAAATTTTATTAGGTAGAATCTAGTAGGTAGAATCTATCTACATTTTAGTAGGTGGAATTTGGTGCTAGCCTGGGTGTGGAGTGGGAGAAGAGGTTAACAAGTTTTCTGATTTGGGGAATACAGTATGTCAGTCATTGAGATAAGAGTATCAAGAAGAAAACATATATAAAGAATGAATAAATTGTATATTCCAAGTGATACACCTATCAGTTTAAGCTGAACCTGTATTTCAATTACTCTTTTAGCCACCACCTACCATAATAATCCTTATGAAGTCCCCATCTAAATACATTTGGCATTTCTCAAACACCCCCAACAGCTATCACATGTTTTCAGCCAATTTTCTCTGGAAATCTCCCCCTTTTGGCCTCGCGCATTGAATATTCCATAAATGCCAAATGTAGTTTCTGTTTTGGGATATAGCAATATCCCAAGAGATACAGCTCGTGTGACTTCTGCCATAAATAACTTTCTCCAGTCATCCGTTTTGCTTCCTCTGGACTATGCTGACTCTTTCAGCAATTGCCAAACTGCACTGAACACTTCTGTTACTGCCAGTGTTCTGGATTCCTTTAATATCGATTGAAGCGGTATTTTTGTACAAAAGCCATGTTCTATTTGATGTGGAAGTGAAAAGGCAGAGCTTTCTCTCTTGAGAACCCGATTCTTCCACTTGAGCCCAAAAGTATTGCTCACGGCACCAGTGACTTACAGAGGTTTAGTAAAAAGGCTTTTTCCATTTTACTTATCAGCTCTGCTCTCTTCAAATCTGGATGTGGGCTGTACACAATACTGAATGACAATCACCAAGTTGCATCCTTGTGATGTTAGGCACTGTTGTTGAATCAGCCTGTCTGCTTGGATTTCTCTGCCTTAAAGACTAATTCTTACAGAGGGCTTTCAAACAAATGGACTTATCTTGCTAATTTGCCAGAAATGCTCACAACTCTCTAATGTTCCTATTAAATCCTTAGACTCCTAAACATTATGACTTGAACATGTTTACATGTTTCATGGTATCATACAAAGTACTTTTCCCAAAGGGACTGAAATGAGTTCCTCACAAATGAGTTAAAGGCAGTCCTAATACTCCCGTTAGACAAATTCTTAGATCATAAAGATTGGACTGTGGCTTTTGTAAGTTGACGTGTTCTATAAAATCATAAATAGTACTTTCCCCAGAAGATGTCTGAATAAATTCCTGATAAAACAATTTTTCTCTGTTCTGCTATAATAATCATGTTGTCTTAAAATATTTGAGAGAGGAGTTTGTATAGATTTCTTCTTTAAAGGAGATCAGCCATATTTTGAACTACTAAATTTAACTACACAGTAACAGGATTTCATTTTGAAAATTGCTGAGGATGACAGGAATAAGGCAGTCCTATGTAGTCTGCTCTAGTTGATTCAATTTTAACTAACATACCGTGTCCCGGGTACTCTTCAAAGCACTGGAGGTGCAGCAAGGAAGAAAGAATGGCAAAGCCTCTCTTCGGGCTTATGTCCTAGTGGACTTGATGTGACACGCACATCTTACAAATATACCAAACCTAGGGTTCAAAGAAAATTAGCTCATGCTTACAGGATGTAAAAAGTTATTTACAAATCACAATTTGTGAAATGACCAATTCCTTCCTGCACTTTCAGCATACAAATGTAGAGATAGGCTCGATTAGGCACAGGAAAAATGACTTTCATTGTTAATCTCTGATATCTAGCTATATGCACTTCCCAGAATAGACTCAATTACAGGTCCATTGCTTTATTGTCACTCATAGGTAAATGATAATTATGTCTCTCTAATATTTTATTAAAAATAAAAAAAATTCTCAGGTTACCTGGGTAGCTCAGTTAGTTAAGCATCAATTCTTGATTTTGGCTCAGGTCATGCTCTCAGAGTCGTGAGATCAAGCTTCAACTTGGGCTCCATGCTGGGCATGGAACCTACTTAAGATCCTCTCATTCTCTCTCTCCCTCTGCCCCTCCCCTCACCATTGACACATACTATCTCGCTCTCTAAAAAAAATAAATAAATAATAAGAAATGAAAAATTCTCATGTAATTGAAAGATTTCTCCCCCTGCAGGTTAGGCCTGTTTCTGTAACTTGTTCTTTTACTCCTTTCTTCCCATTCACAGGGTGTATCTGGCCACTCAAAAGCTTGAGCAGGTAATAGGGAAGAGACACATAAGAGAAAAATCTTATGTGACTGGAACAGTTGTCATCTGCTTTTGGTGCCTTGAAGATGAAGTGGTATTCTAAAATTCTAAATGCTTATTCTTTACTTCCTGAGGTGTTTTTGAAAGTTTTATTTTAAACCTCCTCTGGTTTGGGAATCTTTCAATTATAGTTTTCTTGAAGTGAGAGATCTCTTCCTTTGTAACAAACAAACTATGAATTGGACATGGTCATATTTCTGCTTTCCCACTTCAGTGGCTTCCTGTTACTCTTAGATAAAATAAAAATCTCTCACCACTGCCTCTAACACCAGTGTTATCTGCCCTAGCATTCTCACCCGATAATGGCTGCCACCTTATTCACACTGCTTATGGGGTATGAAGACACATTGCTTTTTTCCAGCCTCAGTTTGTCCCATGCTGTGGTTCCCTTTGCTTGCTATTATCTCCCTCTGTATTTTTCAATCATTCAGTTGTCAGTTTAAATACTAGCCAGTTAGAGAAGAGTTTTAATGAAAGCATTATCTATGTCAGCATAACCATTTATTTATTTCAACACATTAATTTGCAAATGTATTTTATTTATTATTTCTTTGTTAACTAATTTCACCACACTATAAGGTTCAACAAATCATGAGATTTGTGTTCATTTGTTAATTAGCAATTATTTGTTAATAGGAATTCATCATTGATATTTAGGAGAAATATTTAGTTGTGTTTAGTAGAAAATATTGCAATATGTTAAGTGAAAACATAGAAAGATGAAATATTTACCTGTAGTTAACATTTCATATGTTGCCAAATAATACATGTGTTTTCTGGAAATGGAGCTTAAAAATGTAGTTGTAATTTTAATATGGCAAACTTACTCTTAACCATGTTCAGCACATACTAAAATAAGAGACTATCCTCATTTGTTAGTTTCTCATGGTTCTTTTTTTTTTAAATTAATTAATGTATTTGAGAGAGTGAGAGAGAGTGTGTACACATGTAAGGGGCAGGGGCAAGAGTGGAGGGAGAATCCAAAGCCAGCGCCACACTGAGCATGGAGTCTGACACAGGGTTCGATCTTACTACCCTGAGATCATGACCTGAGCCAAAACCAGGAGCTGGACACTTAACCGAATGGGGGACCCTGTCCCCCAGAGACTACAGTTTCTTATGATTCTAAACATATTGCATGAAGCACTGGGTGTGGTACATAAATAGTGAATCTTGGAACACTGAAAAAATAAGATTAAATTAAAAAAAAAGTTAGCTCCTTTACCACGTTGTGTGTAAATGTCGTCACTGGATTGTTCACCTGAGACTAATATTAAATTGTATATTAATTAACTGAAATTTAAATAAACTGTTAAAAAAATAGAAATAAGAAAAAATAAAGCTCGACTATCAAATATATGCCTTATAATTGTAACATTTCACTTAAGTTTAATTAACCTTAAGTTAAATTTAGTTGTTACCACTTTATTTACAAGCACATGTTTGCTTGTTACAACTTTACAAATCAGTGTTCCAAAGCAAAAACATATAATCCATGAAAAGTAAATTAGATCACTGTTTTATTAACAGGTTATATCTCTCTAAACATCTATTTTACTTTGCAAACATAAATAGTCCTGTCTTCCAAAATAACTGCTATAAAAAATTTTTTATTTTATTTTTTAAAGATTTTATTTATTTATTTGACAGGAGAGAGATCCCAAGTAGGCAGAGAGGCAGGCAGAGAGAGAGGGAGAAGCAGGCTCCCTGCTGAGCAGAGAGCCCGATGCGGGGCTCGGTCCCAGGACCCTGAGATCATGACCAGAGCTGAAGGCAGAGGCTTTAACCCACTGAGCCACCCAGGCACCCCTAAAAAAATTTTACAGAAAAGTATTATGCAGTTAGAATAAAAGTTCAACCATATAGAAAAATTGAAAAGAGATATTTTTAGTAAAACAAAATAAAAATAAACACAGATAGAAGTTGTCCTGACCCTAGAATATAATAAAGACTATGCTATGAATTCAACTATATTAATATTTAATTAATGTACTGATATATTTTACTTATGTGTTAATAATTTAATAATGGCTTATTGAAATGCTTTATCAAAATAATCAATCCATAACTGCACTACTTCTTACTTTATCTATATGGTTAAAGTCACTTGATTTCATCCCTGTCTTTATCAAGTATCTTTCCACATAATTAAATCCTTCATTCTTTTTTTTTAAGATTTTTTTTTTTTACTTATTTGAGAGAGAAATAGCAAGAGAAGGCATGAGCAGGGAGGAGAGGGAGAAGCAGACTCCCTGCTGAGCAAGGATCTTGATGTGAGGCTTGCCAGGACTCTGGGATCCCAACTGAGCCACACAGGTGCCCATAAAACCTTCATTCTATATATAAAAGAAACATTTTATGCACTCTCAGGAGACAGAGGAAGTAGTAAGAGGAAGGACTACTTCCCTCTTTATAAGAAAGGACTTGGTAAAATGGAATTTGTAGATAACTTGAAAGACATGTAGTTTTAAGACAAAGTAGAGATGACTTGGCAGGAACAAATCTGTTCATTAGCTGGAATTTAAAGGAAATTTCTTTTCAAAAATATTAAAAGAAAAAAATCCTTATGTTTTAAAAAGGCTAACTGACAAGAAGGTTTGGAGTGACTTAAGATAAGCAGCTTTTGATTAATCGTGTATGATCAGCTTGAAGAAAAAAATTAAAAGATTTACTTATTTATTTCAGAGGGGGAAAGGGAAAGAGGGAGAGAATCTTCAAGTAAACTCCACTTTGAGTGTGGAGCCCAACTCAGGGTCTTTATTTCAGGACACATGAGATCTTGACTTAAGCTGAAACCGAGAGTCCAATGCCTAACCAATTCAGCCACCCAGGTGCCCCCAGCTTGAAGAAAATTTAAAGAAACCTCAAAGCCAAGTGTGACAGGCAAGGTACTCTCTGACAAATTCAGATTTTCAAAAGAAAACTCAGGAATGAGGCACGTAGCCAATGCTCAATCTTAATAGGAAGGATTATTTCTATGTGGATAGTGTCAAGAAGACTAATGTTCAGAATTAACTGAGACTTGCAAGAATTTACAGGGAGAGAAATAACTTAGATTTAGCTTAGATTTCTGAATATTTGAATTAGCATATGCATATCAGAGAAATAGAGGCTTTTTATATATTTAATAAATAATTTTTATGTCTCCATAGCTGTGATGGTTAATTTTATGTGTCATCTTGACAGGCTAAGGGGTTCCCAGATTAAACATTATTTTTCAGTGTGTCTGTGAGGAGGTTTCTGGATGAGATCAGAATTTGAATCAGTGTATCAGTAAAGTAGATTGCCCTCCTCAACATGGGTGGGCATCATCCAATCCACTGAGGGCTTAAAGAAAAAAAAAAGGTAGAGAAAAGAGGATTTTTCCCCATCTCATTGTTTCAGTGGACACATCTTAACCCATCTACTCTGGCCATCAGACTGGGATTTTCACCATTTTACACATTTGTGTGGAAAATCAGAAATACTACTTTCCCTTTTAATAACGTTGCATTATTTTTTCCTCGTACATTGAAACTAATTTGGCTTTCTTGTTCTTGGGGAATTGAAGAGCATCACTTTCATGGTTGTAGGCAGAGTATTTTAAGGTAATGTTGTTTAAAACACATTTCTTTTCTATCACTCAGTTTTTCCATTGGGAAAGAATTTTGAAATAAACTGTTAGGTGAGGTCAGTTGGGAATGGAGTAAAGTTCAGAGCCTCTTAATTAAACATTAGAAGTCTCTATTAGGAACTACTCCTGTATTAAAGAAAAATACCATTTTCTACACTTCAGTTTCTGTTTATGAAACCCGGCCACCATGTGACAATTGATATTTTCTAATTCTGATTCCCACTTTTCCTCTAATAGATACTGACAATCTGGAATATGTTGTTATTTATTAGGATATAAGGGAAGAAGCCAATAATAAAGATTGTCAATTATTCTTAGAGTCCAGTGCACATACAGACTGACAGAAGATATCCAGAAGACAAAAGGAGATATAGAAATTTCCTAATTACAGATGACTTTTACAGTGATGACGACTTACTTATCCCACCTCAACTTATAATACACTTTATATCCTTGTCATGATGTGTATTACCGTATCATTTTCCCTTTCTTACCCATTTTTTCATTTGTGAGCCTTTATTTTTTTCAGCTTTATTGAGATGTAACTTATGGATAAAATTGCAAGATATTGAAAGGGGATTTGTGGGGCGCCTGGGTGGCTCAGTGGGTTAAACCCTCTGCCTTCGGCTCAGGTCATGATCTCGGGGTCCTGGGATCGAGTCCAGCATCAGAATTTCTGCTCAGCAGGGAGCCTGCTTTCTCCTCTTTCTCTGCCTGCCTCTCAGCTTACTTGTGATCTCTCTCTCTCTCTCTCAAATAAATAAATAAAATCTTAAAAAGAGGGTATTTGTGATGCTTTGATATATGTATAGATATATATAGTGAAAAGATTTCTCCTATCAAGTTAACATATTTATCAGCTCACATATCCTCCCTCCTTGTATTTTAGAGAGAATATTTAATTTCTACTCTCTTAGTAAATTTTAATTACACAATACTTTGTTTTCATCTACAGTCACCATGTTATCCATGAGATCCTCAGACCTTTTTCATCTTATAGCTGAAAGTTTGTAACTTTTCACAAACTGTCCTTATTTCTCCCACCCCCCACCCCTGCCGATCACTTTTCTGCTCTCTGTTTCTGAGTTCAATTTTGTGTGTGTGTTTTTAGATTTCATATATAGGTGATACCATGTGTGTTTGTCTTGTCTGGATTATTTCACTTAACATAATACCCTCCAGATTCATCTATGTCAAATAGATGACAGGATGTCTTTTTTTAAGGTTGAATAATATTTTGTTTATATATTATATTTTCTTTATACATATATCTATTCAGACACTTAGGTTGTTGCCATACCTTGGCTATTGTGAAGAACGCTGCAATGAATATGGGAGTACAGATATCTCTTCAATACAATGAGTTTGTTTTCCCTCAGACATAAATTCCAAAAATGGAATTGCTGTAAGTATTCTATTTTTACTATTTTGAGGAACTTCCATACTGTTTTCCAGAGTGGTTGACCAATTTACCTTTCCACCAACAGTATAGAAGTGTCTCCTTTTCTTTGCATCCTCACCGGCATTTGTTAGCTCTTGTCTTTTTGATAATAGTCTTGATAACAGATAGGAGGTAATAACACATTGCGGTTTTGATTTGCCTCTCCTTGATGATTAATGATGTTGAGCACTTTTCAAGTACCTGTTGGACATTTGTATATCTTTTTTGGAAAAATTTCTGTTCAAGTCCTTTGCTCGTTTTTTAACTGTTTTTTTTTTATTTTGTTTTGTTTTGTTTTCTTGTTGAATTTTATGAGTTCCTTATTACTTTGAATAGTAATCCCTTATCAAAGATGTGGCTAGTAAATATTTTTACCTATTTTTTTTTGCCCATTTTTTAGCTTGCCTTTTCATTTTGTTGATTGTTTCCTTTGCTTAGCAAAAGATTTTTATTTTATACAGTCCAACTTATTTGCTTTCATTTTTGTTGTCTTTTGGTGTCATATTCAAAAAATTGCCAAGACCAATGTGAAGGAACTTATTTCCTAGGTTTTCTTCTATGGTTCCAGGAGTTTTATGGTTCTAAGACTTATGTTCAAGCCTTTAATCTATTTTGAATTGATTTTTGTGTATAGTATAAGATAGGAAACCAGTTTTTTGCTATTTTTGTTTGGTTTGGTTTGGTTTGGTTTATTTTCGTTAGTTATTTACATGTCACTATCCAATTTTTCCAACACTATTTATTGAAGAGACTATCCTTTCCCCATTGTGTATTCTGGGCTCTTCTGTCTATAATTAATGAAACATAAACTGATTTATTTCTGGAATTTCTATTTTGTTTAATTTATCTATGTGTCTGTTTTTTATGCCCATTCTATACTGTTTTGATTACTATAGCTTTATAATAAAGTTTGAAATCAGGAAGTGTGATGCTTCCAGCTTTGTTCTTGCTCAGAATTGGTATTCATTCTTCTTTTGTAAAGAAATGCAGCTGTCTAGTCCTGAGCTTTTCTTGACCGGGAAATTTTTGATTACTGATTGTCTCCTTACTAGTAATTGCTGTATTGAGATTTTCTATATTTTTATGATTCAGTCTTGGTAGGTTATATGTTTCTAGGAATTCGTGTCTTCTCGCTTATCCAATATAATTGTATATAGTAGTCTCTTATGATTCTCTGTGTCAGTTGTAATGGCTCTTCTTTCATTTATAATTTAATTTGTTCAAGTCCTCTTTCTTTTTCTCCTGATAAATCTAGCTAAAAATTTAACTATGTTATCACTTTAAAAAATTAGCTCTTAGTTTCATTGATCTTTTCTATTTTCTTTTTGGTCTTTATTTGACTCATTTCTCCATCCTACCATTAGCTTTGGGCTTAGTTTGCTCTTTTTTTACATAATTCCTTTAAATGTAGAATTAGAGCTTTTTTTTCCCCCCTTAATGTAGACATTTATTGCTGCAAAGTTCCCTTTTCAAACTGTTTTTTTCTGAATCCCATAAATTTCGGTTGTGTATCCATTTTGTCTTTTATTTGTTTCAAGACATATTTTTATTAATTTATTTTATTTTTTTCTTTGACCCATTGATTGTTCTTGATTGTTAAAGGTATTGTATCTTGAATTGTTGACTGGTGGGATTGTCAAGTACACAGGCATATGCATGCAAATGCCAGTGTAAATGAAGGCAATAGAAACCCATGTGTGATTCAATATAGTACATAGGAAGCTGCCCTGAGTTCTGTCTAGATGTGTCTTTGTCCATTATGATTGATAAGTGATTTCCACTCGCTTTTATCAAGGGGTCATTTATTTATGATATGACTCTCTCGCCATTCACTTCTTTTTGAACACTATCTCCTTACCAAAAACTGCTCTTGGAATTTATACTCCCATCAAATGACAATGCTGGACAGCCAACAAAAATGGTCATGTTTGTCATTCAACCTCTCTTTAAAGTTTTTTGACAAAGACATATGTAAAGAAGTGTAAAATTGTGTCCATCAGATTTTCAGAATTTAAAGTAAGAAAAGTTATCAAAGTAAATGAAAAAATCACCACTTCAAATTTGAGGGGTGTCTGGGTGGCTCAGTCAGTTAAGCATCTGCCTTCAGCTCAGGTCATGATCCCAGGGGTCCTGAGATCAAGCCCCGCATTAGACTCCCTGCTCAACAAGAAGCCTGCTTCTCCCTCTCCTACTGCCCCCCCCAGCCCCCCGCCTTGCTTGGGCTCTCTCATTCTCACTCTCTCATAAATAAATAAATAAATAAATAAATAAATAAATAAATAAATAAATAAAATCTTCAAAAAAACCCCACAAACAACCTTCAAATTTGAAATAGAGTTTGACATATGATTGCCCTATCCCACAGAATGTCTTCATAAAGATAAAAATATTTCCCAAATTACTGTATGCAAAACTGTTTCATCTTAAAGTGTTCCTGGAATAATGTTCTCCAACTGCCATTTCTAGAGCAGAAGCATCAGTATCAATGTAAATACAGAGCCCTAACCTGGATGTATGGGAGCAGAATGTTGGGGGTGGTACCCAGTATTCTGAGCTATCACAAGACTAGAGGTCATTCTATATATAGAGGTCTATCCCTCCAGGTCATTCTTGTTCAAGCCAAATCTGAGAACTGTTATATTAGAATATCAGTGACAATTCTAATACAAACATCATATAATGCATAAGAAAAAATTAACGAAGTTAAATTTGAATCACTATAGTGGGTGGGAAATGTCAGCAATTACCAGAGTCTAAGGAAAAGAAGACCATGACTTATTAATTCATTTCAAGATATTTATTATGCATCTGGGATGTTTAAGTTACTGGGGTTATATGCTAACTATTTAGTTGTGGCAAAAGCTATATGCTTCAAGATTACAATATAAAACAAATGGAAGATAGCAATACTAAACACAAAGACCACACAAGAAAAATATAATTACACATTTTATTAATTTTTTATAAAAATAATTTATATAAAAAGTATAGGTTTCTACGAAAGAATTTAAAAAAAGATGTAATTTAGACTCAGGGATCAGAGAAAATCATTCTGAGGAATTTATAACTTTTTAAATGATCTAAAAAAAACACCCAAAACTTCCAGATAATAGTGGTAGGGTGGTAGAGGAGGGGAGCATTCCAGACAAAAGGAACAAAAAAACCGTGAAAAACACCTCCATAAGGAGAGATGTTCATCTATTCAGAAAAGCAGAGTAGATGCTATGTGACACTATCTAGATTTCCCCTTCAAAATGGAGGCACAGGCCTGAGCCTCTTGCCTCGATTTGCTACCACTCTGAAGGGCCTTTCAAACTCCAGCGCTCCTGTTTGGACCACCTTAGGCTTTGGTTTTAAATGTATCCCTGTTCAACTGTTTTTGCCCAGCCTTTTGCTTCCTTTACTTCCTTTCAGCTCCAATAAACCTCTGAAGCACATATTTCTCTCTCAAGGGTCTACTTCCAGGAAACCTGATCCAAGACAGGAAAAAATTCATTTTTATCAGAGGGGGTTAGAAAGGGTTAGAACATGGGAGATGTGACAGGCAAAGACAGATGCAAGCCCATGCTTAAGGTAACACATTTTGTTCTATGTGGAATAAAAGAGGCCATTTTAAGGGGTTTTTAACAGAGGACTTACCAAATACAATTTAAAATAATCACCCTGGACACTGCATGGAAATAAAATGGCAAAGCTTTCTTCCCACATATTGGTGTAAAATAAAGGAATTGGCATTCCTTTCCTGTCATGATGATATTATAATTTTAACACCGGGTGGTCCTTCATACTTAGAATTCTCAGTCATTGCCTTTCTTAAAACAGGAATAAAATTATTCTATAAATGAGGTTTCAAGTTCCTTGGAAAAAGCTCAAGTTTTCTAACTCTGAATTGTCAGGAGCTATTTTAATTTAATTTAATTTATTTATTTGAGTGAGAGAGAGCACAAGTGGGCAGGGGGGCAGAGGGAAAGGGAGAAGCAGCCTCCCAGCTATAAGCTCAGCCCAGCATGGAGCTCGGTCCAGTGGGACCTCCCTGGAATCATGACCTGAGCCCATGGCAGATGCTTAACAGACTGAACCATCCAGGCACCGAACTCTCAGGAGCTATTATCACGATTCTGAATACATAGCAAATACTGGATACTGAAGTTAAAATAAAAGTTGCTTTGGGCATGTGAGCAGCCAGAAAGGCATTGGCTCACTCCAGGACACCTCATCTACCCTCATCATTTCGGAGAGTTCACTGCAGCTGCCTGGAGCCAGTTCCTTTGCCTCGGCAAGCATAAGGACTGGATATATCAACACACTAAGAATAGATTCGTCTCCTGAGAGCAGGCTCATATTAAGCAAGCCCCCAGAGACAGATGTTTAATGCCTGAACTTAAAGGTAGATCAGCACATTTTCTCTCCTTCAGCAAGCTATACTAAAAGCCCAAATATGACTAAGATGTTATCTGAACATGTGCTAGTCTACAAGTCAAATTACAATCAGAAATGTGTTTGGTAAGCACAGAGTCAGAAAAAAAGAAAGTCTCTGTGATCTGAATGTGTAAAAGCATCATTCTACTGAGATAACCTGATTCATTCATATCCAAAATATGGGTTTTTGTGTTTATTAAGACCAGACAACAAGTATCTTGCTTAAATAAAAATGTGCAAAATATTCTTTCCTGATGTTTCCAGATTCAAGCAGAGTCCTCATTAAAGAAATACATATTTTCTTAATTATGTTAATTACTTTAATGAGGCTTTAGTCAATTCTTGCTAGAGTAATTTCATGCCTTTAGAATGATTTTCCCCTCTCTCTGACATGACTCTGTTTATGATAATTTTATAATTTAGCCTAGATGTTTATGTTATTTCAGTTATTTCAGGGAAGGGAAGTTATTATTTGGGTAGAAGCTAATTTTTGTCATTTTTTACCACTGTGCAGTGATTAAACTCTAATACTTGAGAGTGACAATTCTACTGTATAGTAGACAATATCTTTTGAAATGCTTGTGTTAGGAGCTAATATTGTGTAACACTATTAATTACTAAAATAGATGAAGAGTGAGGGAAAGAACTTCTCTATAGAGTAGCACATTATTTATTGAACATTAATTGTCTCAATTTGTTAATAGTTAAGAAAGCACAGATCCACCTGTGCAAAAACTTAGAGATATACATAGATTGAAAATATGGCTTCCAGAAAAACACTTGAAAATTATGCAGTTGATCCTTTTTGTTTCTAAATTTCCTTTTATCACAAAAGTGAAAGTAGAGATTGCTGTATTACGGTGTATACATTTGTGCAGGATAATAAATTATCTGATGTAGTTATTCTACTGCCAAGTTGAAAATAAAGTAGAATTTCATCCTGTAAACTTAGATAAAATATTTTATTCTCAATAAGGTTAAACATGAACTTGGACAAGTTCAGTATTTCAGAGATAAATTTTAATTTTGGCCAGAGGTTAAAGAAAAAAAAAGAGAAATCCCTAGTGAAAGAAAGAAGCAGGAAGATGAGCAGTGAGGTGGACTAAAAGAAATAAGACATAAAAGACTCTAATTCTTTTATTTAGTATTTCAGGTAAGAGCCTGGAAAATTAATAAGAAACAGAGTTGCACTTTATTTCTCTGAAAATCTTTTTTTTAAAGATTTTATTTATTTATTAGAGAGACAGAGAAAGTGAGAGAGAGCATGAGAGGAGAGAAGGTCAGAGGAAGAAGCAGATTCCCTGTGGAGCCGGTAGCCCGATATGGGACTCGATCCTGGAACTCAAGGATCATGACCTGAGTCGAAGGCAGTCACTCAACCAACTGAGCCACCCAGGCGCCCATTATACATTTTTATTGTAACAAAAATTATTACTGATATAATAGTATTCACAATATTTTTACTCATAATGATAATAAAATTTGGACACAATTATCACAACTCCATACTCATTTAGTGAAAGGGAAGTAAGATGAAACTAGAATAAGTAGAAAGTAATTCTTTATTAACTTTTTGATTATCACAACTCCTACTCATTTAGTGAAAGGGAAGTAAGATGAAACTAGAATAAGTAGAAAGTAATTCTTTATTAACTTTTTCTTAATCATCAAACAAATACTTGAAAATCAATCCTCTTGCTTCTTGATGTTGTCAAAATCAGGCTCTATGTTGACAACCATATTTATAATAAAAGTTAAAAATATTCGTTTTTTTGTAATTTGTTTTGACTTTATTTTTGTTCATTTGAGGATTAAAATTCAAGAGCGGGGTTCAATGCTGGGTCTAGGACTGATCTGACAAGATTAGCTGCAGGAGAATCGACAGCGAGGTACTGAGAGATGGAGGATCTTGGATTTGATTGACGGTGCTTAGCAAGAAGACAAGCTATCATATGAGGCTGTTGTAATACCACTGAATGAGCTTCCTGAACCTGAACAGGACAATGGTGGCACCATGGAAGCTGTTAAAAAACAAGAAATGGAGGGAACCGATTTAGCCTAATTGTAACTCCATGAGAACGTCCCTCCATAGGAAACTAACACCTGGCTCCTTTTTTGTGGATGGGTATTTTAAAAATATATAGATACAAAATATTTTCTTACAACCTTCTATTTCAGATCTTTTAGTGATAAACCCACACTGAAAAATATACACACATTTAATTTATGGCTGCAAAGCGCAATGTGAAAATACTTACCAGAATGAGAAACTGATTGAGATTTCTCAGAAATGCAAAATATTTGGCCACTTGAACATAAGGTTCTTTATTCACTAGCTTGTGTTTGAACATGATTGGTTAAACATTTGTATTTAACTCTGATTTTGCTTTATTATCAACTTCCCGATGACTTATATATGTCCTGTGATACAAGTGATTGAAGATATGAGACAGAAGGACCGAGACAGGAATTCAGGGGGAAGGAGTTGTTAACTTGTCATATGCCGCCACTCTGAGGAGCATTCTCAGTGGCAACAATATAGCACCTGCGGATGTATGGGGAACCCATTCACTGATTGCTGGGAGTCTTAAGATTTCCCATGGTATTATCAAACTTTGGATAAATTCACAGATTAAAAGTTATCTGGTAGTTATCTCTGCTCTCCCTGCAAGTTAATTTGGTGCCACTGGAAAGGACTTTTGGCTAGATGGACCACTAGTTTCACTCAATAACAAGATTTCATATTTCTCAAAGCACTTTCAGATATAACAGAAACACCGTGAAGTCAGTATTTAGTCACACATTTATATAAGAAATTATATTTTGAAAAACACATTCATGGATATTTGTCTCCTGGATATTATTTGCCTCTGTTAAGTGGTATCTCTTGTTTTCTTACCTATGTTGTGAACTCTGGAAAGAGGTCGTGGATTATCTTTCTGCATCCCTCATTAAAAAAAACCAGAAACACTGAAAAATAAATAAGTAAAATAAAATTCAAGAGCAAACACCTTTTCTTTTTTGGCCCTCCATTTTCTGCAGGCACAGGCATACTGATGTCAACTTTAATACAAATGTAGGACGGAAATGTAGTGGATACAAAGCCTTTCCTTCTTGGTTCACTGCTTATGTATAATGCAAATGCTGTGATAGCTCAGCAAGATATCATAAGGCATAAACGTCAGATTGATTCAATTGATAGTATTTGTAATGTTGGATTTTCTTGCATTTGAAAGCATGGATGATGAGATGTTCAAAACATGGCTGAGTCAAGCAATCTCCCATAGAAATGGTTCCATCAACGTTGCCATGTGATTATCACTTTAGTGTCACCTCACATCACCACCACCAGAATAAGCTTTCCAAACACATTTTCTCCTTGCGCTCTGCTGTTAAAGGAGCTACAGTTGATCCATACTGCTTACCACTTCAAGTTACATATCCATATTCCATTTATTTATTAAGTCAACAAATATTTACTGAGCTCCTACTATAGGAAGAAACCTTTCTAGGGGCGAGAAATACAGGGGTGAATAACACAGAAATGTTCAACAGCCTTGCATCCTATTGATTTTCTAGATTCTATAACTAGTACACCAACTCAAGTCTGTTATAGTTATTTCACTGATTCTTTGTATATCCTGACTACTCTCCACTTACAAAATGTAGAATTTTTTCAGTTCTCTGACTTACAACTTTTTTTTAAAATCAAGTTTTACTAAGGTTAAAGGGAAGGAAAAAATTCTTCTATGAACCTTCAAGTTCTTCCAGCTGGACTAATAATTAAATTTATATGAGGCAGATTAACATGAGAAAAAAAAACCCACAGAGTTTTACTACATGAGCACAGGGACCCAATAATAAAATTAAGAACTACAGGAATTACTAAGGCAGAGAGTTTTTATACTTTTTGGGTAAGGAGAATAAATCTATAAAGAATTGACAAGGCAAAGAAAACTCAACTTTGTGAGCTTCAGTGAGCAAGGAATTCTAAACAGAATTTGGGTTAGGGTAGTAAAGTAGTAAAAGTAGAAGGATTGTTTATATAGCCTTCTAGTCCCTGAGTTTCCTATCTCTGGTGATAAAAATGTTTCTGTACCTCATTTTCCAGGAAAAGTACCTTTCACAAATGGAGATTATTTCCTGCTTTCTGGGGATTGAGGGCATTCTGAGTGTCCTTCTTGCACAGGCTATCTCTCAAGTAACTTTTACTTAAAATAATCAATATGTCAAGGTGACACATATTGGGGCACACCTGGGCAACACATTTTGCCCGTTGGCCCCTACAAGGCATAATTGACAAAATTGTAAGATATTTAATATATGTTATCAACTATAGTCACCATGTTATAATTAGATCAGACCTTACTCACAGCTGAAAGTGTACCCTTTTCCCAATCCCTCCTTGTTTTCCTCACTGCCCCTCAGCCTTTGGCACCTACTTCCTACTCTCTGTTTCTTTGAGTTTGATTTTTTTTTTTTTAGATTCTATGCATAAGTGATACATGAAATATTTGTCTTTCTGTGTCTGGCTTATTTCACTTAGCTTAATGCTCTCAAGGTGCTGTTGCAACAGGAGGATGTCTTCCTTTCACATGGCTGAATGATATCTCATTGGAAGTTGGGTTTTGTTGTTGTTGTTGTTGTTGTTGTTGTTATTAACATTAGAGTTTTTACTTACTTGTTTTTAGTAAAGAATGAAAGTCAGATTCATGGGCTCATATCCTATATTACTGAACGTAGACTAGTGAGGATGTGTCTCAGCTTTGTTAAAGCACACGTGAACTTGATTATAATGTCTCAGTTATAAACATTTCCTTCTTACAAAAATTGCCCAGTGTGCAGTTCTTCTGTTTTAACCTATATGCATGTGGATTTTTGTTTTCAAAATAGGCTATGTAAATGTGTAAATATTCTTAAAAAGAATGACTAGAGGAAACAATTTCTTTTTCAGAGTTTTGAATATGTCATTTGGCACTTGGAAAAAAAAAAACAAGCAATTGTTTTGAAAAATGAAGTTCTGACCTAGTTCTGATATTTATGTTTTAGGAAAATTATTAAAGTATATTTCCACACAAAAGTGAACATTCGCTTCTAGGCAACTTCAAAATACCCTTGAATTCCTAATGATAAAGTGGATGTTAAAATAGTTCTGGTAAATTCTGAATATAGTGCTATATTGAAAAGACCACATTTTCCAGTGTGATTAATGACCATTTTATAATCTTCATTGCATTACTTTCTTTATGAGTAACATCTATTTCAAAATATGGCATACCTGGAACTTTCCTATTGAATTGAGTCACTAGCCAGATATAAGCTACAAAAGAAAGTAGAAAAGAGGCAAGAAAATAAAGAACGTTGTGGAGTTAATTTCCCATAGAATTCTTTATCGGTCGAAGATTGCCAGCCTAAAAGACATACTAACTTTCTTAATGCTATGGTTCAAGGTTTTTATTCCACTGTGCTTTTAAAAACTTTCCTTGGAGCATTTATAGTACATTCCATCTTCAAAATAGTTTAAACTGTCAACTAGCTAGTCCTCACAACACCCCTTTGAGGCAGGTAACCATTATTATTCCCATTTTACACTTGGGAAAAAAGGGTAAAACGGTTAAAAAAGAATAGTGACTCAGCCAGAATCCTGAAGCTGAATTCTAGCTTATTACACAGACCTATCCTCAAAGTTTTCTTTTAATAGCTACCCTTATAACCATGTAGGTTTAGTTAATTCATATATTCACTAAGTAGTAATTGAGCAACAACTTGATACAACACTTAATTTCTGGATAAATTTGATCTTACATCCACAAAGTAATTATAAAGTCATACGCACAGGTGTGTTTGTGCAGAAACACAGAGACATGCATGTGTGTACATGTATGTGTGTGTCTGTGTGTGTGCACGTGTGTCTGGAAGATGGTTGTGATACAAAATGCATACAAATGATCATTCATAGCAATATGTTTTAAGATACATAAACAGGATTAAATGATTCAAGAAAGAGATACCGTTTATCTAAAAATGATCAATGAAATTCTGAATGAGCTGGTGCTATTCAGATTCCTCATATTTTGTAAAAATCTTCACCTTTTGTCTTCAGTCTTACAATTCTAGATGCCTAAACCATTCTCCCAACTATTCCACCTGCTGCTAAAGCCAATACCCTCTCAATTCTTCCCAAAAATCTGCCAAACAATTTTCTGACATTCAAACTTGGTCATATAGTTTTCCCTGTTTAAAATTCTTCAAAGGCCCATCAACACACAATCTTTGTGAACGACATATTCTTCTTAAGTAGCCTTGTGATATTTGTTATCAGTCAAATTTAGAAAAATGGACCTTGAAGGATAAAATCTAACTTATTTCTATTGAAGTAAGCTCTCTCTATTCTTTTTCTTCATCTCCAAGTTCACTAGTCTTGGCCCGCCTTTCATGACAACAATGGTGCTTTTGCACCATACTTTTACATACCCTTATGATTCACTGGCCATACTCTATCAGAATCATTTGTTTATGGGTTCATTTCTCTACTAAGCTGTCAACCACGGAAATAGTACTATCCTTTCAAATAGTAACTTAATAAGTACATATTTAATGTTACTAAAAGAATGAATGACCCAGTTGAATATAGCAGTACTGTGCACCCAAAAGTGTAGGGAATATCTCAAGTAAATGCCCTTAGAGATGACAAATTCATGACATAATTATAAAACAGCATATAATTCTGTTTGGCAGGAGCCAAATAAAGAATAAGGACAGGGCAAGAGTGGTTATTTGGGATCAGATCACAGAGAATTTCACATAGTAATGTCTGTACCCAGTTTCCCACTTTTCCTATTACTCAGTCTCTTTTTTACTTTGGTTTAAGCATTCTTTACCCCATTTTTGAATTCAATAAAACATCTGTTATTCCTTGTAATTCGATCTGTCTGTGCAGATCAGGTCATTCTGTTATTGTCACAAAATTACTTCTTAACAGATATCTATTAACTGATTCTCATTAATTTATCCCATATACACAGACGACTAGACACAGTATATCTCTTATCTTATCGTTCTTTGCTCTAAAGAACCCTAATGATTCTCTATTATCTGCACAACACAAGCTGGGTTAATTGATTTCTACATTTTCTTTTCCTTTATCTACATTTGCCTGAATAAAATGAACTGCAAAAAATTATTGAACTGGGAGAAATATAATGGAGTAATATTCTAAAAGAGTGATTATTTATCTTTATGGTACATTTATTCTTTATGTCCAACTAGTTGAAGACACATTGTGAAGAGGGTGGAATTTGTAAAGAAAAAAAATATTACAAGCCCAAGGTTTGAAAGGTTTATTAAGAGAATATTTAACTTCCTAAACTACTTGGGGATTAAGGCTCATTATTAGGTCTTTTCTTTCTTAGCACAAGTAATGCAAGTGTTTTCAGTTAACCTATCTACTACTTAAAATTTAAGAAGACCAATTATGAAGATAGTTCTTCTGCATATAAAATCTTTAATAGCTGCTAATAACTTCCTATTCCCTTACATGTAATGATGTTTCTTATTTCTTTTTTTTTCCTTTTGCTGCTATCAAAATTTTATCTTTGTCACCCAGCAGTTTGAATATATTTGTCATGATGTGGATCACTGTGTCCTACCTGGAAGTTTTTGAGATGCTTGGATCTGTAGATCAATTTTTTTCCTCCACTTTAAAATGAACTTTTAATTTTAGACCAGTTTTAGATTGAAACAAATATTGGGAAGGTAGTACAGAGAATTCTCAAATAGCACTATAGGGGCCAAGGACAGGCCACTCCAAAATGTACCACCTTGACATATCGATTATTTTAATAAAAGTTACTTAAGAAACCATCAATGCAAGAACACTCAGACCTTCCTCTGTCCCTGTGAAAGCAGGAAATAAATCTCTCATATGAAAAATACCCCCATGTTCTAAGAAGTAAAAAGATATCCTTATCATCAGAGGTAGAAACTTTAAAGCCAAGAAAGCTGTAGAAACAAAACCTTATTTTTTTTCTACCTTAGCCAAAAATCTGCCTAGAATTCCCTACTAATTAAAGCTCCCAAAAACCTATTTTCCTTATCCTGTCAATTTCTCATGAATTTATTGTTTCATTGCCTAAATACTGTAAGAAATGCCTGCCTTGCTCATTTCTTTAGGTCTCAAGTTTATTATTGGGCCTCTTTGTTGCACATAATAAAACATTGGGATTTTTTCTTCAGTTAATTTATCTCATAAATGTAATTGTTAGTCTAGTTGGAAGGCCTTGAAGGATAGAGGAAGAATTTTTCTTTCCCTACAGCCCACACTCAGTTTCTCTCATTATTAATATCTTATATGGTGCATTTGTCACAATTAATGAACCAATATAGACATATTATTATTATAACTAAAATCCAAACTTTATTCAGATTTCCTCAGTTTTTCTTTAATGTTCTTTGGTTATCTCCTATTCAAGATGCTATATTATATTTAGCAGTTATGTCTCCTTCAGACTTTTTGATTTTTACAATTTCTTAGGCTTTTCTTGTTTTTGATGACTAACATTTTTAAGAGTTACTGATCGGATATTTT
>CM052799.1:105721302-105735102 GCA_028533885.1 Nasua narica | reverse complement strand
TTCATTGATTTTCCTTCAATCTTTTTTCTGTTTTATGAACTAACTAATTTCTATTGATCTGTCTACAAGCACACTGATTTTTCTTCTTTAGTATCATGTCTACTGCTGAGTCAATCTTCTGAATTTTTCATTTTTGTTTTTGTTCTTTTTAACTCCAGAATTCCCATTTGGTTTTCTCAGAAGTTTTTTCTCTGTTGAAATTTCCTATTTGTTGACTTATTATCATTATAACTTGTTTTAATTCTTTGAACATATTTATAATAACTTCTTTGAGGTCCTTGACAACCAAATCCAACATCTGAGTCGGCACAGTTTCCATTGGCTGCATTTATTCTTGAGTATGGGTCATATTTTTGTATTTCCCTGCACGTCTTGTAATTTTTAATTGAAAACTGGAAATCTTAGATACTATAGTGCACATAATATATCTGTATTCTGGTTTGTTGTTGTTGTCATCGTTGTTTGCTTTTTTTTTTTTTTTTTTTTGACCTAGACTGGAACTGCAGAATGTGTCCTCCTTATGGTATATACTTGCTGATGTCTCTGCTCAGTATTGTTTTTTTCTTTTATTCTTCTTTATATTATATACTGCCTTTTAGCTTGGCTTACTAGTGGTTGCATAGATTAATGGTCAGTGGTTGGTGCAGAGCTTGTGTTCAAACGTTTTCATCTCTCCTGTGGCTCTCATTTCCAGAAACTTCTTGCGAATTTTTTTGTCCTACCCCACCTGGGACTGCTTACCTCAACTGTGACTGCTATCTTAGGACAGCAAGGCAGTGTTTTTGCTTCCCATTCTAATTTTCTACCAAGTTTGTCTGACACCATCACAAGGTTTAGTGTCTCATTACAAATCAGTTTCCCTCCTTTAGAAGCAAAGGTTCTACTCTCTTCATTCACCTTTGTGATGTAACCAAACTGAAGGCGTTGGTGGGAGGAATGTCATGTAAGTTGGCGCAGAGTGCTGTTCTTACCCAAAGTTCTAATAGTTTTCCAAGAATATACTCTATTCTATTTGTATTCTGCCTTTAGTAATTTACAAAACCTGAAAAGATGATTTTTGACAATTTCATTCAGTTTTGTACTGTGTGTGGGTGTCTAAGGACTCACCAACTTCTTCGCACTGTTTTTTGTTTTGTTTTGTTTTGTTTTGTTTTGTTTTTGTCTGATAGAGAGTTCAAGCAGGGGGAACAGCAGACAGAGGGAGCTCCTGCTGAGCAAGGAGCTTCATGTGGGAGTCTATCCCAGGTCCCTGGATAGAAACTAAAGGCAGACACCTAACTGACTGAGCCACCCAGGTGTCCCTCACACTGTCTTAATGGAAGTCTTTCTCCAATATTCAGCGGTATTGGAGGTTACTGCTCACAGGACTACTGCTCCTTCAAGTGACTCCTTTTCAGAGATTAAGAAGATATTTTATTTTCTCAGTGAAGGAAACTGTCAACAAATATATCATTTACAAATATCCAATCAAAGTTAATATCCAAAATATAAAGAATTTATACAACTCAACACCAAAAAATACCAAATAATCCAGTTAAAATGTGCAAAGAAAATGAACAGACATTTTTCCAAAGAAGACATACAAATGGCCAACAGATAAATGAAAAGATGCTTAAATCACTAATTGCAGGGAAACACAAGTCAAAACCACAATAAGATACCACCTCACAACTGTCAGAATGGCTAAAATCAAAAATACAAGAAATAGCAAGTTTTAGCAAGTAGTGGACAATAAGGAACACTTGTGCACCGTTGGTAGGGATCCAAACTGGTGTAGTTACTGTGGAAAACAATATAGAGGGTCCTCAAAAACTAAAAAGAGAGTTATAATATGATCCAGTAATTCCATTACTGGGTATTTACCCAAAGAAAATTTTAAAAACTAAAAAGCTTGTAACACTAAAAAATTAAAATAAACAAATTTGGGGAGGAAAAAAAAAAAAAGAGAGAAAAGAAAAAAAAACTAAAAAGAAAAAAAGAAGCTAGTTAAATACTTTCAAAGTGAACGGTGTGCAATAAACATTGCACACAATAATATAAACAATAGCAATGTCAATGGACAGGAAGAGAGATGGATAAAAGAGAAAAAAGATATTTTTATGAATATTTTATCTTCAGAATCTGTTGTGCTGGACACTAAAATTATTTTCTTAGAACTAAGAAAATTTTTCCAAAGTATGTAAAAGATAAAAGATATCCAATATGACTTAACTATAGCTATAGTTCATGCAAACTATATTGTATAATTTAATATTAACAATACATTGCAGGATTTTTTTCCCAGACCGCATGCCATTTTAAATTACCTTTTTGAAGTAACACCCTGATTATTTGTTAGTTATATGGGCTTCTTATTTACAAGTATCAAGTCTCAGTCACTAAGGAATTTATGTTAACCTCTCATTCAATATATCATTTAAGTAAATACTCTTGGGTGGTAGATAAAATAAGTATATCTATAGCACGAAAATGTCTATAGGTAGGCAAGAACATGACAGAAGCAAAAAATTCAAATTATGTGTTTTTAAGTGACAGAATAGAGTGACTTTAACATTAGACTTTCTCATTTATAAATTTTTTCTAGAGCAATGGCATTTAAACAGTGTGAGAAACCCCAAATTTCACTTTCTTCATATATATTTAGTTTCTAGATGAAAAATAATTTTTCAGAATAAAAAGCTTTAGCAAAAATGTTACAGCAACATATGTAGTCTTGTAGTATTTTATATGAAATGCATATTAGATTACATACTAGTATTTTATTAAATGTTGCATAAACTTCCAATAATTATTTATTAATTGATTTATTGTACAGAATTTCTCATATTATTTTAATAGCATTATGTCAACAATGAAATGTCCCTTGATAAGCAAATTTGGAGATATGTATGAATACATCTGATTTGTATAGGTATATGGAAGAAAAATATTTACTACTTCACAAATTTTATGTCAACAATGAAATGTCCCTTGATAAGCAAATTTGGAGATATATATGAATACATCTGATTTGTATAGGTATATGGAAGAAAAATATTTACTACTCCACAAATTTTATGTTAAATTAATAACCAATATCAACTTTAAAACTAATAACGAAATTAACACCTGTTTTTTAATCAGAAATTTAAAAATTATGATGACTTAAATACCATTACTGTTAATACTCTGAAAACAAAGCAAAATACCTTTCATGAAAACTGTATAGCTTTAAATTTTCTGCCTCTTTGGAGTAGGAGTTTAGTGCTTTTCTTTGTATCCTTACTTAGAGACTGTGTTAAATTTTTTATATGAACTAAATTAAATATAAAGACATTTAAATTGCTGTTCCTCAATTAGATTGTTATGATGAAAAATTTCTTGTTTTAGTCAGTACCAGAATCTAAGAGAAGATATTTTACATGGAAAAATAATAGGATAAATCATTTACAATGTTTCACTGATGCTAAAATTAGTATTTTTCCCACTTTAAAATCAAAAGAGGTTTTACAACTTAAGGTGTCTTAAAGTGATAATTGGTGGTCCCAGTATCCTTAAAGTGCTCTGTGATCCATTTTTCTCTGTAGACCAGACCTTACAGTGGAAACTGTAATCACTCAATTGGAAAACCTAAATGCAGTGGGAGTTAAGTTCATCTCAGAGTGGCAGGGGCCAAGCAGAGATACTCAATCACCAAAAGCAAGGTGGGCATGGTTACCATAAAGGGCAGCAAAGTCAAAGCGCAATGAAGTACTCTGACACCTTCAGACCTACGGCTTGAGCTAGTTAATCAAATTGTTCCTAGAAGTAAAATAGATGGGAAGCCTACTAAATTCTTACTTAATCTATATAGGCAGAAAAGTTCTAGGCCAAATGAACAAAAGTCCAACTTGAATCTTAAAAACAGGGAGTTGTGGCCCCTCAATCAGTTCTTAAATTTGAACCAGTTTACCCATTGTATGATGGGGAGGCCAGGTTCCCTTGAAGAAGGACCTCAGTATACTATAGAAAATACATACCATTAATCTTTCTCCCAGCCTTCCCCAAAGGGACCTATGGCCTTGGGACAAAGTAACTTCACATTGGGGAAAAGGAAATAATTTGACCTTTAGGGGAATACTGAACATTGGCTCTGATCTGAAACTGATTCCAGGAGACCCAATGTCACTGTGGACCTCCAATCAGAGTAGGAGATTTTGTGTCACGTGATCAATGGAGTTTTAGCTCAGGTCTATCTCACAGTGGACTATGTGGGTCTCTGAACACATTCTGTGGTTATTTCCTCAGTTCTAGAGTGCATAATTGGTACAAACATATTTAGTAGCTGGCAGAATTCCTACATTGGTTCTCTGACCTGTGGAGGGAAAGCTATTATAATGGGAAAGGCCAAGTAGAGCCATTTTAACTGTCTCTACCTAGGGAAATAATAAATCAAAAGCAACACCATCTCCTTGATGGGTTTGTAGAGATTAGTGCCACCATTAAATACTCGAATATTGCTGGAGTGGTAATTCCCAGCACATTCCTATTCAGCTCACCTATTGGCCTGTGCAGAAGACAGATGGATCCTGGAGAATGAGTAGACTACCATAAGCTTAACCAGGTGGCAACTCCACTTGCAGCTGCTATGCCAGATGTGGTTTCATTGACTGAGCAAGTTAATACATCCCTTGGTGCCTGGATATGTAGTTAATGATCTGTCTTTTTTTTCTCTATACCTGTCCATAAGGTCTACCAAAAACAGTTTGCTTGCAGTTGGTAAGCCCAGTAATTTATCTTCACTATATGACTTTGGGGATATATCAACTCTTGACTCCTGTGTCATAATTTAGTTTGGGGGATTTTGATTGTCTTTCTCTTCTATAAAGTAACACATTGGTCCATTACATTGATGACATTATATTGATTTGTCCTAGTTAAGGAGAAGTAGCAACTACTCTACTCTCTTTGGTAAGACATTTACATGTCAGAGAGTGGGATAAAATCACAACTAAAATTCAGGGGCCTTCTACTGCAGTGAAATTTCTAGGGGTCTTGTGGTGTGGAGCATATTGGAGATACCTTTTCTAACGTGAAGGAAGAGTTGTTGCATTGAATCCTTAGAACAACCAAGAAAGAGGTGGCACAATACTTAGTAGGCCTTTTTGGATTTTGGAGTCAACATATTACTCATTTACGTGAGTCACCCCAGCTCATTTACCAAGAAACCTGAAAAGCTGCTAGTTTTGAATGGTGCCCAGAGAAAAGATGGCTCTGCAACAGGTTCAGGCTGCTGTGCATGTCATTTGGGCCATATGATCCAGCAGGCCTAATGATACTTGAAGTAGTGACAGATAGAGAAGATGCCTGGAGTCTTTGGGAGGACCCTGAAGTGAATTTTAGCATAGGCCTATAGGATTTTAGAGCCAGGCCCCACTATCACCTGCAGATAAATACTCTTCTTTTGAGAAATAGCTCTTGGCCTCTACCAGGCTTTAGTAGAGACTGAATGCTTGACTATACACCACCAAGTTACTATGAGACCTGAGCTACTCATTATCAACTGGATGTGATCTGACTCACAAGGCCATAAAGTTGGGTGTGCATAGTAAGACTCTGATCAAAATGAAATGATACATGCATAATCGGGTTGAGGAGGCTCTGAAGGCACAAGCAGGTGACATGAAAAGGTAACCCAAATACCCAAAGTCCCCACTCCTGTTACACTTCTTTCTTACCCCCCAGCCCGTACTTATGGCCTCATGGGGAGTTCCTATGATTAAGTGACAGAGGGAGACAAGACATCTGACTTGAAGATGGTTCTGCATGATATACAAATACTGCCTGAAAATGAACAGCTGCAGCACTATAGCCCCTTTCTGGGACAATCTAGATAGGGCAAGGGTAAAGGGAAATCCTCCCGTTGAACAGAAATTCAGGCAGTGCACCTGGTTGTTCACTATACTTGGAAGGAGAAATGGCCAAATATGCCGTTAAATATCAGTTTATGAGCTGTGGCCGATGGTTTAGCTGGATGGTCAGAGAATTGGAAAGAACATGAAAATTGATGACAAAGAAATCTAGGGAAGAGGCATGTGAATCAACTTCTCTGAGTGGGCAAAAAAAATGTTAAGAAGTGTGAGCTCCATGTGAGTGCTCACAAAAGGGTGACCTCGGCAGGGGAGGATTTTAATAACCAATTCAATGGAATGATCTGCCCTCTGAATACCAGTCTCTTTTCCCAGTAACTCCTGTTATCATTCAGTGGACTCATGAAAAAATGACCATGGTGGCAGGGATGGAGGTTATGATGGGCTCAGCAACATGAACTTCCACTCATCAAGTATGATCTGGCCGCTGAAATGATACCATTTCCTGGGGTGATTAGCCAACTACCTGATAATAGGTTGATTACATTGAAATAGACAATTACCCTGGGATATGGATTTGTTTTCCTCGTATTCAATGCTTCTATCAAAACTACCATCTGTGAACTTACGAAATGCTTTATCCACCATTATAATATTCCACACAACATTGCTCTGACCAAGAAGTCCCTTTATGGCAAATTAAATGTGACCATGGACCTGTGGTCATGGAATTCACTGGTCTTACCATATTCCCCATCATTCTGAAGCAGTTGGATTGATAGAGAAGTGAAATGACCTTTTAAAGACTCAGTTATAACACCAGCTAGGTGGCAATGCCTTACAGGGCTGAGACAAGTTTCTCCACAAGGTTTATGTGCTCTGACTCAGTATCCATTATATGGAGCTATTTCTCTGATAGCATGATTTACAAATCCAGGGATCGAGGGCTGAAAATGAAAGTGGCAACACTCACATTATCCTTAGTTATCCACCTAAATATTCATACATTTGATTATGGAGAGTTGCCCTATTCCTTTTGGATGTGTTAGGCAACATTATATATGTATAACATATACATATATATGTTATATATGCTAAAAAAACACACAGGAATTAAGAAAACATTTCACTAAAGGTTTTGAATGAAAGATTCTGAACTTGAGGCAGAGTCACTAGAATAGAGTATTTCTAGTTTTTTAAAAATATTTATTTATTTACTTTAGAGGGAGAGCATGAGCGGGAAGGACAGAGGGAGAGGGAACAAGAATCTCAAGCTGAGCATGGAGCTCTTGAGGGGTGGGGGGCTGGATCTCATGACCCTGAGATTATGACCTGAGCTAAAACCAAGAGTTGGACCCTCAACTGACTATACCACCCAGGCTACCCAAGTATTTCTGATTTTTAGATCTCCATCTTTTCTATTACAACAGGTTATCTCTTATTAAAAAATGCATTCAGTCGTACAATTAAAATTTATACATGGTTAATTGGAAAAAAATAGCTATTTTATGGTAATAGCCATAGTAGTTGATTTTCTAAGACTCATTCCATCCCAAATGATATTCTAAGTCATTCATGGTGATGTTTTTCTTTCCTTTTGTTACTACCTGGCTTAGGAATAGCAATATAAGCCATTTCTTGACAACCAAAATGGAAACAAAGTGCACTGGTTGTCTTCTGAGAAAATTTTCTTTCTGTAAAATAAGAAATACAAGAAAAAGAGAACCATGCTCTTTTCCATCTGAAAATCATTAAGGCACATGTAATTCCTCTCTGATCAACAACTTAAAAGAAGAGTAAGCTTAACAAAATGCAAAAGCAAACAATAAAGATAGCACAATTGAGAAATGGAGTCTATATACTTTTGATAACATAACTAGTTCATCAATTAACCCAGCTTTAGATCACAGTCATAACCCTGGACTGCTCATCAAGTGATACAATAGATTATTATTATATTTTAAGTCAACTTGATTCATAGTTTTGTGTATTTACCAGGGAAATTATGTAAACTTATATAATTATTTTAATATCTATCTATTTGTATATATTTTGTTCTATCTAATACAGAATGGAACTATGTATAGTTCACTATATATCAAAAATAAAGACTGAGTAAATTAAACATAAAAATATGCTTGCAAATTCTACACAGTGGAAAAAATACATTTTCTTTTTTTTCTCTCTCCCCAAATATGTTTATTTTAATTTTTCAGTGTTACAAGATTAATTGTTCATTTTCAATAGAGCTTCACATTTTGATTTTGTCCTCTTGGCATAGGTAGATGGATAGGTCAGATACAGAAAAATAAGTCACTGGAAATCGTGACTGCCAGAAAAAAGTAGGTTGTTTTAGGTCATGTACAAGTAATTCATTGGCAAAGAATCAAGAAAATCGGACGCTTTTAAAGCTATAATTATCTCATATTAGCAGTACAAATGTTTTGATAAAAATAAGCATTAAGTACCCGTAAAGTATCTGAATACATTACATGTCAAATTTTTAAAAAGGTAATTTTAACAATGTGTACTCCAGGTATTATCAAAATTTTTACAATCATTTAGTACAGTTGTCATTTAGAGAACTCAAAAGTTTACAGAAACAAATAAGTATATATACCAATGAAGAGGGCTGGGTAATGACAAAGAGATTTTAGAGAATGCAAGGCCCATTTAAAGAGATCAGCTTCTTTGTAGTTTCAGTAGGGATTCCAATTTTCCCAAAGACTTCCTATACACCATTTCTTTGGTGACCTCTAATTAATCACACTATTATTCATGTCATTATGAAATCACCTTCCATAATAACTCTGGAATTTACCATGTGAATAGCTTTGTCCAATGAGATGTTCCTAACATTTTTTTTAAAGATTTTATTTATTTATTTGACAGAGAGAGAACACAAGCAGACAGAGACAGAGGGAGGAGCAGGCTCCCTGCTGAGCAACGAGCCCAATGTGGGACTCGATCCCAGGACGCTGGGATCATAACCTGAGATGAAGGCAGCCGCCCAACCAACTGAGCCATCCAGGCATCCCTGGGTGTTTCTAAGTGTTATCACAAGTAGAGTATTGATAACTAACAAATTATTGTACTTAGGGGCAATTCTCTTACAATGTTTCCTTTTGGGAACCTGCCATCATAATGTGAAGCCGCCCAAACAGTCAAGTGGAGAAGTCCACACACAGAAACCAGACAGCCAGTCAATACCCCCCGGCTGAGCTCTCATTCTTACCTCTAGATTTGGCCTCTCAGCCTATCCTCCTACCAGAACAACCACCTATTCAACCACAGACTTATCAACTAGAACAAATTGTCTGAATTCACTAAACTTTGGGGTGGTTTATTACACAAAAAGATATAATTGAGACACTCCTTAGTTCAGATTTTATATGCCCTCTTTAAAAAAATCTAGTTCAAACTTGCCATTTTCCTAAAGAAACTGTTGTCCTAGAGGTCAGATGGTAAGTTCTCAAAATTAGTGGCAGAGAAAAGTTATAGTACTAATCTCAACAAATAAGTGAGTACCTAGGGGAGGTGTGATACTATATTTAGGCTAGATGGATTCACAGATTGTTCTTCTAAGACAGTATAGTAGAGTTAAAAAATACTTAAACAGGAGAGCCTGAGTGGTTCAGTTGGTTAAGCCTCTGCCTTTGCTCGGTAGTGGTCTTAGGGTCCTGGGATCCAGTCCCAACTGGGGGTCCTAGCTCAGTGGGGAGCCTGCTTCTCCCTCTGACTGCTGCTCCCCCTGCATGTGCTCTTTCTCTCTCTCTCTCTCTCTCTTCTCTCTCATGCATGCACGCTATCTCTCTCTGTCAAGTAAATAAAATCTTTAAAAAATATATAAACAATTTTTTCACAGTTATATAGACCATATGAAATCTTTCAGTACTCTTCCCATTCTTCCCATTATCCAGTTCTAGCCTTTTAAGAGAATGGGTTTCTTGGCTGGTTGTGTAAAAATCAGAGGAAGAAAGATGGCTGGTGAGATGCTGGAGTCAGGCCTAGAGTAGCAGAAGGATGATTTATTTAAACTGTTTTATGTAAGATTTAAAAAATTCATGATTAGCAATTTAAAATCCATCCCTTCCACGTCATGAGGTATACCATATTTGTGTTCCTTCAATACTGAAAAAAAAACTTCTATATGTGTACAATGTCTTAAAAAATATTCTCTTCAGAATACCAATTCTAAAGTATACCCTCGCTTCTTACCATATGTACATTTCATTCTCAACATCTTTCTTGTCAACTAAATGTAAATAATTCTGAAGTTTTCTCCCCCTCACTGATAGTGAGCAGTGGCTTAGAATAGTCTGACAGTCAGCAAAAACTGTTATAAAAGCTTCTGTTATGAGACACAAGAGGAGATTAAAGCACAGTCCTGTCAGTCTGCAGAAAAAGTACATGTTGCTCATGGCTGGTTATTCTCTCTTCAGAGCCCTGAACTTGGCAGTAAAATCAGTAGAAGTAAATGGCAGAGGCATGGGACTGGCAGGGATATGGCAGCTCCTGTGGAGAGGCTGTCTGAACATGACATAACAATAACTGCAGGATCCATGGGGCTACTGCTCCCGCGTGGACTTCATTGGAGAAACTGATCCAGTGGTAAGAATCAAGTGTACGTTTTCAAAATATAGGTGCTTGGTTGACAGAAGCGTAAAGGGGGAAGTTACAGGCAGGATATTTAATAAAATGTTTAGAGATGTGTATCTGAGGACAAATAACATGAGAAAGTGGAAAAACACTTTGATAGACCAAGCAAACAAACAAACAAAACCAACAAAACCCATTTAATTTTATTACAGAAACTGATTACAGAGTGAGGAGACATAATGTTCTTTTTCTCTTACTAGATGATCACTAAGTCTTTTATTCTTTGCTTTACTTATTGTCTGAGACATTTTTAATATTTTTTTCATATTTGTTACTTTTTATTTTCTCAAGCTTGTTTGGAATAGGCTACATATAAATATTTAGATGTGATATAATTTAAAGAATTATTTTCCCAGCGTTTCTGGCCACCACATACCACTTCCCATCAAAATGTATTTGTACAGTAACATTTAGTCTAGTGAACATGTACGAATGGTGGAATTTAGTGCTAGAGCATGTGCATTTGTATGTTACAGAATAGGATACTGAACTGCCTTTTGCTCTGAAGTTCTACTTATTGTCCATTATATTTTATTTGTGCAAGACTTTTAAATATCTTGTAAGTAATAAGCAATATGTCATTTTCAAGATGATTTACTCATTTCCTAAATTACATATAACTAATTTTGAATTTGGGACAAACTGAGAAATTTTTTTTAAAAGATTTTATTTATTTATTTGAGAGAGAGAGAGAGAGAGAGAGAGATCCCAAGTAGGCAGAGAGGCAGGCAGAGAGAGATGGAAGCAGGCTCCCTGGTGAGCAGAGAGCCCGATGTGGGGCTTGATCCCAGACCCCTGAGATAATGACCTGAGCTGAAGGAAGAGGCTTAACCCACTGAGCCACCCAGGTGCCCCCAAACTGAGAAATTTTAATATAACCTCATTTACCTTTCAGTGTTTGGCCTGCTATATCATGGTATCTCACCTCTCAGTTGTAAAATGTATAAAGAGAATAATGCAGCATGACCAAATGGGATTTATCCCAGGGGTATATCCCATGTGCAGCTGGTCTAACATTTGAAAACTAACTAATGAATTTTTTCATGTTATCAGACAAAACAATAAAAACCACATGAGGATGTCAATAGGTTCAGAAAAAACATTTGAGAAAATTAAAATTCATTTAAAATAAAATCTCTCCACGAACTTGAAATAGGACTCTTTCTCGATATGATAAAAGGAAAGCATAAAACATCATATGTCATGGTGAAGGATTAAATACTTTCCCCATAAGATTATGAACAAAGCAATGATTTCCACTCTACCATTTCTATTGAACAATCTAGCCGAGGCAATAAAAGAAGAGACCTAAATACAAGGCATCTACGTTGGAAAGGACAAACTGAATTCAACTCCTTAATTATAAGTGGCTTAGTCATTAATGCAGAAAGAATCTACAAACAAAGCTACTAGAACTAATAAATGAATTTAGCAATGTTGCAGGATACAAGATCAATTAAAAAGCAATTAAATTTCTGTATACTAGCAATAAACAATTGGAAATTGAAGTTTTAAAATACCATTTATTAAAATGCCATTTATAATAGCATCCAAAATATTAATTAATTATAGGTAAATCTCACAAAAATGTTAAGTACGTATACACTGAAATTATAAAACATTGGTAAGAAAAATTAAGGAAGACCTAAAGAAAGAAATACATCTTGTCCGTGGGTAAAAGATTCAATATTACTAAATTGTCAGTATCCTAAATGGGTAGATATATTGATTCATATAATCCCTTTCAAAATCCTAGCAATTTCTATTTCTTTTCCAGGAGGCTCTACTTTCATGTGAAGAGGCAAGAAAATTCTAAAATTGATATGGAAATTAAAAGGTCCCCAATAACCAAAATAACAGAAAGATAAACAAATGTTGAGGACTTACACTGCCTGATTTTAAGATTTATTATAAAGCTATATAATTTAGACACTAGAGTATTGGTATAAATAAAGATAAGTAGAGCAATGGAGCAAAGGAAATTATACCCCACCTATATAATCTATTGATTGTTTTTAAAACCATCAAAGCAGTCTAACCAGAAAAGGATAATCTTCTAAATAAGAAATAGTAGAAAAATTGCATAATAATATCTTTAAAAATGAAGAAAAAATTTCTGTCCCTAACCTCATACAGTATACAAAAATGTACTCAAAATGAATCTTGAATATAAATGTAAGAGTTGAAATTATAAGACATTATATATTAGCAAAAGTCTTAGTGCCTTGGGTTTCACAAAGACTTGTAACAAAAAATGTATAAAATATAAGAGAAAAAGTCAGTAAATTGTACTTTATCAAAATTTCAAAATTATTTTTCATAATACACTTCTATGATAATGACAAGGAAAGCCATAGATCTGGGAGAAAACACTATATATATATATATATATATATATATATATACACACTGGCAAAAGACTTGTGTCCAACATATGTAAGGAACTTTTACAATTCAATAATAAAAAACTAAGACTCCCAATTATAAATGGTCTAGATTTTGATGAACATTTTAATGAATAATAAATATAAATGATAAGCACATGAAGAGATGCTCAACATTACTAGTTATTAAGAAATCTAACTGTAAATTACACTGCAAAACCACAACACACCCACCAGAATGGATGAAGTTATAAAGATTAATCATACCAGGTTTTGAGAAGAATATGAAACAACTGGAACCTTTATATATTTCTAGTAGGAATGTAAAATATATAGGTAATGTGAAAAAAATAGTTTTGTACTGTCCTAAAAATTTAAACATACATTTGCTATATAAACCAGCAGACTTATACATGGATATTTATAGCAAATTTACTTCTTAAAAAAAGAAATCCAAATACCTATTGATGAATGGATAAGCAAATTGTAGTACAAAAGAACAAATTGAAAGACTGACAAAACAAAGGGTTGATTAAGATGGAGAGCAACAGGTCCTAGAGGAGCAAGATGGCGGAGAAGTAGGAGGTTGAGATAGAGTCGGAACCCAGAGGTTCATCTAGATAGTTAATAAATCATTTTAAAAGCCAGCATACTCAACAGGAGGGAGAAGAGAGGAAGAAGAGCAATTCTAGGAGCACAAAATCGACCACCTTCGGAAAGGTAGGACGTTTGGAAAAGTGATTCCAAAACGACGGGAAGAGAGACCGCGGGGGGAGGGGCCGGCTCCCTGCAGCCGCAGAGCCGCGGAGCAAAAATCGGAACTTTTAGAGTCCGCTCCGCTGAGGGACATTGCTCCAGAGGCTAGGCCAGAGGTCTGGCCCTTGCGGGAACAGAGTGGTTTCAGGACCCGCGAGATCATAAAGAGACCG
>CM052799.1:105704303-105720802 GCA_028533885.1 Nasua narica | reverse complement strand
AAAAAAAAAAAGAAATTAGAATAATGATCACTGATGGTCTGGGAGTAACCTTGAAAGAAGCACATCAGACATTTCTGGGTTATAAAGATGTTTCTTTATGTTGATCTAGGTAATGGTTCATGGGAGTAAATCCATGTAAAAAATACTGAGTTGCACATTTGAGATTTGTTCACTTTAGATACCTCATTGAATGCGTTTTATGTTTCATTTTATTCCCTGATACCACATGCACAAAATAAACTTTGAATTAATGTTGGTCCAACTTTGTCTTAGTCTATATTTGTCATAGTCTTATTCTATAGCTGAACATTGCTGGAAAAGTTTTCACTAGTACACATTTCAGTAGAAAAATAAATTCATGGTCTTTATCTTCTACTAGACTTTAAATTCTTCCCTGAAAGCATTTTATATTTCTCTATTCATTTCTTTTGGCAATTTTTCATAGCGACTACTTAACACATTCTCCAGGTCTCTAACTATCTTAAAACTATGGTCCTATCAGCCCTCTCTCACACTTCCTACAAGTATATAACTCACTTCCCATTCCAAAGAGAAAATAGAATTGCATAGAATATAATTTGCTCAATTAATGACATTATTTTAAATAATAAGAAGTATAAGAATAACAAAGAAAAAAACTGCAACTAATCCTAAATGATATTATGAAATGAAAATACACAGAAAAAATATTAAAATTCACAGTGGACTTTAGCAAGTTGTTAGACATAAGATCAAAGCTAAAATATCAGTTGCATTTTCAATGTCAGCAAATATTAGTAAATGCTAATTTAGGAAAGTGACATCAGAGAAAATAATTGAGTAAGGTGTTCAAAGAATCAGTCCTTCCACAGAAAAAAAAAAAACTGTAAGTGGTCAAAGAGTAACAAAATCAAGTTTTTGGATTTCTGACATCTAATTCAAAGCAAAGAGCAACCAAATGACTGCCTGATGAAGAGAAGGATAGTTGAAATTTTTAGTAAGAGAGTATTGTGGCATTCACTCAACAGCTTACCATCCCATTCGCCCATGATTTGGCGTCCATGGTGATGGTGGCCCTCGTTTCCAGGTGTAATTTGCTCGTGCCAGAAGATTAGTATGGACCTTGTTCTTAAAATTCTGTGGTTGTGTGTTGTGACCTGATGGTTTCCTGAAGGACAGGCAAAAAGGCTGATCTTTGGTTTATCATCCTTCCCCCGCCCCCATCTTCAACCGCTGTGGATTTCTGGGTGTTTGTGATGACCTGTGTTGAAAAATTTAAAAAAACATATTCTGCTCATGCCTGCTAAGGAATGGGACAGCAGATGAGGCAAGCAGTAGACAGATCCAAAAGCCCAGGAAATGTGGAGTCTGAGGAAGAAGTCTCTTGCAGCAGTAAGGGTTCAGAAGGGGCAACACATATAAGAGGGTAGAGTGCAATGTGCATGCCCAGGGCTGGATGCAGGCTCAGAAATAACCCTGAGATATCCCTAAACATGCATCTTTGGCCGATCTGTGTCAACTACAAGGGCAGGCAGGAAAGACGAACGCAGAGTTTTTGGCTGTCTGGCTTAGAATTGAAGAACCCCCAATTCAAAGCCAAGCTGCAAACAGTGCAAAAGCAGTATTTTTTTTTTTCTTTTTCTTTTGGCTCTAGGCATTTAAGCAAGTCTGTGACACATGACTGGGTGACTGCTGAGATAGCAGAACACAGTTCAGTGATCTTACATGGCAAGGAACGTAACTTTTAAAAAACCGTTTGGAAAAGTCACTAAACAAAGGTACAACTTCAGTCTTAAAAATCAACAATAGCATATCCTGAGGAAGGGAGAGAATCTGATTTCATGATATACCACTTTATAACATCAAAAATATCCTGTTTTCAAAAATAAATTGACACAAACTCCCCCACAAAACTGATATTGGGCTTAGTAGACAAATACTTTAAATAAACTGTCTTAAATCTGATTTGAGCTCCAATAGCAGAAGAAGACCATGGACAAAGGATGAAAGAAAACCAGGAAAACTATGTGTGAACAACATTAGCATATCAATAGAGAAATTATAAAAAGGAACCAAATAGCAATTCTGAACCAGAAAATTACAATAATGGAAATGAAAAATTCACTGGAATGGCTAACAGTATGTTGGAGCTGGCAGAAGAACCTTCAAACTTGGAATTAGAATTTAGGCAATCTGAAATATACAAAGGAAAAGAATGAGAACAAACAAATAGAACCTCGGAGAAATGTGGGACACCATTAAGTGTAGCAGCAAACACATAATGGGATTATTATTAGGAAGAGAGGAGAAAAAGTAAGAGAAAATACACTAAAATAATGGCTAAAACATCACAAATTTCATTACACCACAAATAACATTAATTTACATTTCTGAGAAGGTCAACAAACTCCTTAAGAGCGACCTACCTAGACACGTCGGAGTGCAAGGGTTGAAAGCCAAAGATAGACAAAATCTTCAAAGCATCAAGAAAATAATGACTTGACACATACAAGGTCACCTCAATAGAATAAACACATGATTTATCATCAGAAACAATGAATGTAAAAAGGCATCAGAATGCCATTGACAAAGTGCTAAAAGAAAAAAAGACAATAACCAAACAAACCCTGTTAGCCAAGAAAACTATGTCCAGCAAATCTTTGTTCAAAAATGAAAATGAAATAAAGACATTCTAGATGTAAACACTGAAGGAAATTTTTGCTGTCATACCTGTGTATTAAGAAATATACAAAAACAAGTTATTCAGGCAGAAAAAAGATAACACCAATGACTAATTCAAATCCACAAGAAATATCAAAAGGTATTGATAGAGGCAATTATATAAGTGAGATGAAGCATAGTAAAATTACACATTTCTTCTCCTTCCCTCTCTTATTTGATAAAATTGAGTACATAAACAGTAACTATGAAATTGTATTGTTGGACCTATACATTATAAAATTGTGCTATTTTTAACAAGAAGAGAAGATAAGGATGATGCTACATTGGAATAAGGAAATAATATTATATGGCAAATCAAGTCTATAGGAAAAAAATAAAGAAAATCTGAAATGGTAAATACAAAGATTAGCATAAAAACTCTGTAACTATATACTTGCTCTCCTTTATTCTCTTAGCTTTTAAAAAAGACCTAAGATTTCATGGAACATATATATTATTAAGTTTGTAATGGTAATGGTTGAACAACTGCATAAATGTACTTTAAATATGTGAATTTTGTGGTATATAAAATATATTTCAATAAGGCCTTTTTTTTTTTTTTTTAAGGGAAAAAGTTAAGGAGATAGTTTGGAAGACTGATTTTCCTGGGACAGGAAAATAAAAAAATATAGCTATTTTAGAAATAGCTTTAAAAATCTAAAGAATTGACATATGGAAAGTAGAAGTTAAAAAAGTCTGTTGTTCAATCCCCTCACTCCTATAGGCTAATTTACTTTCCCCATTTTAGAATTTCTCTGAGTTATGCTATTAGAAACAGAGCATGGAGAAATTAAGTGAGAGGGTTTATTGATGCTTCTGTTGCAAAGGAGTAATTTTTTGTCTGGATTAAAATCCTTAATGAATTTGGGGTACCTGGGTGGCTCAGTCGGTTAAGCATCTGCTTTCCGCTCAGATTATGATCCCAGGGGACGGGATTGAGTCCCTCATCGGGCTCCCTGCTTGTCGGGAAGTCACTTCTCCCTCTCCCTCTGCCTGATGCTCTGACTACTTATGCTCTGTCTGTCAAATAAATAAATAAAATCTTTAAAAAAATTTAAAAATAAAAGCCTTATGAATTTAGCTAAATATGACTTAAATGTGCATTTTAATTAAAAAAACAACTTTTTCCAAACCATAGGCAAAATACCTATCAGATAGCTAAATAAAAATAAAACAAAATTACCACTGTTTTTTCTGGTGTTATACACTATTGACACTGTATTCTGGTCCAGGAATCTGCCATGTACAAATACACTCTGAATATCCCATTCAGCATGTTTATTTAGAGAGTAAAAGACGAGTTATGTAACAGCTACAGGAGAGTTCAATTAATATGTGTAGAATATTTGAGTTCCAATCTCTTCAAGTTAAAAAAAAAGATGATTGTTATTGTAAGAATCTATTCTAACTAATTAAAGGAACACAGGAACCAAATTATAATGCTATGCCTAATTGGTTAGTGAACCCAAGCAAGCAGACTGGTAGTGTCCTAACTCACTATTCTGATGTTGTAGGTGAGCTTTAAAAGGATGCAGTGGTATTCATTATATGCTCATTCCAACTTTGCTGTTATTTCAGCAAGTACTTTGTTTATATGAAAATGAAGCTAATGAAGAAGAAAAAGGAAAAATTGTATCTGTGGATATGTCTCATGGCAAACTATATCATAGTTAAATTTTTACCATTTTCTCCATATTTTCAGCAAAATAAATTCAGGTGTAAAAAAATATCCAGTGTGTATCCAAAAGGGTTAAGCTAGGAAGGGGAAATTTCTGGAATGTAGTAAAAGACATGATGAGTTTATATGTTTGCAAGGCTCACTCAGCTACATTCTTTCTTTGCTGGTTGGTTGGCTTAACAAGATAGAGGTCCTCCAATTATTGTCTTCATGCATGTGCCCTAAAATAGATACACTTTAGTGATAGCTCTGATTTCTGATTACTGCTATGACATTATTTCTAGCCAGTTCTCTCCATCTGTAGAAATTACCAAACAAGTGGACCCTTGAATTTGGACACAGACCATTGGTACTTTTTAAATAGCTGATATCTCATATGGCTTATGCTCTTTCTTTCAGTTCTTTCTTTCAAGTCCCTAATGCTAGTAGATAGCTTGATTAAGAAGAACTCCAATTAACCCTTTTGGTGTTGGGCTTAGCAGAAATATTAGAGAAGCCACACACACACACACAAATGTGTGTTATAACAACAATAATAATAGTGATTATAAAATTTCTACTTATTATTTTTTGTCAGATACATTACTTATATTATCTCATTATTTCCACAAATGAGACAGGCAAAGTAGGCATTATTAGTTTCATCTTATGGATGAGGAAATGGATGTGCAGAAAATTTAAGGTCTCTTAAATTCACAGGAAATAAACGCAGAAAATAGACTTGAAACTCACTATTTTTCTGAATCCACTTTGATTTGTGACTTCTAAAGGAGTTTTAGAAATGTCATTTCTTTCTCTTAACCCACACACATGAGCGCATCCAAAATACCACAGTTACATTTGTTTGTTGGATATCTTTCTCTCTTAGAATAAACAACAAATTATGTTTGAAGACATTAACTCTTTACATTGGAAGTGGGGAAAACAGGTTTTATCTTTTATCCTGATATAGTCAAGAAAGAGTTCTGTGTAAATAAGAGAGAAGACCCTTTTTATAAACTGATGTTTGGGGGCAGAGTTTTGCTCTGATTTTGATCTTTTTTAGCTTTTTCTATTTTTAAAATTTAAGCTCAGACAATGACCTAGATTTTGGCTGTGATTTCCTAGGAAATTTTAAGTGACTAGCTATTTCTGAACTGACCCATTCTGGAATCAATAGGTGCAAAAGAAATCCACAATTTTATTTAAAAATTTTAAAAAATTTGTCTAAGTCCAGTGGTCAGAGTAGAAAATGCTGCTTGCAGTGTAATGTATTCTTCTCAATTTTATTGTATCATCAGCTTCAGCTTTATTGTATCATTAGAGATGAATGAAGAAAAACATTAGAATAACTGACAACATTGAGAAAAACACAATGATTGTTTTTGTACCACATCATTTGATGTAACAAAATGATACGTTGCGAGGGTAACATTTCTTAATGATTTATTGATAAAAATTCTAACTGTAAAGCATAAGCAACCAATTATTCCAAGTTTAACTTTAGGATAAAAAGATATTTTTCTTTTCTAGAGTAGTCTCCCCTAAATGATCAGTTTTCAAGTTCTGCAAATTTGCCTATCTACTGTGCATTGTAAGCCTAGAAAATAGTTAAAGTAGGGATCTATTTCACTTTCATGGCTGGGTCATTCAAGTTATAGTCTGAAGTCTCACATTGAATCTGGAGCAATGGGTGTAGATGGTGAGAGCTGGATACTTAATGATAAAGTATAGTAGGGTTAGCTCAACTCACAGTAAGAAGATCTGGGAACTCAGATCTGGGGAGAATCTCATTAACTATTAACAATATTTGCACAGACTGCCTAAGTCACTGAAGGTAAGTGCTATTTAGAAGTAGTGCAAGGTACATCTTTACTTATCTCCTTACCCTCTTTTTATCTATCTATCTACCTACCTACTTATCATCTTTTATTTATTTTTTTAAAAGATTTATTTACTTGAGAAAAAGAAAAAGAGCATGAGCAGGAGGGGCATAAAGAGAGGGAGAGAGAATCCCAAGCAGCAGAGCCCAATGTGGGGATCAATCTCACCACCCTGAGAACAGGATCTGACCTGAAACCAAGATTTGGACACAGTTGTATGTTTTTCAACAGACTGCACCACCCAGGTGCCCTTATACCCTCTTTTTAATTGCCCTAGAGGACTCAGATCCTATCTCTATCTTTCTGACTTCCATATTTCGGATTACTCAGGTCATCTCTACCTAAAACCTTTTTGTTTCAGAATTATTCTCTCTTGTTCCAAAATCAGATGATTTTTTCCTTCAATTTTTTCCATTCTCTACTAAGCAGGTATGATAACTTAAGCCATCCTAATTGATGCTATAGTGCTAGTATGATCTCTCTTTCTCTCACTCTGTTTCTCTCTCTCTCTAATTTAGTCTCCCATTAAATTATTTAACCACACATTTAATGAATCTATAGGGTATACCTTCTTTGTGCAAGATGCAGGATACACTCTAGGGATTTAATTGCCTAGAAGAGAAGTTCAAATCTAGTACGATGCAATAGTTACATATAAACAAATAATTGGAATATGAACAAATGATTATTATGATCAAGGTATATATGAAAGTGTTTTAGCAAAAAAAAAGTTTTATTGGTTATGGAAACAAAATAAATATTTTTTTGGAAACAATTGGAGGGTTTTGTTTGTTTGTTTTTCAGAAAAGTGCCATTTGACATTTTAAAAAATTAAAAAGTAAATAGAAAAGCAAGGCTAGGTAATGGAAGCAGTAAGAAACATGAAGACATAAATGCTTAAAGAAACTATTCTTAAATTGTGCCCCCAGGATCAGAAACATCAACAGCATATAGTAAATTGTCGGGAATGCAAATTCTTAGTCCCCCTCCAGACCTATCGAATGAGAAACTCCAGCAGTGGGGAATAGTAATCTGACAAATAAGCATGCCTTCCACATGTTTCTGAAATACCTTTGAGAATTACAGAGCAAGACTGAAAAAGAGTAACTATTTGGTACGATTCCAATATAGGTCATACAGCTGTAAGTTGAAAACAGGTTTGGGTTTTATTCAGTAGGCAATTGGGAGATATGTGCTGTCTTAAGCATAAGATTGGCATTTTCATAAGAGTTGTTAAATAATAACTCTGATGGTATTGTTGGCATTTAATCTGTTTGATGGAGACTGGAGACAATCAGGAGGATACAAATAAAGCTTTAGCATCATTAGTGGCAGGAAGAATGTAAGGAAGGGGACAGATATAAGAGAAACTGCAGATGTAGAATTTTTTCAGATAACTTGTGTTTCTTCCACAGTATTTTTTGGAGACAGAGTTTTGCCAAAGAAATTCCAACACAGGAAATTGCAAGCACCAGACATTTTGATAGGGGGGATAAGGTCACTTGAAGGAACTTTGTGCTACCCTACAAACAGAACTGACCTTCTTTTACTTATAGCAATGTGCAATATGCACCGTGGAGAAAACAAAACAGAGTCACTGTCTTGTGGTCCTTGTGTTCTTCAAGTAAATTAGGTAGGTATATGCATTTCTCAACTCCAACTGTGGGTTAGACTTGAGTCAACTTCCAGATAGTTCCTGGATACCATGTAAGTCCACATGCTTTTCTAATCCAGGTTCCTGTCTAACCTAGCCAAAATATTGTTAACAATTAAGTGGTTTTCTGGCAACATCTGGAAGGTGAATTCTTAAATTTGTCTATGGAATTCAAAGATAGGAGTTGGCTTTTGAGTTGAATTTTTAATATTGCATAGATGTATGTTAACAGAAAAGGAAGTGTTCTTTAGAGAAGAGCGATATGACAAGGTCACAAAATGGTAGGTCTATGGCTACTTACTGAAAAATAATTATTAGATTGAGAGGTACTCATGCCCGTGTTTTGACCTGCTTATTCTGGCTTCCTTGTGCATCATTTTCAGGAGGACCACATTTAGAGGAAAGAAGGACAATAAACAAATATTCTCAGTGCTCTAGGTAGGAGATGAGTGATGATGGAAGGAGTACCAGTGGGGATCATAGAGTTATTGCATTCAGAACATTTGGATTCAAAATCTGGGACACTTAGCATCTTCCATTTAGCCAGCAGCAAGCAGCCCTGAGCAGTTCACTTTTCTATCTTCAGCGGATTTACCTGTGTCTCATGAAAGCAACTTTTATTCACTGCCTCTCAAAAATGTCTATCACATAAATTTCTTTCATTATTATTTCACTTCACTTTGAAGAGAAAACCATCATTCTAATCTGTGGGAATTTTACTTATTCTAAGACCATCCCACACACATATAAAGGAGACCCCATTACTATACCTTCCTATAGGAAACTTAGTTTGAAGATTTATTTTGGCTCCCAGCTCTTTCTGGGCTCCCCTCCAAACTGCAATAGTAGGGCAATGTTATTTAGTTGTCTTATCATCCCAGAAGAATGTCAGGGAGAGCAAACCAGGAGCTTACCATGAGCCTGCTTTATGCCCAGCCTTCCTCAAACTGTCTCTCCATTCCTACCTTACTCCCAATTATAAGAGAGCTTGACTCCTGCAGGTAAGGAACAGAACTTAAAAGAAAGCCCAATTTTTTCAACTCCAAACACATACACTTTCTATGAAATACCTACAGCAACATAAAAGCAAATATGCAAGTAATGGCATATTTTGTTAAGCGTAAAGAAAACGACTGTTAAGGTTGAATTTTATCCACTCTAGAAAAAGATACGTTTGAGTTCTAACCCTCAGTACCTTAGAATAGACCTCATTTTGAAATAAGGACATTACAGAGTTGAAATTGAAATTAAGTTGAAATTAAGTCATGCAGGTAAGTCTTAGTTCAATATGACTGATGTTCTTCCAAAAAGGGGCAATTTGGTCACCGAGACTGACACTCATGCAGGGAGAACACCATCTGAAGACATAACCAAGGAGCTACCACAGCGAGAAGAAAGGCCTGCAACAGATCTTTCTGTAGTGCCTTTGAGAGACTTTACCTCATCTTTCTAGCTTCTTGAATTTCTGTTGTTGTTGTTTTTTAAGATTTTATTTATTTATTTGACAGAGACATAGCGAGAGAGGGAACACAAGCAGGGGGAATGGGAGAGGGAGAAGCAGGCTTCCCACTGAGCAGGGAGCCATTTGTGGGGCTTGATCCCAGGACCCTGGGATCAGGCCCTGAGCCAAAGGCAGTCGCTTAACAACTGAGCCACCCAGGAACCCTGAATTTCTCTTGTTTAAGCCACTAGCTCTGTGATACTTTGTTATGGTAGCTGTAGGAGGCTAATGCAGCCACCTAACTCTTCCCTAATCTTACTGTAAACTTTTTGAATGTACCTGTGTTGTTGATTCTAGTTATGCCATGTATTTATTTAATTATTAACATGCTGTCAATATAGCAATAACATCAAATCAATTCCAATATAAACTAATAATGCCACAAAACGCATTTTCCTAATATGGCAGAAATATTTCTTGAGATACCAACTTGTATCGGTTCTACTTCTAACTTCTTATTATAGGATTATAGCCAGAAATTTTGTATTTTCTTGTCTCAAAGGATGGCTGGCATAGTGTTTAAGAAGATATAAAACACAAACTAATTAAAGATACATCTCTAATAGTGGTTATAGAAGCCTCATCTCATTGAGAAGATTATGCCTAGTAAGCCAGAGAGGAAAGAAAAGAGAGAGAAGGGATAGATTTCCCACAGACTGGGGATAATAAAATAAACCATAAATAAAAAAAATTATGATTAGCGGAATATCAGAGAATTTCATCTCCTTGAAAAGATCCTGAGGAGGGCAAAACCTCATCATGAAGTAGTTGTGCAGGTGAGTGGGTTAAGTAAAGCCCAGACAGAAAGTTTCCCAACCTCATTCAAGGTATTCATATGTGATAAGCAGAATTCTAAAGATGTCCAGGAAAATTCTTGTTCCCTGGTTACTTAACCAAACAACTATTGTAGGTACTGCTGTAAAGTGACCGCAGATGTAAATTTTTTTTTTTTACTTTGACTTTGCAGATGTAATTAAGGTACCCACCTTAAAATAGGGAGATTATTCCTGGGTTAACTGGTGAGTCCCATCTAATCACATGAGACCTTAAAAGAAAAAAGAAAAAAGCCAACCTTCATTGGCTTTCAGAATCAGGGCCTGTGTTCAAGTACCTGAGAGACAGCCCTAGGAGCTAAGGGGATCCACCAGCTGACAGCCAGCAAGGACACTAGCCCTCAGTCTTACAACCACACGGTACTGGATTTTGCCGATAACCAGAATGTGTTTGGACATATTATCGAGCATTCTAGAGATCCAGCCTACTGACACCTTGCTCTCAGTTTTTGGAAACTTGAAGTAGGAAAACCAGCCACGCCAAACTGGAGTGCGGACCTGCAGAACTGTGAGACAATACATACACATTCTTTAGAGTTTCATTTGTGATACTTGTTTATGTCAATAATAGAAAACAAATATCCCAAGCTTCGAGGATAGCCTAGAGGCAGAGGCTGAGTTGCTGCTATTCGAGGCACCAAGGGATTTCACACAAAAGAGGACATCATCACCGATCACAACAGAATGAATACTGAAAGTAAAGTCCTATTTTCAGAGCAAAACTCAAGTCTCCAAAATTCTTGTACAACCTCAAGAATTAGGAGATGGCTCCAATAATTATAAGCCTGACTTCAATTTAAACTAAACAAAGAAATGCTATCTTCTGCATGTCCAATATTAATTTTTTTCCACAACCCCAAGACAAAATGTGAACGGAGTTTATTCAGTACTTTTCATCTTCTTTGTACTAATATGTCATATCTCGTGGACTTCTGTATTTATATTATGTGATCCACAGATCCACCTGGTTCCATCATGCTCCCTTCACACGCCCTTCTAAATGCCTCTTCCCAGAGTTTCATGCTCTGAACATCACCAACGTTTGTCAAACAGACTCAACTAATATATGTTGACCACCTATTATGTTAAAAAAGTTCTTCCGGTTCTTCTATATGATAGCATTTAATTGTTTCATTCATTCTATAAATGAATATTCTGTCTCTAGTGTATATCATGAAACTCAAACTCAGCTAAAAATGAATCTTACCCAGGATGCTATAGTTAGTAAGAATAAGATCAGAGATTCAAAATTATGTCTGCTCGTCTCTCCTTCCAAGTATATGTAGGAAAGTAACTATTTAACAAGAAATTCTATTTAAAAAAATGATTGGTGTCCACCCTTCCCTGTGGTCTTTTCATTTTAACAAGGCATAAAGACCTTAACTTAAATGAATTAAAATCCAAGAATAGAAAATTCAGCCAGGCAGTTGAAAGCAAGAGTGCTATCCAAACATTATCCCAACTTCAGCAATGTGCTATATAAAAATTACAAATAGTGACATGGGCTTGAATTCATTTTTGTTTGGTGTCTCTTTCCTCCAGGGATAATACTACTTGTCACTTGGATTTCTTTCTTTTTTTTTTTTTTTAAAGATTTTATTTATTTATTTGACAGAGAGAGAACACAAGCAGGTAGAGAAGCAGGCAGAGGCAGAGAGAGGAGCAGGCTCCCCGCTGAGCAAGGAGCCAGATGCGGGACTCGATCCCAGGACGCTGGGATCATGACCTGAGTCGAAAGCAGCCGCTTAACCAACTGAGCCATCCAGGCGTCCCATTGTCACTTGGATTTCTATGGTTATTACCACATCTTCTGCTTTCTTTTTTCTCTTTTTTCCCCCTCTTCTCCATGCAGCTCTATCTAGTTAATGTTTATGTGCAAGCAGAAGAATAGCCAGGCCGGGCATGGTCTTCAGCACCCAGGAAGAGAATGCTATACACAGTGAGCCTCTCAAACATTAGCCTGTGGGTGAAGACTGGTCATATCATTGTGGGCGAACTCTGAAAGACTGGGTGTGTGCCCTAACTATCCTAGTTGTTTCCCTGAAGTAAATAACAACAATGCCATATTTATGATTTCAAACTAAAATGAACAGTCTCATTTTAAACACGTTAATATTTTTAACAATCTTAAAACCACAACTTCAACAAACTTCACTAACAAAGTAACTCCTGCTTTCAGTTTGAATCACATGTGAATAATCTGCAACTTTGATGTGAAGAGTACATCATGAAAGTTACTGGTCTGGGCCTTTAGAAGCTTGGGGAGGGGTGAATTAAAAAGAATTCCTATTGTCAAAGTGCAAATTTATTCAAATTTTGAACTTTTAGCTTTAAAACAGAAGAAATTATTTTTTGGAAAAAAAGGGAAGTGGCAAAATTGCATTGTAAAACTGCCAAGTGAAATGTAGCTTTCTTTACAAAGCTGATGAAATATAGCATTTACAGTTTATTCAAATAATTAAATAACCTTTTTTAAAAAAATTGACTATTAATGAACAATATTTTTCAAATGTTGAGTATTCTGAACATTAACCTGGGTAAGTTGACAATCGTACTCTTTATTTCCAAAGCTGCTTGGGGTACCTCCTAGGAAAAGAATATTTTAAACGAGGTTGGTTCAGTATAGTTACAAAAATTGAGTGCCTTCTTACAATCAGAATATGTCCTTTGAAGGGCATTAGTTCCCAGCTGGTAATTTTCCTATAAAACTTTTAGAAGTGTGAAATCCTCAGAGAACTGTGTGATATATCATTAGATATTAGGAACCATTATTTCTTTATGGAATATTTGAAGCCAAACTTTATTCCTGAATAAATTCCATCTAAGCAGTTAAAGATAGATTAGGTGTTCTGAATTTGAATTTTGCATCCAAAATATATTAATTTTTAAAGATAGAATTTAAAAAAATATACGTTTGGGGTTTACCTCTCAAATCTTAAAGATTTTATGCTGGTAAAAGTGAAAAAGTGATTATTATTGAGTGATTTCAAGCTTCTATTGCCACTGAACTCCTTTATTCTGTCCTCTTTATATTATTTTTCAAAGTAATTACTCCAAATTTAGTAATGTCAGCATTCAAACTCAGCTATTTAAATATTGATTATGTCAGGAAATGGACACAGGTGGTTGAGCTAAAGTCCTAAATGATCTCCTTGGCTCTTGTCTTTAACTAGTCTTTTGGCTTCTATCTTTTTGTCCCTTGTAATCCACTCTCCAGCAGTCAGAAAGATTTTTTAAAAATTCTAACCAAATTATGTCACTTCTAAGTTAAAATCCTCAAGTGATTCCTATTGCATTTAAATAGCATCCAGACTATTTCAACTTTCAGGACCCTGCAGGATTTGCCTTTCTTTCCAACCTTTTTTTTTTTTTTTTGGCAAGTTAATATTTAATTTAATTTAATTTAATTTAATTTAATTTAATTTAATCTTATAGTGGTAAGAACATTTAATATGAGACTTACACTTTTAGCAAATTTTTAAGTATACAGCACATTATTTTGACTATAGTACAGTGTTTTTATAGCAGATACCTGGAGTTAATTCTTCTTGAGTAACTGTAACTTTATGCTTATCTATTAGTAACCTCCGTTCTTATGACACTGACCTGCTCCTTTCCTATGTTCAAGCTAGACTTCCATTCTTTTGTTTTGTTTCTGAGAAGCCCCAAGCTTATTTTAATTGAAGGTCTTTGGACTTACTGTTATGCCCAGATTTGAGATCCCCAAAGACCACCAGGGAGCCAAGTCCGATACAAAAGCAAAAGAGCCCTTTATTCAAGCTAGCTTGAGCTCAGTCCCCCACACTCACCGACACAGCAGCATGATGTAGAAAAAGAGAGCGAGTTTCAAAAAGCGCAACAGTTTTAGAGGGGCCAGTGGTCAATGAGATTGTAACACACAGAAAGTTGCTTAGTAACTGTTTGAACTAGCCTATCACCCTGGCCAGAATTGGCTTGCAAGTTTGGCGGGAGAAAAGGTGGGGTTTATATTCCTTCCCGGTCAGGGGTTCTGCGTTCCTATTGGCTAACCCAAACCCAACCCACAAGCAGTCTGGGCCAATTAGCTCAAGGGACGGCTGAGGCACACTCAGATCCTCCCAGAGGCAGGTTCTGCGGGGACCACCCACAAGAAGGCGGGTGCAAGCAAAAGGAGCCAGCCCTGCTCTGCTCCTTCATTCCCCCCTTGTCTTGTAACCTACAGCCCAATCATGGGACATGGGTAGTGGGGTAGGTGAGAGCGACGCAACCTTAGCTTTAGGGGATTGTCCTTGTTGGGCTGGCTCTTCCATTCTGGAACAAAATCCTTGAGGACTGCAAGCAAACCAGGTTCCGGTGGGGGCCTGCCAGGGATAATAGCCAAGATGTCCATGACTGTGGGTTAAAACCCCAAGATGTGAGTTCTTCTCAACGATGTTGGATGCATTTTGGAGTTCGTGGACCTCTGAAGCGACAATCCCAGACTGGTCGATATAATAGCAGCATTCTTCCTATAGGAAGAAACAGGTTCCTCCCTTTTCAGCAGTATGGAGATCTAGGGCTCAGCAATTCTGGAGGGCTACTGCCACCAGGCTGGAGAGTTGTGCCCATGGGGTTCTGTTATTACACTCACAAAATAACAAGCAAGAAGATTGTCTATATATGAGTTACTGTGGTAGTTCCTCTGAAGTTTCCTTCAAGTTGTCTAACTTAGGTAAACAACAAACATTTACAGACAATCAGATCTAGAATTTAACGTCCACAAAGGGGTGTTATTGAAACATAATTTTTCTCTCTAAAATAACCTGCATTTCTGGAGATAGCCAAATTGGGACTAATTTATATGAGAGACAAGTCCAGTTTTAACAAACCTGACCTAATTATTTACATAAGCTAAGCAAGAACAGTAGGTGATCATACAGATCTTTTAGAATCTGCTTTGCTGGAACTTTATAAGGAATCTCTAGGTTGAGCTTTCAGTAGCCTTTCCAGCCCAGAAGCCAAGCCAAGTACTTGCCATCAGACATGCCTGCAATACCTGCAGATTAGGGCGAATTCCTCTTCCTGAGGTCCCCAAAGTATCCTGAGTTTCCTGCACCTGCCAGGGAGTGACATTCTTTACTCACCTGATGAGGCTGCCAGAACTCTGTAAACAAGGTATGAGGCCACAGTTCCAAGGCCTTTATGGCTCCAGGTTTCATAAAGTCAACCTTAGCTCCTTAAAGCTGTCTGGTCATATCAGAGTCTATGCATGTTTTTCTCAAATATGACATTCCAGTCAAAGCCTTGGTAAAATAACCAATGTTTCCTATGGTGTCCTGTTACAAGGAGAACAGATTTTTTTTTTTACTGAACTTATGCAAATGAGTAGGATTGCCATGGAAGGAAGAATACTTACTGAGACCTTTTAAATTTTAGGGTTCAGGTAGAGAGAAAAGTTGAATGTTTCGATTTGTTCACAACTGATTATTTTATCATGTTTCTGTAAGTCACAGAAATCTTAATGTTCACTATGATACTATAGACAAGGAAACTCTGTTATTCTATGATACATTACCAGAACCAGAAGGTAACATACCAAGCAAGCAAGTCTAATTAGTCAACAAGACTAGTTCATGATCTAAATCTTGGGGAAGTTTGTTAAAACCTTAGAAAGTTTTAAAGGACAAGCCTCGATAGGATCAGGGATATTAAAGACACAATAAAGGCAAGACTTAGAAACTGGTTTTTCTAGGCAGGTGGGAGAAACAACTATTTGCATTTTCTTATCAAGAGCAGACCAATAATTGAAGAATACTTTGTCTTTTTGAACAGAGAGAAAACCGACTTACAATCTTATACCTCTGTGTTTCAAATTCATTCATTTCAACCTTAGTCTATTCTGACCGCACCTAAAATTTGTTTCCAAAGATTTTCTTTTACATTCAGATTTTGTCCCAAGCCATCTCTCTCCAAACAACCATCTCATTTAAAACAAAATTACCTTCTTTTACCTTTAATAAAATGCATTCCCATTCTTTATCTTTCTTACATATCTTCTATTCTTTCACATATAGAGTTATTTCCCTTATCTCCATCAGAATTACATTTAGCAGAATTTTGCACTCTTAGAAACCTTATCTCCAGTGTAGACTAAGTAGTAACCCAATCGTGAACTGTTATACCAGAATTCTTTAGGTGGCAGATTTGTGAATCAGTTAAGCACAAAGCGTGTTTACCAACAGATTTAAATATCCTTAGTTTCTTTGCATTAAGAGGTCAAAAGCACAAACCTATGTTTAGTCATTAATGACTT
>CM052799.1:105607833-105704203 GCA_028533885.1 Nasua narica | reverse complement strand
GAGACAATTAACCATCATTATAACCATCTTTTGCTAACAACTTGCAACAGAGATGACACGAGGTTATCTGACCTTCAGTAAACCTTGATAGAATAAAAGTTTCATGTTTACTGCTGATAATTTAAAAGACATGTCTACCTTAATGAAACCAACAAACAGCCTTATTTAGATCCTCCTGGATCCTCCCCATGGTCAATTTTCACCTGAGACAGTGGGGAAATCTGGAGTGGGTGGTATGACCTGAGCAGAAGGCTCAGGAGCAGAAGGCTTAACTGACTGAGCCACTCAGGCGCCCCGGAAGGGCTCGCCCTAGACCTTATGAGGTCACCACGAAAACAGGTTAGGGCTCACTTGGACTCCGTAGGCTTCTAGGGACCCAAAGGGTGCCCACCCGTGGAGCCACAGATCAGTCTGCCTGACAAGCCAGCTCAAACTGCACATTCACTCATGTACTCACTCCAGAAATTATTACATTTCCTCCCCCCTGGGGAGTCCCTACCTGTGAGACCTCTGAGAGATCTCTGGGAGGTGATCAATCTCCCCTTCCACCCTGATGGGTGGGCCTGACTGGGTTTTGGGGCCCCAGGCCTTACTGGAATCCGACGTCGGGACTAGGTCCTCACCTGCCGAGTTTCCTTTGAGCCAGGTGGCAACAGCAGGGCAAGGGCGGCCCGAGGTGACTGGTTGGGAGACTGCCGAAAATTAGGCAGGGTGCCTTCTCCCTTATGGTCCCTTGTTCCGTCACTGCCCCGTCGTTGCCCCAAACCAGTGGCAACAATGGGCCAGCATGGTTGGGTTTCCCGGTCAGGGAACCATATGTTGCAGAAAACTGAAGCGACTGAGGGTGACTAGGAGGAGTAGGCTGAGTCTGTCCCATGATGTCCGTCCAGTAAGTCCACAGAATGAAAAAAAAGAACACAGAAACAGACAAACAGAGGGCACCCATGTACAGGCTTCCAACTCCGTGGAAGAAAAACCAGAAGCTAGACGACGGCCTCACAGCCGACCAGTGGGAGTGACCCCCCTCGTCTCAGACAGGTTTCCAACTCCGTGGAAGCAAAACCAGAAGTGAGACGACGGCCTCATGGCCGACCGGCAGGAGCAACCCGCCTTGTCTCAGATCGGGGGGACTCCACATCCCCCCCAGTGAGGATCGGAACGTCTTCTGAATCCTCCAGCCCGTGGTCCTCCAGTGCATCCACCTAGACTGCCTCGGGCTCTACAGGATTACAGAAGTGAACTCACACAGGAGAGACAGAGGGACAGACAGAGAACAGACACCTACAGTAGGTTCTTCGGGTCGGGAGTCCCTCAGGGCCTTGGGGATCCTGGACGAGCCCCCAAATGTTATGCCCAGATTTTGAGATCCCCAAAGACCACCAGGGAGCCAATCCGATGCAAAAGCAAAAGAGCCCTTTATTCAAGCTAGCTTGAGCTCAGTCTCCCACACTCACCGACACAGCAGCATGATGTAGAAAAAGAGAGCGAGTTTCAAAAAGCACAACAGTTTTAGAGGGGCCAGTGGCCAATGAGATTGTAACACACAGAAAATTGCTTAGTAACTGTTTGAACTAGCCTATCACCCTGGCCAGAATTGGCTTGCAAGTTTGGCGGGAGAAAAGGTGGGGTTTATATTCCTTCCTGGTCAGGGGTTCTGCGTTGCTATTGGCTAACCCAAACCCAACCCACAAGCAGTCTGGGCCAATTAGCTCAAGGGAGGGCTGAGGCACACTCAGATCCTCCCAGAGGCAGGTTCTGCGGGGACCACACACAAGAAGGTGCAAGCAAAAGGAGCCAGCCCTGCTCTGCTCCTTCATTACTAAGCCTCATGTCTACTATGTCTTTGCTTTAGATCTGAGTATGGTTACCTTCTACTTGCTAGGTCCAGTGTAAATGTCACCTTCTCAGAGACACTCCCAGCCCATTCACCATTAACATGACATGATTCTTTATCATATTACTTTATTTCCCCCAACTTTGTTTGTTCATTAATTATTCACTCATTCTTTCATATCATTTTACTTCTCAGGTTCTTTATTAGGATGGAGGTGACAAGATAGCAGGAAACTAAAATAAATAAATAAATAAATAAATAAATAAATAAAATAGCAAGAAACTGTCTTTCAAGGTCACAACTACATCTCTAATATAAAAAAAATACTTTCTGGTATATAGTAGATACTTAATAAATATTTGCTGATTGAATGAGCAACTGGATAGATAGATGATAGTAATTATTGAGAAGCAACCTTTTTGAGCTTCTCTCTAAAGTAAATATTTTAAAGTATATTCTATAAGAAACCTTATGCAATATTATATCTCAAAAACCAAATATGAGCATTTTATTTGGACTTAGACTTAAAAAATCAATGTGAACTGACAAACTGATGGAATATTTTATAAGCCAAAAGAGAAGCAAATCCTATATTTGTATACCAAAATTAAATAAATATGTAAAATATGTATCTTCCTAATGACTAAAAAGACCTAGTAGAGAGGCGCCTGGGTGGCTGAGTGGGTTAAAGCCTCTGCCTTTGGCCTAGGTCATGGTCTCAGGGTCCTGGGAGTCTGCTTCCCAGCAAGGAGTCTGCTTCCCCACCCCACTTGCCTCTCTGCCTACTTGTGATCTCTCTCCTCTCTCTCTGTCAAATAAAAAAAAAAAAAAAGATTATTTATTTATTTATTTGACAAAGAGAGAGAAATATCTCAAGTAGGCAGAGAGGCAGGCAGAGAGAGTGGGGGAAGCAGGCTCCCCACTGAGCTGAGAGCCTGAGACCATGACCTGAGCCTAAGGCAGAGGCTTTAACCCACTGAACCACCCAGGGGCTCCCATAAATAAAAAAATCTTAAAAAAAAAAAAAACGACCTAGTAGAGATTAAAAATATATTAAAAATATAAGATATAAATATGTATATGTAAGATAATAAATAATTTTCAATTCATATAATAACTTCTGCCTGTTATTAGCCAAGCTAAACAATATATATTTTGTCACTCCCTCTTTCTGCATTCTTTGAAAAAAAAAATACCTAGGTAGAGAACTGTGTTTATATAGTGTTAACCACCTTTAGCTTAGTTTTCTTTAGCATATAATCCAATATTTTTAAGATAAACATTAAGAGGATAAACATAAGCAAGAGTTAAGTAGCATAGGTCTTATGACCCATTAACATATTTTAAGCTATTTAAATAACAGTGATTTTTTAATACAATATACTATGATAACAATGTAAATAATATTTGCAAATAGTCGATATTTATATTATTCCTTTTATTCTTATTATTTACATTCCTATTATCCTTATAGTCCTGATGGAATCAAAACAATTCCTTTGTTCAAATGACAGGTTAAAAATCCACAGTTTGTTTGTTCGAACCTAGGCTTAGTTGTTCCCTTTTACCTGTGATCAGAAGACAAACTGACCTTTTAACAGTGAACCTCATTATCCATGTGTAAACATTTCTATGGGCAGAGTTCCTCAGTGGTAGTGACTTAGGTGCTTAGAAAGCCTATTAACTCTAAACCAATAGGGTAACACTTAATGAGCTGCAGCAATAACACTCCAAGTGTTCCCTTGTGAACTGAGGAGATTTGCTGTCCTAGATGCCGAAATACTACTGGGGAGGAATTTAGACACTTGGAAAAATACAGGCCACAGAAACTGTATCTACATATGCAATGCAAAGTCAAGACTTGAGACTTTTCCCCCCAGATCATTCAGAGTAAAAGAAAAGTGTTTAGTAATTGAGGAACACAAGATTTCTCATTAAAAATTCTTTGAGGGGACTGAGCTGTGATCTTTATTTCCCTAATGAATTGTAGTATGTAATACATAGTAGGCTCTCAAACATCTATTGAATAAATGTGTGATGTGAATAGTTACAGGAAGTATTCATTTCGTTTGACTCTTTCATTAAGCCTTGTTTAATCTTTTAATTTTTATAAACAAGAAACTAATAAGGATGCAATAACTTTTTGGTCATTATGTATATAATTTTCCAAATCATCAAATCATGATAATTTATGTGTTATACATAGGTTGATTGATTTAATCTCGCTTCACTTTCCCTATGAATGTTTTGTGGCAGATTTGCCCAGTGAAAAATAAAAACAATATAAATTGAGCCTGTTTTGAAAAATCTATGATTTCACCAAACACAATGTGCATCCCGAGTTAAACCGTAAAGAATGTTTCAAATTATTCTCCTAGGCATAAGAAACATTCCTCAAAATGTTGCTTTCCACACAGAAAAAATCAGTTTTATTTTGTTTTTCTTTTGTAACATCTTTCTCATTCAAGACATTATTTTAGGTCTTGAAGTCAGATTTGATAAACCAAATCCAAGTTCATATGGCTTTACCTGCTGCTATTTTCCTTGTAGTTTCATCTGAAACTTCTCTCCTCTGTATCATCCTAGACTGAAGATTTCTCATATAACAGCATCTCTCATTTAACTTTCTTGTTGCTTTGATTCATTAATATATCTTTCTAGTTTTCTAATTATTTTATTTTATTTTTTTAAAGATTGTATTTATTTATTTGAAAGAGAGAGAGAGAGAACAAGCAGGGAGGAGGGGCAGAGGGAGAGGGAGAAGTAGGCTCCCTGCTGAGCAGGAAGCCCAATGCAGGACTCCAGCCCAGGCCCCTGGGATCATGACCTTAGCCAAAACAGCCCTTTAACTCCTTAACCAACTGAACTACCCAGGTGCCCCTCTAGTTTGCTAGTTTTAAATGAGAGGAAAAAATAAAAAACAACTGGAAACATTCCTTCATCTCTTGCAGATAAGTTTCTAGCATATGCCAATCCTTTAACTGTGCTACCTTAGCTACAGAATTATAGGAGTCATGTCTTTAAATAGCTAATAATTACCCTTGATCTTGTCTAGTATTATAATTTAAAAGGTTATCTTATCCTATAAGTAAAATTTGAATTATCATTTTCTTATATGCCTTATCTGGAGGAAGTAATCTGAGAATCATGTCTACATAGAGGACTATCAGAGATTTTTTTTTCATATTATCTTAAGAGTTCACTTAGCATACCCAAGGAAAGCATACTATTTCAAAATCTAAAGAATTCCAGAAAGTTTCTGTGAATATTAAGTGACATGACTAAAAGCATGTACTTTGGCATAATAATCTTTACATGTTGCTATTAACAAAAATATAATGCCCCGTACAATGGTATTTTTACAAACAAAAAATTTTAGTAGAACTGTGCTGAACACTTTCTAAAAGTATTAAAATTCTAAATAGATAAAGTTCACATAATGTATATCCTTTGCTTATGTTCTTATTAACATATATTAGCTAAAAGAAATTTAGCAAATCATTCTGCTAGATTGTTACAATTTTAGAAAATATGCTTTCCCTACATTGATATGTAAATATTGTATTATTCTATACTGAAGGTGTGTCCAGGTGAATTAATCTGTATTTTAGATTTTTTGTATTAATGCAATTCCCAAGATACTTCAATATAAATTTCTCCATTAAGAAGAAGCAAAGTTTTGGGATGCCTGGGTGGCTCAGTTGGTTGAGCAGCTGCCTTCGGCTCAGGTCATGATCCCGGGGTACTGGGATTGAGTCCCGCATCGGGCTCCTTGTTCAGCGGGGAGCCTGCTTCTCCCTCTGCCTCTGCCTGCCTCTCTGCCTGCTTGTGCTCTCTCTCTCTCTCTCTCTAACAAATAAATAAATAAAATCTTAAAAAAAAAAAGAAAAAGCAAAGCTTTTTACAAAATGCATTAACAAGGGTCTACTGAGAAGTTATAAAAATGAATTTATATTTCCAAAGATATCTTGAGTATTATTTCAGGCTGTCAGTTTATTGAAGTAAAGTTTGTACCTGTGGGACAATAATCATGATCTGTTTTAGAGAATTGGAGAGTTTGTTAGGGTTAGAATTACCCTTCATGTTCTGCCTTAAAATAAAACTGTTGAGTATAGCTCCAAGAACTAAGATTTTCTTTGAAATGTGATCAAAGGTAGCATGAGTATATGATGTTTAGCATTCTTTATATAAAATAAACAATTCTGAAAATATTTGTAATGTATGTCAAGGTTATTTGAAAATTTAAATGCGCTGTACAAATATAAGTTATATTTAGATGTATTTCAAAAGTACTCAACAGTGATGATGTATTTTATATGTATTGTTGGGATGAAGCACATAAGTTTACTTATAAATAAATGTACTTTTGCAAAGATTTGTAACTTATTATTTAATATGTTTAAATATTCATGTAAATATATGGAATTCATCAAAGAGTAAGAATCCCAGAATTACTGTTTTCTGACATTTACTCTTAAGACTACCTAAGCTCTGAAATATTTTTTCCTTAGAATCATGTTGCCATGGTGATCACTCATATAATTTTGGACACAAAAGATTTAAGACATATTCTTTCATTGGAATTATAGAATTACTTAGATTATGATTGGAATCTGAAAACTATTTGGTGGTCCTCAGCCAATATTCTTCATTTTTTATAATAAGGTAAGATGTTGCAATTTATTTTTAAATGAAGGTACTCACACAAATGCTAGTTTTAAGTTTAGGTGCCATTGATTTCAACTTGAAATTTCTTAGTCCAAATGCGACACCATTATACAATAATGCAACTTACAAAGTATGTCATGACTTTATGCATGAAAAAATTTTAATACAATTTAACCTTAGGCTAACCCTTGTTTTGGATATAATTGCAAACCTTCAACTTTTTTGTAATATCTTATGTAAAATTTTCCATGGGTGTTTCAAATCACAAAAACTTTGACCTAAATTTGAAGGAAGACTTTTTAAAGTTTAATTTTGAAATACAATATTTGAGGCTAGTCTTCTGCCTTATCACTTTCTAACTTTGTATACAGCTACTTGGGATGAAAAAAAAATCTTATTATGTGCCATAAGAGCAAAGGTGAAAACATCCCAAACAGCAAGGACTCCCTTCCTTTAGGGGCATTGGAAATCTCAGAAAGGCAAGTATAACTCTTTTTAAAAAATCAGGAGATAAAATATTGTGTAGCTTTTTTATTTACTTTTAAATATGTGAATTTGGATAATAAGTAAATATTTTATGACTCAGAAGTAGACATTAAATAAATAATATTTCCCTTATAATAGTATCATACATGATTATTCAATTTAAAATAACTTCATTAAGGAAATAATTTTGCATTTTCTGTTATATTTATTTTGTTTATTTCATAAAGCAAATTTATTTCTGTTAATCATATGTATTTATAAATTATATGAAATATAAACAGCTGACTTGAAATAACTAGTCATTGCCATGCTCATGAAATCCAGGCTCTATGTCTAAATCTAGATTTTATTTTTTTTTTCTTTTTCCTCTCTGCTCAAACTTAATTTCTCAGTAAATGTTTAATGTGATTTTTCTTTCTAAATGGAAGGTCATTCCTAAGAAAACTCTTAAAATAATACATGATATAATGCTAATTTTCCAAGAAGATTTTCTTTTGAATTGTATATGCTTACCTTGAGAAATTTTCCATTTTGTCATTACAAAAACCTCTCAAGAGAGGCAAAATAACAGAGAGCTTACTGCAAGTCTGAATTAATTATGAAGAAGGAAGATGAATATGAGGGAAACATAAAGAAACCTGTAAAATTTAATTTCCCACAAATCTTAAGCATTACAAAGCAATTGCACTGAATAATATTTTCTGTATACTTCCATTAAAATGTCAAAGAAAAAGAAAAGTGTAACTGTAGCGATAGGAAACAGGGCTTAGGTCTCTGTTTTCAGTAGTGATAGAAATCTTTTTTCTTCCCTAAAAATTTTAAATGACTTTTTACCCCAGAAGCTCTAAAAGTCTTGAATTTTGAATAAATAACAAATGCCAGTTCCGAGTCTGCATTGGCCCAAGTTTTCCTTCTTTAGAGGGGTCAGTGGCCAATGAGTTTGTAACGCACAGAAAGTTGCTTAGTAATTGTTTGAACTAGCCTATCACCCTGGCCAGAATTGGCGCACAAGTTTGGCGGGCAAAAGGCGGGGTTTATATTCTTTCCCAGGCAGGGGTTCCGCGTTCCTATTGGCTAACCCAAACCCAACCCATAGGCCGTCTGGGCTAATTAGCTCAAGGGAGGGCTGAGCCACACTCAGACCCTCCCAGAGGCAGGTTCTGCGGGGACCACACACAAGAAGGCGGGTGTAAGCAAAAGGAGCCAGCCTTGCTCTGTTCCTTCAGAATCAGCTTATATCTGTCCAAAATGTGTTTATGGATTCTGAGGTCCTTGAGATATGAGGATGTTTGTAAGTTGTTGACTGTGAATCAAAATTAATAGCCAACATATCCCAAGGAGGAGAAATGGAATCACTGGGATGGCCCAACATAGTATTCTGGGTTTGTTGTTGTCATGATTGTTAAGTATGCATCAGAGTAGGACCCAAGGAAACAAAAATTGTCAAATCCGTAAAGCAGGAAATAGGCTGAAAAGTGTTAATTGTCCTAGCTTAAGTTAGGACAATTCCATTGACATGGAAAGAGAAGGGTTTACATTCTGTGGATGTAATGCAATCGAGAGAGAAAGAAGTGGAATTGAGGGTTTAAAAGGGTTTAATGCTACTATTTACTGTTTACTTTTGAGAAGACTTTTGCCTTTTCTGAAAGTACATTAACGTATGGGGAAATGGGGAAATATCTACCGGCTATCCTGACAAAATGGTCTTGATCTCACACACACACACACACACACACACACACACACACACACACGAGCAAAATTATGAATATTTTATTATGTGCAAATTGCTACCAATACCTGCTATTTCAAAGGGGAACTGTCAGGTATCAGGTATTTTCCCCACATTTAATTCTGACACATTTGGCATGTAACTCTTCTTTTTTTTTAAAGATTTTATTTATTTGTTTGATAGAGAGAGAGAAAGATCACAAGTAAGCAGAGAGGCAGGCAGAGGGAGAGAAGGGAAAGCAGGCTCCCCGCTGAGCAGAGCCCAAAGTGTGGCTACATCCCAGGACCCTGAGATCATGACCTGAGCCAAAGGCAGAGGCTTTAACCCACTGAGCCACCCAGGCTCCCTGGCGCATAACTCTTAACAAAGGCAAGGAAAGGATGTTGCCCTAGAGCCTCTAGAAGGAGTGTAGCCTTGCCAACACCTTAATTCTAGCTCAATGTGGCCCAAGTCAGGTTTCTAACTTCTGTAGAACTTTAAGATAACAAATTGCTGTTTTAGACTACAAAGTTTGTGGTAGTTTGTTATAGCAGCCACAGAAAAATAACACATACCTACACATATTTCTTTATGTAGAAATTTAAAAGTTGAAAAGAATAAATGACAAAATGCAGTAAAAGGGAATATTAAGTTATAGAATCAAGTGAGCAAGAATTTAGAATTCTAATAATAAACAAGTGTTATTTTTCATTCCCCTTGTCATTGAGATATCATTGAGTTTGGTTTGCTATTTCATTTCAGTTGTATCCCCAAAATATAATTCCAAGACTGTGTAAGTCATTCTTTATTTAAAATGGAGTTAACTTCCTAGAGATTCAGTGAATAAAATATACTGTTGTTTACTATAAAAAAGCATTATCCAATAGAGTAGTAAATATCAAGAGCTCCATAAAGACTGTACTTTATGTTAGCACAATTAAAAAATTAATTAAACTTTATGATTCTGAAAGCTTTCATAAATTAGGCAAACTTTCAGAAAATATACTTACTTCCATATAAGTACAAGTAAAATATTTAAATATATTTCAATAGGTTGCCAGATCATGGCCAATTCTCAAGTAGGTACAAACTCAGACCACATTTCATTTATCATCGAAGTCATATATATTATATAGGGAAGTGTTAGAAATGTGGCTATTATCAGTCATCAAGTATTGATCACTTCCACTTCTACCTTATTATATCAAACCACAATACATCGGATGACAAAGGATTTCATGTTAGTTCACAATTCACTGAAGTAGTAATTTGAATCATCACAATATTTATTATAGGAGCTCTCTTTCACGTTTAGTAGATTCTTGGTGCAGTGTTAAGTACTTAAATTCTATCCACAGAGGGTGAGCATCTTGTTTCCTACCCAGTAAACTGAAGACTATCTGACACTGAATGGGTATTCAATTAATATTTGTCTAATGAATAGAAAACCCTAATAGATAGTTTTTGTTATTTTTTATGTTTTTAATTATTTCCCCGATACAGAAAAATAAACAGAGACTTAAATAGTTGGAGACCATTGTACCATTTGCAATACAACAGTTATGTGACTCCAGTTAGTTGACTCCAGTGTCCAGACTGCTAAGCCCTCTTTAGAAATTTTAAAATTGCACTGGGTGTTATACACAAGACCTAGTTCAATGATGAATCATTGAACACCATATCTGAAACTAATGATGTACTATATGTTGGCTAATTGAATTTAAATTAAAAAATGCTTTTACACAGAAAAATAATAAAATTTCAAAATCAATTTTAGTACAGCCAAAAGAGGAATTAATTGTACATAATAAACCATTATATATGTACACATACATTTTAAGTTATAGAGAATGAAGTTTACTTTTCAGATAGCATTAAATAGAATTTAAATTGCACTCATTAGTAACATAACTCAACACCCTTAATTTGGTATAAATGTGACACATTTTCTTGCTTTCTTGTGTCTTGATAAATCACCATAAGCTGAACTGCTTTACAAAACTGATATACTGCACTTTAGCTTTACTGTTTTTGCTTACATTCTGATTTCAAACAAAACTCCATAAACATCTTCTATCTCTGGGTTCATCTCATTATCCTTGTCATCTGAGTATGGATCCCCAGAATCCAATAAATGAGTTACATTTTCTTCATAATCTGGGAAAAAGCCCTCTCTAATTCTTGATATTTCTCTTGGGAATCAGGATGATGTGCAGTGAAAGAAACACCATTAATAGCACAAAATGTTGGTTCATTCATGAAATAGTTGTTTCACAAAACATTGAATTTGATTTCACTAAAGCCAGTTTAAATGGAGCTTGCCTCTGAGCTTAATTCACACATTGTGGCTAGCATTCCTATGACATGTCTGGGAAATGTCTAAGTCTCTTCATTTTATTACTTTAAGAAGATTATTTAGTGCTTGGTTTGTTTCTAGAATATGGTAAACATCAAGTGAAATTTTCTCAAATCAAATTTTTGTCCCATTTGAATTATTTAGCTTCTCAACCTAAATTTACCCTGAAGTCCTAAACTCCTACTTTATTTTTTAGATGTTTAGACAATTACATTACTCAAAATTTGTGTCTATAAAATTTGATAGATGTATGCTTTGATTTTATCATGTGTGGAAAAAAATCAAGTGACTGTAGAGAAAATAACTTTTCTTCTTTTATCATTGTCTTACTGTTGTTTCATTTCTCCTCTTTGTGTTTGCCTACACTATCAAGAAGACATTTTATAATACTTTAATATCTAAAGTACCATTCTCACCCATAATACTCCCTTAAATTGCTGCTATAGATCTTAAGAGTAGAGTGATTTTATGTCAGTTTCTTTTTTCATTGTTTCTCTAGTAGTGAGATCTGTATGCTTTTCATCATCATTATTATTTTGGTTTGTATGGTAAAGCTGAATCATGAAACTATGAGTAATAACTTTTATTTCTTGCTAGTGTATTTTGTGCCATTAATATGTCAATACATAGAGACTTGATGACAAACTGATTTATTTTTATTATTTGAGAACTTGTCAAACTCCAAGAAAGGTTTACAAATAGCTTCTTAAAAATGTAAGAAACACATGAGTCAGTGTTTCCTTTCTTAACACCCAATTATTTCCATAGGAAGTTCAATGTGGCCAGTTCACAAGCTCTATCTACAGTAAATGCATTAGAGAAATCCATGTAAGAATGTAAAGTGACGATTTAGACCCTTTGACTCTTTGGATTACAATCTTGTGCTCGTTAGACCAAGATCACAAGTTCAGTTTCCACAAGATCATTCATCTAGTTATTGAAGAGAAAGTCAGAGTTTTGCAAATTTGTTTATTCATACCAGAGTATACTATGGGGCCAAAGGATACCTAGATGGCAGGGTATGAATAGTATAATACAACTTGGTACTTGTGACTAAAAAAGACTACCAAGTCAACTTTGAAAGGAAATGTTGGACATCATTAGAAGTTTTCAGATATCCATTTGGCATAAATAGTTACTGTTTCTTTTATCTTTTCAGATTTGTGCTTTGTTAAGATAGGAAAAGAAGGCACAAAGAGGATATTTTCTTGTAACACTTAAGTATGTGGCACTTCAGAATGTGCCATTCACTCCAATATTGGCAACTTTGCTTATAAAAACAATAAGGTGACACTAGTATGAATCCAATGAAAATATGTAAATACTGAAATGTGTTTGATTTATCAAATGAATTTAAAGGTAAAATTCCATCAGGAGCAGTAGAAACTATATGGATAAATAGGGCAAACAGTAGTACTTTTGAAATGGAGCTTGCAATAATTTACTACTTCAATCAGAAAGAAAATTCATCTACTTATTTTTTTAAAGACATTTATTTGAGAGAAAGAGAGAGGTAGAGAGAGCGAGAGAGCACACACACACCACACTGGGGAAGAGGCAGAAGGAGAGGGAGAGAGAGCGTCAAGCCGACTCCAAGCTGAGTGTGGATCCTGACATAGGGCTCGATATCATGACCCTGAGATCATGACCTGACCTGAAACCAAGTCAGATGCCTAACTGACTCTGCCACCCAGGTACCCTAAAATTCATCTACTTATTAAAGAGACATTTATTGCAAAACTTCTCTGAATATGTATCTCCATTTGGCTCTGTATACTACTGAAATATAAAATCAAAAAGGGCCCTATTTAATAAATGTATGCCTTGGTTGGAAGAAAAAGAAGATATTTTACTGTGTTCCTATGAAAATTCAACTTAGGGGTAAATTAGAAGTCCTATAATACAAAAGCAATATTTCTAAGTTTCTAGCTTTGGGAAATCTTTGATCACATTCTACTAAGATAGATGTAAAGACAAACTTTATTTCATCTGTGCTCCATGACATTTGTTTTATTTCTTCTCTCTTGCATTAGTTCCTTATAATTTTGCCCCTTATTTTCCCATCACTTATACATTTCTTTGAAAAAAAATATATATTTATTGCCTGCTTTGTATCAAGTATCTGCACCTTCATGGAGTTTACTATCAGATGAAGGGCACATAAATTAACATTAAAACATTATTTTAAAATTTTTAAATGCATTAAAGGGAGAGAGCAGAGCATTAAGAATAAGGGATTGTATTCAAACCTTAAAAAACTTTTGAGAAATTGTATCCCCTGTAAGCCCCAAGTTCTTCATCAGATACAACTCTCTGGTTATCAAGACTTACCCTGCACGCCTGAAATATAAACACAACACACTTTAATATAAAAATTTTAACAAAATGTTAAGCAACAACACAAAAGCTAAATTATAATATAAGGCATCCATATAATAAACTTACATAAAATAAATAACATAAAGCAATGGTGTCTGATGACCAAGTCATTGGTATTAGTTATTAGTACTTTGATGTTATCAGAGAAAGATCCAATTTTTTGGAGTGGTTAGAATAACCTTAATGAAAAGTGTTTGCATTTGGCTGAATGTGTACACTGCAGTGGCAGAAAAAAAGGATTCTGGCACAAATAAAACACATTACTTTTTTCGAACAAAACAAAGCCAAATATAACAACAAATAAAATGATGTACCAAGTTTGGGGAACTTTTTCTGCTTTCTGAAGTTAAATTCCAAGCAATTATGTCTGTTCTACTCGCTTGTCAGTTTTCTCATTTTGCAGCATCACATTATGTGTATGAGGCAGCAAGTGCGGTGATGAAGGAATCTGAAACCGAGAACAATCGGCAAAGTGATTTATTCATTACATTTAAACTATCAAAACAAACAAAAGATTTAATATATCCTGTGCAAAGTAAGGCTATTTTAGCTTCAAAACATACATAATATGGTAAGCAATAACACAGGAGATAATAAATTTGTGTCTGAACAGTCTCACCTAAATATGCATTTCTTTCTTTCTTTTTTTTTTTTCCAATATTTAGTGGAAATCCTGCAAGTGCAAAATGAGCTTTTGTACCATCACGATCATGATCGAGACTTCATATAACACAATCATGGTCATCAGTTATTTATGCTTACTACTCTTACTGCCCCCGGTTATGTTGGGCCTGGTTTTAGAGGATCCACTCACAATATAGCATTTTTGTATAGAGAAAGTTACCTGGCATTCACCTTCATTTGACTGAATTGCTTGAGATCAATTAGTTACTGTTATTTTTTTTTTCATCGTACACAATGCTGACTAGAATTTGAAAATCTGGCATATTCAGGTACTGTTGTTAACAAAAGTGACAAAAGGGGGAAATATTCTAAAATGGATGAGTTGTTCAATAAATTACAATGAATATGTGAAACTGTAAACAGTGATGTGGAATTGTATGTAATGACATAGAAAGATATTTATGCTATAACATTTAGTGAAAAGGAAAGACACTATGGAGTACTTAGATACCAGAATATCTGACTGGGTATGATTTAAACAAATAAAAAAATAGAGTGGAGGGGCACCTGGGTGGCTCAGTTGGTTAAGCTGCAGACTCTTGATTTTGGCTCAGGTCATGATCTCAGGGTGGTGGGATCCAGACCTACCCATTGGGCTCCCTCAGGAGGGAATCTGCTCGAGAGTCTCCCTCTCTCCCTCCCTACACTCATGCTTGCTCACTCTCTCTCTCTCTCTCCCTAAAATAAATAAATAAAATCTTTAAAAAAAAAGTGGAAACAAATACATGGTCCAGAAATCTAATGGTTAATTTGAATATATCCTCAGACTGTATGCCTGCCCATAATTGAAAACCCCAATAACTGTGGCTAAAATAAAATTTTTTTTCTCTTGTAAGAAGAGGGTTGCTTAGACAATCTAGTCCTGGTGAGAAAGCATAATATAATTAGGGTCCACTCCATTTCTATCTAGACTTTTCATAATTATGATTTTTATCTTCAGTGTAGTCTCATTTACCATATGGCTGCTGATGCTCCAGTCGTCTGGTCCACATTTCAGCTAGAAACAGAAGGGAAAGGGAAAAAAGACATAACTTGTGACTGAGGCAGCGATGTTTAAAGGATTTTCCTGAAGCTTCTAATGTGAGCAAATGTCTGTGAAGTGGGTAGAAAAAAATAAGCCAAATCTCAATCTTTTTGTGACAAAAATAGTTATACTGATGAAATGCAAGTACATTCTTAGATTATATGGTCCAAATACTGACAGTGAATTTATTTGGATGGCACCAAAATGTTTTGTCAATGATTCACATTGCATGAGAAAATTAAAATGAGGGTAAAACAGAGATTTTTGTCTTTTTTGGGGTTAAATGGTGACCAAAAAAGTCACAGTTTTTAAAAAAGATATTTCAGTAACGCAATAGTCTATTAGTAGAATAACTTAGTTATATTTTTCTTCTCACCTACCTCAACTTAATAATTGGCACTTACGTGACTGCATTGGGGAACATGTTTGAGTACTTTATCTTTCTTGGTCAAATAGATGTATAAACATTGGTTCCCACTAAAAGAAAACAATGATACTGCATTTAGAATTGCGTGGACAGAAAACAAGGTGTGACATCACAGAAAGGAAGCTCCATATATCATCAGTCCAGATCGGAAAATGTCAGAGCACAAGATAGTGATTCTGGTTTGTTTTCTCCATGTTGCACTGTTGCATATTGCTATTATTAGAAGAAGTCAGTTTTGCTTTGTAGTGTAGCACAAAATTCCTTCAAGCAACCTTATCCCTCCATCAGACCATTCTCAGGTTCTTATAATTTCCTGTATTTGATTTTCTTTAGTTTAAAGCTGTCTCCAAAAAATTCTTTTGAGAGACTAAACATTATCTGGGAAATTCTATATCTCCAGTTTCTCTTTTGTCTATCCCTTACCCTTCATCCTTCCCGCCTTTGTTCTTGTTCAAGCTTTATTAATTCCCCAATGGGTGGTCTTATTTCTTCACCAGCCTGATTAAGCATCTGTGAGGCCATCCAGGTTATGTGTTTGAAACTGTTATGAATATGGAGATATTATGTTGAAGACATCAAATATCTTTGAATTACCTGCTGGATAAAACCCACACCTGTCTTCAACATACATCCTTACGGCCTCCATTTGAGCTGCAGTTGCCTCCTCTTATCCAAGGTCTTGCTTTCCATGTTTTTGTTACTTTTGGTCAACCTCAGTCAGGAAGCAGATGATTGATTCTCCTTTTGATTCATCTTCAGTCAGTAGTTGCCTAATGCCATGTCCCAATGCCTATGTCATTCACCTCACTTCATCTCATCACATAGACATTTTACCATCTCACATCATCACAAAAAGGGTGAGTACAATACAATGAAATATTTCGAGTGAGAAACCACATTCGCATAACTTTTATTACAGTGTATTGTTATAATAGTTCTATTCAATTAATATTGTTGTTAATCTCTTCCTGTGCTTAGTTTATAAAGTAAACTTTACCATAGGCATGTTTGTATAGAAAAAAAAACCATAGTACACATAGGTTTTTTTTTTATTTATTTATTAGAGAGCGAGAGACTGAGAATGAGAGGGGAGAAAGTCAGGGGGAGAAGCAGACTTCCCGCAGAGCCGGGAGTCCGATATGGGACTCGATCCCGGGACTCCGGGATCATGACCTGAGCCGAAGGCAGTTGCTTAACCAACTGAGCCACCCAGGCGCCCCTACACATAGGGTTTTATACTATCCATGGCTTCAGGCATGCCCTGAGGATCTTGGAACATATCCCTCTCTCATGAGGGGAGCCTACTGTATATGAAATTATGACTGATTTTTAGACTTACTCTGTAGTTCTCAAATTTCCCCATGATTCAGAATTATCTGGGGAATACATTGATTCACAAATTACTAATCCTCGCTCCTGGAGTTTCTGAATCAAGATATCTGGACTGGCCTGAGAATTTGCCTTTCTAAGTTACTATGTGGTATTGATGGCTGTGGACCAATTTGAAAACCATTTCTCTAAACTTACACATCTCCTTGTTTGTGTCTTTGCTATGCTCTTTGTTTAGCATTCCTTTCTTCCCCCCCCTTTTTTATGAGAGTCTCTGATTTATTTTTAATTTTTTAAATTTTTAATTTTTTTATTAACATAATTTATTACTTGTTTCAGGGGTAAAAGTCTGTGATTCATCAGTCTTACACAATTTTCAGCACTCATTGTAGCACATACACTCCCCAATGTCCATCACTCAGCCACCTTATCCCTCCCATCTCCCTCCTTTCTTTCCTTTTATTGTTTCACTTTATAAAATGTCAAATGATGCTTTAGAAATAAATCTTAATTCTTCTGGGCAAAATTTGTTTCTTCTTTACTTGTTTTCTTAACAAACGAATCTTTTTTTTTCCTTCAACAAACACTTTTGACATAATGTTCATGATCTCATATATAATTGTTTATTTATATAACTAATAATACATCCTGCTAGATTTGAACTTCTCTTAGGCACGTGATTCCCCAAGGGTGTTTATGAATGAACTGGACTCCCGGAGAGAAAAGAGGTCCCTGAAACAGATATAACCATGAGTGATCAAATGTGGAAAAGTCAGACTGTGAGTTGACTTTTTGACTTTGATGTTGCTTTTGAGGTAAAGTGAAGCTGCACCTGACAAACCCCCACCATGCAACCTTCACCCCTCTCACTGTGACCCACATGTACACGTGCATGCAGACACACAGGCACACCTCCGTGAAATTCTGCAAAAAAGGATATGACACAAAGGAGGGAACTAGTCCCAAAAAACTGAACTGAGAAATAAGAAGGCGAAAAGCCTATTTTCTGTGAATCAGATGGGATGAGAGGACTATTCTGGAGTATGTAAGTGTTGTTCTGGAGCAGCTTTGCAGGGAACCTGCAAACATATCAGGCAAAAACCTATAGATAACAGTATAAGGTATGTGGAGAGTGAGAGTATAGTGTTTGGTGATTAGAAGATGAAGGTCATGACATTGCCTTAATCAAATGATGGGGTTGATGATGGGGAAGACATCAATTTATACTTGATGATATGCATTTACACTGCTTCGTGTTGGAGATTTCTTTCTCAACTATTAAATCAAAGGTGTTTAAGACACTAAATACAATATAAAGTTATCTTAACATCACAAGATTTCAGACGAGATAGAATCTTAGGTATCAGATAGTATGTAAATTTGAATTAAATATCATGGAGAATCTAAAAACTCTTCATGGTATAGAGGAAGAGTGGCAAAAATGAGACTGTGTATTTATTTCTATTTTTCAATACATTTTCTGTTTCTCAGGAAAGAGAAATGTACTTGCAAAAAGAAGTATAACAGAGCTTTTGTTACACACCCCTTACTTTAATATCTGCAGTAAAAATGGAGGCATAGCCATTAGCTATGATTGCATGCTCCTCAAAGTTAAGAATTTAAAATTACTTGAAATGCAAACATGGCAAGTGCAAATTTCAAGGAAATTTTGTAGTACATAATAGAATAAGTGGAGAGAAAGACTGTTTCACACATCAATTTTAAAAATATAGCTTTAAGTAAATTAAAGACTTTAAAGAAAGCATCTCTAAAATGTAATTTTCCACATATGGCATATGGATTTATAGATACAACATTCAAGTCAGGTAGCTTTTTCACACACAATAGTTTCTGTGTTAATTTGGTAGCAAAAACATTTGTCTTTGTTATTTCTGTTTTGTTTTTTTTATTGTTGTCTACAATACAATACAATACAATACAATAAGCGTTGTCTACATATGCTTATGTATAGCTTTTTTACCAACATCCTTAGCATACCTCTTTTTCTGTTTGTCAGGTTAAATGTGTGGTCCTGTTTTTTAAACTGGTCTTTGTTTTCCCCAGTGGTTACATATTGGAGTGCCAAGTGATAAACTGAGGCCTTTTTTGGGGGGGCTTTCAACTCTCTTCAGAACAAATTTTATAGGGGAGCACAAGTGTTATAATTAACAAAATATTGCAAATATACTGTTTACAGAGTAAATTGGAATATTTACTATTTACATGAATTCACTTTTTAAAACTGAACTTCAGATTCCCCCATAAAACCAGTCAGTACTCTAGGATTCCCCTACTAGATCCCTAAGGTATAATTAATTTACTTTCTTCTGCTATTAAGACTGCTTCAATAGCAATATTTAAGAATTTTTAACTAGCATTTTTTCCTTCCTCATATATAGAAATTCCCGCATATCAAATTAGAAGTGACCTTTCTACAATACAAATGCTGCCATGCCATTTCAAAAACTTAAATGGCACCGCATTTCATAAAGCGTTAATCCATTGTATTTAGCAGAGCGTGCCAGACCCTTCTAAGCAGTGCTTTCCTATCTGTTTAGACTCACATCCAGCCATTCCTCAAACACATCTACACTGACAAATATTTGAAGGCTTTCTGAGTGTGTAAGGTTTTTTATGCCTCCATGAATTCTCACAAGCTCTCCCCTGTTTCCTTTTTTCCCCATTTCAGTGGATTCCTATTGATCTTTCAAGACTCAGGTTACATTACCTCTTCTGCAGAGTTGGTCAAATAGGTCTAAGTGTGGTCTCCTCTTTTTCCTCTAATGTTTTCTTTCATAGTGAATCTCAGGTACAGAATTAGAAAATTCTGGTAAAATTTTTATTTGCTGGACCTTTATGTTCAAATGTACAGTACAACAATACCATTGGATCAGCTCTTTCAGTTACATGATCCCTAAATAACATCGGGAAGCTTGTCAGTTTTAATTTCGTTACCACTAATAAATAAGCATTCTTATCTTCAAATGACTGAATTTTGGCCTAAAATATCTGTACAAATTACTGTTTTCTTGTTCATTAAGTAAAATATTGGTATTGTATTTGTATCACATTTTGTTTTTCCGTTTTAGGACCTTTAGAGAAACAAGAGGTCTCTTTCCAGTTATAAAGTTCGTCCAATAGAAACCCAGAATTTGGGTTTCTAGAAGATTGTTTGGCACATTAGAGTCTTCGACCGACTCATAAACATTAATTTAACTTCAACTAAATTACAGAAATTTAACTCAAACCCAAATTATAGAAACAATGATGCCATTACAGTTAGGACTAAACTATCATTTCTTCTTATGTGAATTTAATTTGTAGGTACAGTAACAACATTCCTCTCCTTTACTTGATCACTTGATGTAAGTCCCCTCCAGACATGGGCAATAACTGTTCTGTTGGCATAGTTCTGGTTAAAGAGCTATTAGCTATTTTTCTACCTCTGTATAAAAGAAGATATCTCTTTATACCTGAAAGTTAGACTATGCTATCCAATTACCCTTACTTGTTACACACTTATTGATCCATTCATTCACTATTCACTCAAATATTTTTAATTTCCTATCATGTACCTACCTATACCAGTATAGGTATACTACCTACACCTATAATAGGTATTTTATATTTTTTTAAAAAAAGCAATGTTCTTGACCACATGGAGTTTAAACTCTATTGGAGCAAAGTGACAATAAAGAAATTTATAACATGAGATCAGGAAATGTCATAGAATTTTAAGTAGTTAAAGTGATAAACTACTGGCTGCCAGAGTTATTTTAGATAGAATTTGCAGAAGGCTTTCTGAGGAGGTGGCATTTGAGCTGAGACATAAATAAAATGAAGGTGTGAGTTGAGAAATTCTGAACTGTATTGTCTCATGGTCAACTCAAATCCAAACTTCTAATTTCCATTTTAGATGTGTTGCCTTGTCCAGCTGCTGGATTTTCCCTTCTTGATGAATGGGGTACTGTTATTTACTAAGTTTAAATTAGAATCCTAAGATCATCTTCTTTGCTTACCTATTCTACCCTCAAATACATTATCTTGAGTTTTACCACCTTTCTCCAAATTCACTGTTGCAATCTTAGTATGTCCATCGCCATCTTGCAAAAAGGATATTGCAATATCTCATGTTGGTCTACTGGCACCCATGGTATGCCTTTCTTACCTCTTCTCTGTACTATACACTTAACTTTATTAAACTCTAATCAGAGCATGTGAATTGCTCTTGTACAAAGACTACTTATTGCTCTTACCACAAGTAAGGACCTCTTTGTCGAGGCCTAAAAAGCCATGACGGCCTAGGTCCTCAACCTTCCTCTTCACTCTTGTCACACAAACTCCCTTCAGTCTACTCTTCCTATGTCCTTGGGCTATTTGTTTCTTATTCCATTGGGTTTCCTGTATCCTACTACCAAAAGTCATTTTTTATCTTTATTCTTCCCTTTGGAAAAAACTTTTATTTTGGCTTGATCAAATGAAGTGTACTAATTTTTAAGATGTCAGCACAATTTTCACTTTCCTAGAGCTTTCCCTAATGTGCCTATGTCAAATACTCCTGTCATAGGCCCCAAAACAGCCTTTCCTTCATAAGATCTTGTCATCAACTAGTTGTGTTTATAATTGTTTGTGTGACTACATGATTACTGCCTTTCTTTCCCACCATATCATAAGTCCTTCAAAGGTATGTGTTAGACATGTCTTTCCAAAATTGGTTGACTAGTGAATGAATATCCATTGAATGAAAGACCTAATAAATCAATTAATTGGTAGACCTCCTTTCCAACACTTTTCTTTCCCTTTATATACTACAATTTATAAACATTGCCTTTTTTTTTTTTTTTCTGAAATACTCTAGGCTCTTTTCACTGCAGAACTTTTGCACATACTATTACTTCTGTCTGGAGCAGCTTTGGCATTCTGGGTTTTCTTCACTATTCATGTCTTGGCTTAATTAACACCTTCACAGCAAAGTCTTCCCAGGTCTACTTCCTCAAAGTATTATATCCCTGTTTCTCCTTTTCCGCTAGCTCTCCAAAATTGTGTTAATTTTACAATTACACATTTTTCATTTCTCTTTCACCTCTGTTGTCTACTACACATGAATTCTAGAGAAGGGAAGACCATGCTGATTTGCTCTCCATTTGTGCATTTATAAAGAGGTGTGTATTTTTTTTTTTAAGATTTTATTTATTTATCTGACAGAGAGAGAGCGATCACAAGTAAGCAGAGAGGCAGGCAGAGGGAGAGGGGGAAGCAGGCTCCCTGCTGAGTAGAGAGCCCAATGCAGGGCTCCATCCCAGGACCCTGAGATCATGACCTGAGCCAAATGCAGAGGCTTTAACCCACTGAGCCACCCAGGCACCCCAAGAGGTGTGTATTCTTGAGCATGAGATTAGTCTCATCATCTTACATCAAACACTAGAGAAAGGAAATCAGGTTACCTGAAAGAGGATTTCTCTTCATTTATTGTCTAAGCATACTCATTTATTAAACACATTTTCTCAAGATTAACTAGAAATCAGTTATTTTCAGGATATGTTAAATGATATGGTATTGGTCACATTAATATTAGGCCATGCCAATTTTTTTCCATTTATGTTATTTTCAGAGGTAATCTCATTGAACAAAAATGTTCATAATCTCACCAATAACCATGAAAAATTGATTTAAAATAGTAAGTAGATGTTACTGAAATTATTTTGAAAACACCACAACTGCTGCATGGCCCCATGTAAATTATAAGCAGGACTCTTTTATTCTAGATTTGCACATTCCATATTGAATGATAATAAATGAACTTTTGTAATAACTCAGGTAATTTCACAGTATGCATTAAAGTACCACATACCCATGCAAAACCAACATGAACATTCTGTAGATGTATTGCTTACTCTTATGCACCAAAAGTACATTCTGTTATTTACTCAAGTGAATTTTTTCTGAACTCCAAATTTATAAATGCTGAAAAATGACAAAAGAAAGATGGAATAAGCAAAATCTGTCCCTGTGTGGGCATCACACATTCTATGTGAGCTAGGTAATTGAGTAACACATTTACGTCTGTAGAGATTGTTAATTTATAAAGCACTATTTAGTCATAAATGGAGATGACAAACAAAATATAAAGAAGCTTGTTCAATGTCTTAGGATATGAATTAGACTTGTTATTATTCTTGAAACCTTAATTTGAAATAATTTTAGATTTAAAGAAGAGCAGCAAAGAGAGTAGAGGTACTTGCTGTATACTTTTCACCCAGCTTTCTCTGAAGGTAGCATTTTTCATAAGCATTTCCTTATTAAAACTAACTAACAATGGTAAAATAGTATTAACAAAACTTCAAACTTTATTCATATTTCACCAACATTTCCACTAATTTCCTTTTCTGAGCCATGAACCAACCAGATATCATATTGCATTTCATCATCAGGTTTCCTTAATCTACTCAGTAAGAAGTTCTCGACCATTTCTTTCTCAATTGAAGATTATTAATCAGATAAAATGCAGAAGATCCCTCAGTTTGGGCTTGCTGGATGTTTTCTCATGATTATATTGGGTTTGTAGATTTGGGGGAATAATGTCACATAGGTGAAGTGCTGTTCTCATGGCATCATATCAGAAAGCACATGATATCACCTTGACTACTGGTAATGTTAAACTCCATCTCTTGGTTAAGGTTGTGCCTGTCCGATTTCTCCACTATAAAAGTTACTATTGTTTTCCTGTCCATACTCTATGCATAAGAAGAGAGTCACTAAATCCAGCCCACATGCAAGAGAATGGGAACTAAACTCTATCTTCAAGAGGGAGGAGTATCAAAGAATTTGTGGATATGTGTTAAATCATCACAATAATGAATAAGCTGGGGGAGATAGTTTAAGGATATGTAAATATCCTACCTTCCCTTAAAGTTTGTTCCATTAATTTTAGTAGTTATAAGTGAATCCTGCCTGTGGCCGTTATTACTATGGTGTTTTCATGGTGAATTTCTATTTTCTTCAACTCTTCTACAATTATTATTTGAAATTCTTCTGTAGGGAAGATTTGTTATTTTCCCCATTTTTATATATTTATTGAGTCATTTATTTATATCATTATGTACTCATGGATATTTATTTTACTCTAAGGGCTTTAATGCAAAACTATTCTTATCTTATACTTAAGTTGTTTCAGCTTTGGCTACAGGGACATTTTCAAGTATTCTTTACTTATTTAGCATTTCCTTACTTTTTAGCCCTATAGTTTGCTATAGGCTCCTTTTGTATTTTCTCGACTCCAGCCCCAAATTCGTCATTTCTCTGGGAAGTCTTTATCCTTTTATTGAAGAATGATATGAAGAAATGAAGATTTAATGCTATGTGGGCTATTTGCCACTATTTGAATCCTGAAGCCCTACTGGTATTTGGTATAGTTAGTAATTTTTATTTTAGTCATTTTAATAAGCATGTAGTTATATTGCGTTATGTCTTTAATTTGCTAAACTTAGTTGAAAAATTATATTACTAAGTACACTTTCAGGATATTTTGGCTACATGTTAGTTTCTCTAAATTAATTCTTTCAGATTGTCACTACATGAAGCACATTATAATTATCAGCTTAGTGAATTAAATGGTACTTCGAGATTTATAAATCTTAACAAGAACAATATCTTTCTGTTATGTTACTATTGCTTCTGGCCTAGACTCTATAATTTTGATTAATTCCTCATAATCTTTAGCTTATTTTCTATGCTATTGTTCACTCAAAAGTGAACATCTCATCAACCATGTACAATTATTTTATTGTAAGTTATGATTTGAACTTACATAGTCAATATTTTATGTGGATTTTTATATTAAGATTTTATTTAGAGTAGTGTTATTTCATTTATGTGGATTTTGATAGGTTAACATTTAATGACAATATTTTAAAAATCATATAACAGTCCATTGATTGATTTAAAAATTCACTTACGGTCTTTTTCTGAAAAGTTTTTTGTCCACATCTACATTTGAAGTTGAAATAGAAAAGAATTATAATGAAAATACCAAAATACCAGAACACCAGGACAAACTTATTTAAGGCATTTAAGACATAAAGCCAAATTTTTTCATCCAATTTTTTCTTATAACTTTTAAAAGTCAAGATTTGAATTTAAAATTTTATTCTTTGTGTTGGGGCAGTTTGAGCTTTCTGCATTAATGTTTTCTTAAGAATCATGACATTAACACTATTAACTAATTTTCATTTAAAACCTGTACATTTTTAAATGAAAGAATAATTTTCTTGACATAAAGAATTTTAGGTTCATAATTATTTTTTTCTCACAAATTTATGCTGTACCCCTTGATTTCCAGCACTCTAATACAAGAATTTTGATTTTAATGTAGTTCATATTCCTTTAACTCATGAGAAGCTTTTCAAATATTCTCAACTTTTGCCATATGATATTTTCCTGGGAAGTGTCTCTTTACTTGTAAACTCTTAAAGCATTAATTTCAACAGAGTATAATTGTGACTCTGATAAAAATAAAAATAAAAAACTTGTCAAAGATTTTATTTAACTAATTAATTATTGAGATCAGTAAGATGTCAAAGCTAGTTCAAAGAAGAATTCAAATTTTTATACAAACACACACACATAAACACACACAGATGAAGAGAGAGACAAAAGATGCTAAAATGAATTTATGAATAGATGCAAAATTGGGTTGAGGGAGAAATAATTTCCTTAAAACAGAAATAACTAATTTGAATGCATGTCAAAAAGAACAATTCAGCTATCATTATTGCTATCAATAATCTACAACTTAGAGATGGTAAAGTAGCTCAGATAATGAAAAAAAGAGAATCCTGGTGGGTTTATGGGAAAGTTAGTCAGCATACCCACAAATCAATCAATCAATCTCTGTCTCTGTCTCTTTTCATTTCAAAGTCTTCCACAGATCTTGAAATATATAAATAATGAATAAGTATCTGGGTCCTTGTGACCTAGTCCTTAATTGAACTCACATTTAAATAAATAAAAGTCAACAAACTGCATTTAAATAAATAAAGAATGTTCATTTTTGTACTTGCCTTTCTAGAAGACTTTTGAAGGAGACCCAAGTAAAATTCCATAGTATCCTTAAAAGGCCCTCTCTCCTTTCCCTCACTCTTTTTTTTTTTTTTTAAGATTTTATTTATTTATTTGACAGAGAGAGAGAGATCACAAGTAGGCACAGAGGTGGGCTGAGAGAGAGAGGAAAGCAGGCTCCCCACTGAGCAGAGCTCCTGGATGTGGAGCTCAATTGTGGGGCTAGATGCCAGAACCCTGAGATCATGACCTGAGCCAAAGGCGAGGCTTTAACCCACTGAGCCATCCAGGTCCCCTATCATTTCCCTCACTCTTGAAGCTCTATAATACTTCAGGATTTCTCTGGCTTCAAGCACCAGAACTCTTTTATAGGTCTAGCCCTTGACCAAGATAGTTAAAGTTCCCTGCAGCTTGACTAACTTTAAAGGGTCTTCCTGTCAATAAACTTCTGATATCCCTTTTCTTAGGACATTTATTTTAGTAACTTACAATTCTAATTTTTCTCTTCTCCTTTGAGATGTAACTTCCAGTCTTTAGCCAATGCTACAACCCAAGAATGTCTTTCTCGAGGTCCTGGGAGCCATCCCTTGAAATGTAACCATGAAGAAAGATATATATATTTCTCTGTTTCTGTGGGAATGTAAAAACCTAAATTGAATAAGCACTATTTGGCAAAGGGATACCATCTCCATACAACATTGACCAACCATCTGTCAACATCCTCCAGCACTTTTCCACTAGCTTACTCGAGGTTTAAAAACTCACTTTTTGTTTCAATTGAGTTGAATTCAATCCCTATCCCCTATTGCAAGAGTCTTGAATAATTTTACTTTCCTCTGATTAACTTGCCCAGCAAAATTTTTCTGACTCTCTTCAAAGATTTGTTTTTCTTTCTCCTTTTCACGTACCTATTGTTATGAAGATCATTGTTTTTTACTTTAAATGCATCTGATTTCACCCTGTTCACCAATTTAATATCACAAAACTGGTTTAGCCCTAGTCAGAGTTGGAGAATGAAAAAATTGAACATGTAAGAACACAAGCTTTTGTATACAAGAGAGGGATGAAGAATGTGAACACATAACATATATAATTTACTTTAGCTATTTCTAAATTTACATTTTTATCATGTACACTCACAAACATATATCCTTATTTTCTTTAATAATACAAGAGATAGACATTCTTATCACATTTCATAGTATATATATTTTATTTTTCTCCCAAATCTTACATTTATATTTACTGCATTTTCATGGTAAATGTAGATTTTGACACTAACTCTTTATATGGCACTCAGCTTTTCAATTCCTGAGTTCAGATTTTGAAATGTTTATGCTCTGATGTATCTCTTCATTTTTTCTGAATAATTTCTATGGCATCTAGTTCTGCACATTTCATACCTAAAAATATTCTTCTACTCCCTCACACAAAAATTAATAACTTTTAAAGTCATGGAGTTCTTAATTCTAAGCTTTTGCTTTTGAATCTCAGTAGTTCTTGCTTTTGTTAATTATTAGTATAATAAAAAGGAAGAACTAGAATAAATATGATATTTAATAAAAATCATATTTAGGTAAAATAAATATTTATTTATTTTAGGTAAAATAAAAATTTATTTTCTTCTCTGCCTATATGGGTTTTGGATGATAAACTTGACAATTTCATCAGACTCTCTGTATATGGAGATGTATTTTTTCAATCATTTTGCCTGAAATGCAGTCACTTCTCAATTAGCTTGAACAGTTTTAAAATATGAGTCATTTTTTAACTCAAGTAAGTTATTTTTATGCTATATTTTATTTCATTCTCTCCTCTAACAATGACTCTGAGTTTTAGTTGAATATTTGGAATATATTCTGTACTTATGACTTTTTAAAAATCTTTTATTTATTTATTTGACAGAGAGAGATCACAAGTAGGCAGAGAGGTAGGCAGAGAGAAGAGGGAAGTAGGCTCCCTGCCAAGCAGAAAGCCCAATGCAGGGCTCAATCCCAGCACTCTGAGATCATGACCTGAGCCAAAGGCAGAGGCTTTAACCCACTAAGCCAACCAGGAGCCCCTGTACTTATGAATTTTGAAAAACAATTTTTTTGTTTTCTTTATTTTGTAGAATTACTGTAAAATTTGTATTCATTAATTTAACTGGCTTTATTATTAGGTCGAGTATCTACAACTGCCAAATAATTTTTAAATTCTCTGTTTCCACACATAAAGAATAGCAACTGATTCAAAATGAGAATAAACAAAATATTTTTTTAAAGATGCAGCTATTTTCTAAAATTATATTCAGTTGTATGAACTTCATGTAGATTTTTTTTTAAGTGCTCACTTTATGAAAAAAAAAATTTACTGGCCCAGTCTTGAATCTAAAGTGAGATTCAAGAGTTATCTTTAGCTTTTTCATTGGTTGACTTAGAGCTCCACTATTACCCTTTGCATATAGACATTTCTTTTTTCAGAGAAAAAAAATTAAATGATCTTCCAATTACTAATTTATAGATGAAATGCAAGTATGGAGGCAAGGTGGACTAAATCCTTTTCAATAAGATTCAAATTTTAATAATATGGCAGCTTATATAAGATGAAAATGTTCTGATACTAAGATTGTAGAAAAGATTAACAAAATACAAAAAACAAACTGTTATATTGAAAGCACACACACCCACACGAAGAAGAAATTTCTGGAATTAAAACAAAGGGGACTTCCAGTTTCGGTTCCCACAGACAAAGAGAGTTAGAAGTTGTCACTCCAGTTCTCACACCCAGGAAAGATGGTGAGGATAATTATTTTGAAGTTGCCAGGCAAACCATTAAGGTGAAATCTGGAGACATAAATACTTGTAAAGGCCCAACATACATCTGCAGAAGCTGTAATAAGCACTTCAGTGGTAATTTTGATGAATTACCAGAGGCTGATTATAGACTAGCATAAGAAAGAAACTCCTGAGGGCCATACTTTTAGGGGGTTTCCCACAGTGTAGTGGGTTTTACCTCCAGGAAGCTTACCATTTTCTCACTGGAAAAATTTGAGAAAAATCCCTTCATGTCTTCGGCAGGAAAAAAGGAAAAGGAATCATTGGGAAATAAATCCAGAGCTTTCATATTAAAAGTCTACCCTTCAGACGAAAAGAATTACCAGGTAAACCAAAGTCAAAGAGAAAATTTTGAAAATAATCTAGATACTTACCTATAGAGAAACAAGAATAAGAATTATGGCAGACTTCTTATTAGAAGATAACATCAGGGGCGCCTGGGTGGCTCAGTTGGTTAAGCGACTGCCTACTGCTCAGGTCATGATCCCAGAGTCCCAGGATCGAGTCTTGAATTGGTCTCCCAACTCCACCAGGGTCTGCTTCTCCCTCTGACCTTCTCCCTTCTCATGTGCTCTCTCGCTCTCTCTCTTTCTCCTCTCTTTCTCTCTTTCAAATAAATAAAAAAAATCTTTAAAAAAATTAATAAAAAAAAGAAGACGACATCACTCGGCATCAGGGAAATACAAATCAAAGCCTCAATGAGATACCACCTCACACCAGTTAGAACGGCTAAAATTAACAAGTCAGGAAATGATAGATGTTGGTGAGGATGTGGAGAAGGGGAAACCCTCTTACGCTGTTGGTGGGAAAGCAAGTTGGTGAAGCGACTCTGGAAAACAGTATGGGGGTTCCTCAAAAAGTTGAAAATAGAGCTACCCTATGATCCAGCAACTGCATTACTGGGTACTTACCCCAAAGATACAAATGTAGTGATCCGAAGGGGCACGTGCACCCCAATGTTTCTAGCAACAATGTCCACAATAGCCAAACTATGGAAAGAGCCCAGATGTCCATCAACAGATTAATGGAGAAAGAAGATGTGGCGTACACACACACACACACACACACACACACACACACACATTCACACACACTGGACTATTATGCAGTCATCAAAAAATGAAATCTTGGCATTTACAATGATGTGGATGGAACTAGAGGGTATTATGCTAAGCGAAATGAGTCAATCAGAGAAAGACATTTGTCCTGTGATCTCACTGATATGAGGAATTTGAGAAACAAGACAGAGGATCATAGGGGAAGGGAGGGAAAAATGAAACAGCATGAAACCAGAGAGGGAGACAAATCATAAAAGACTCTTAATCTTAGGAAACAAACTGAGAGTTGCTGGAGTGGAGGGGTTTGTGAGGGATGGGGTGGCTGGGTGATGGGCATTGGTGAGGGCATGTGCTATAGCGAGTGCTGTGAATTGTGTAAGACTGATGAATCACAGACCTGTACCCCTGAAACAAATAATACATTGTAAGTTAATTAAAAAAAAACATACACGCAAGAAGCAAGTAGCATAAATAAAGCTTAAAAAAAAAGAAAAAAAGCACCCTAAAATTCTATGTCCTACGAAGTTACTCCTCAAAAGTAATGGAGACATTTTCACTTTTGTTTCTTTTGCCTTTGGAAACATGTCTTGGAAGACGTTGCTGTGGCTGATGTTAAAGAGGTTACTGCCTTTGTTCTCCCCTAGGATTTTGATAGATTCCCGCCTCACATTGAGGTTTTTTATGTTTCGAGTTTCTCTCTGTATATAGTGTAAGAGAATGGTCAATTTCATTCTTCTATATATAGCTATCCAATTATCCCAGCACCATTTATTGAAGAGACTGTCTTTTTTCCACTGGATATTTTTTCCTGCTTCGTCGAAGATTATTTGACCATAAAGTTGTGGGTCCATATCTGGGCTCTCTACTCTGTTCCACCGGTCTATGTGTCTGTTTTTGTGCCAGTACTGAGCTGTCTTGGTGATCACAGCTTTATAGTAAAGCTTGAAATTGGACAATGTGATGCCCCCAGCTTTGTTTTTCTTTTTCAACATTTTCTTAGCAATTCGGGGTCTTTTCTGGTCTCATAAAAATTTTAGGATTGTTTGTTCCAGCACTTTGAAAAATGCTGGTGGAATTTTGATCGGGATGGCATCGAAAGTATAGATTGCAGTATAGACATTTTAACAATGTTTATTCTTCCGATCCATGAGCATGGAATGCTTTTCCACCTTTTTGTTTCTTCTTCAATTTCTTTCATGAGTGTTCTGTAGTTCCTTGAGTACAGATTCTTTACCTCTTTGGTTAGGTTTATTCCCAGGTATCTTATGGTTCTTGGTGCTATAGTAAATGGAATCAATTCTCTAATTTCCCTTTCCATATTTTTCATTGTTAGTGTATAAGAAAGCAACTGATTTCTGTGCATTGATTTTGCATCCTGCTACATTACTGAATTGCTATATGAGTTCTAATAGTTTGGGGTGGAGTTTTTGGGTTTTCCATATAAAGTATCATGTTATCTGCAAAGAGAGAGAGTTTGACTTCTTTACCAATTTGAATACCTTTTATTTCTTTTTGTTGTCTGATTGCTGTTGCTAGGACTTCTGGTACTATGTTGAACAACAGTGGTGAGAGTGGGCATCTTTGTCATGTTCCTGATTTCAAAGGGAAGGCTGTCAGCTTTTCCCCATGGAGAATGATATTCACTGTGGGTTTTTCATAGATAGATTATATGAAGTTGAGGAATGTTCCCTCTGTCCCTATACTTTGAAGAGTTTTAATCAGTAATGGGCGCTGTATTTCTCAAATGTTTTTTTTCTGCATCAATTGAGAGGACCATGTGGTTCTTCTTTCTTCTCTTATTAATTTGTTCAACACTTAAAAAACAGATAATCATGTCAAAAAATGGGCAAAAGACATGAACAGATACTTCTCCAAAGAAGACATATAAATGGTAACAGACACATGAAAAAATGTTCATCATCATTAACCTCTGGGAGATCCAAATCAAAACCACATTGAGATACCACCTTACACCAGTTAGAATGGCCAAAATCAATAAGACAGTAAACATCAAATGTTGGAGAGGATATGGAGAAAGGGGAACCCTCTTACACTGTTGGTGGGACTGTAAGTTAGTGCAGACACTTTGGAACAGTGTGGAGATTCCTCAAAAAATTAAAAATAGAGATACCCTATGACCCTGCAATTGTACTACTGGGTATTTACCTCAAAGATACAAATGCAGTGAAAAGAAGGGCCATATGTATCCCAATGTTCATTGCAGCAGTGGCCACAATCACCAAACTATGGAAAGAGCCAAGATGCCCTTCAACAGATGAATGGATAAAGAAGATATGGTCCATATATACAATGGAATATTATGCCTCCATCAGAAAGGATGAATACCCAACTTTTGTATCAACATGGGCGGGACTGGAAGAGATTATGCTGAATGAAATAAATCAATCAGAGAAAGTCAATTATCATATGGTTTCACTTACTTGTGGAGCATAAGGAATAACATGGAGGACACTAGGGGAAGGAAAGGAAAAGTGAATTGGAAAATTGGAGGAAATTAGAGGAGGCAAACCACGAGAGACTGTGGACTCTGTGAAACACTGAGGGTTTTGGAAGGGGGAATGGGGGATGGGTGAGCCTGGTGGTGGGTAGTAAGGGGTGCAGGTATTGCATGGAGCACTGGGTGTGATGCATAAACAATGAATCTTGGAACACTGAAAAAATAAAATTAAATTAAAAAATAAAAATAAGTAAAAATAAATTTTAAAAAAGTAATGGAGACATAATATATTCTTAAACAAATATATCATAGTAAAAATACAGTCCATATATGCTGTCTTTATAGTCTAATGATTTATATCCATAGTTTCTGTGCCACCCAAAGAATTATAATTTATTTCTCTTGGTGATTTTCCCCTCTCTTGTTTGACTGATTGAAGCCAAATATATTGCCTCGTTTTCTTCCATGTCTAGCATTATAAAGTTGTTACATTAGCACCATTAATAAGAGGTTAATTGCAGAGAAATTCAATAGGAATATTTTCTCTCTTCATCCCCACTGCCAGTACCACAATATTCACGATTTAAAAACTCCTGGTATACAAGTTAATGCAGTTTTACTGTGCTTACCCAATGGACATTCCATATACCTACCTCTCTCTGTTTAGATTTTTTTGTTTTTATTGTTAGAGACCATGTGATAGTCCTCAAACCATCTGTTTTTGACCTTAGATACTTTATTAACTTAATAATGGCACTATTCATTGGGTAATTATCAGTAGTAATAAGGCCCCACATTATGCATTTTCCAATGACTTTCATATTTTGGAAACAAATTCAAAATATTGTATGTTTATATTTCCTGCCTCTCTTCATTTCCCATGTTTTTTTCATTGTTATTAACTCTAGATATATGTTTGGCAATTATTTATGAAGAGTATATTTGCTTTCTATGTGTTTGTGTCTGTGTGGGTAATAAATTTTAAGTGTCACTGTCTTGAAGAATGATATTTACAAAATTATTTTTTTTAAGATTTTATTTATTTACTTGCCAGAGAGAGAGAGAGCACAGGGAGTGGGAGCAACAGACAGAGGGAGAAGCAGGTTCCCTCCAAGCAAGGATCCTGACTTGAGACTCAATCCCAGGACCCTGGGATCATGACCTGAGCCAAAGGCAGATGCTCAACCAACTGAGCCGCCCAGGTGCTCCTTTACAAAATTAATTTAATACATGCCAAATGTAAATATAACTATAAGATAGCTCTTTCAAACCTAAATATTTTTTAACACTTATTCTCAAATTTCTGCATTGTTTATTAAATTGCACTTTCAGAATAAATACATAGAATCTTTTTTTCCTCTAGTCTGGGGCCTGCAGGTTATAAACTTCTATAAGTTTTAAGGTTCCCTGGGCCTCAATTTGCATCCCTGAGTAGAATCTATTCATTTGAAACCATAAATATTTTTAAGCAATTTTCATGCTCAAATAGTCATGAAATTGAGGGGGCTTTCAGCTTCAGTAAATCATGTACATTTTCTACTCTCCCTAACTCCTTTCCTTTGTGCAGATGTGGCATGTGTTCCTACTTATTTATGGGAAAACCCTTTTGGTAAGGTGAAACCATTAGGAAGAACTCTATATTAATTTAATTTGAGTTGCAACTAAAGGACATGGAGAATAATTCAAAATGCCATGAATTAAAATGCTCATATCAAAAAGTCACAGTTAAAGACATACAGAATAAAATTTTTCATAGCTTCATTTTGAGATCAAAGACCATACTTAAGATGATGCTCAATAAAGAATATCATACATAATAGACACAATCATTTTATTGTTTTCTATTTTGAATAACCTGCCACAGTTTCATTAACTATGAAATACCCATAACATAATAGTTTCACCAGGTAGTTTGCTACTACTTTCATGTATTACTTATTTTTATTCTCACAATAAAACTACCAAAACAAAATTACTATTATTTCCGTATTATAGATCAGGGAACAGGCAAGGAGAATTCATTCAAGCTAGAAGAATTCTATATTAAATGTGCTCAATTCTCACACTATATTCCCGTTCTTTGTATATATGTATATCTTTTGAAATACATCAAACATGCATAATAGCAGCTCTTTGATATCTACTTATCCTTTTCTTCTGAAGTGATTACTATATTGACACATATATTTGTCATAATTTTTATTTAAAAATTCTGTGATATAGCATGGGCATTAATTCTCACACTATTTTGCATACAGAGTGTGAACTATAAACATACAGAGCGATGCTACAGAAATATTCTGTTAACCTCAAGGAGGTTTAATATTCTAACAGGAATGTAGTGAATCACAAAGTGGTACAGAAATCTATCCCTTTTTCTCTTTTCCTGTGGCCCAGCCAGGGATTTGACAAAGAGTTAGATACTCCCAGAGCCTAACTGATAGGAAGATAAATTAAGAGGAACTTGTAGAAATTATTGTGATTTTTATGGCATCTATTTTTTTTTTCAAAAAAAGATTTTTACAAAGGTTTCTTTCTGAGTGTAAGTAAGAGGCTGATACCACTTCCATGGTGTCACCAGGCATCTTTTGTTTAATAATAAAATATTCTAAGTTTATGCAAATCTTTGAAATCTATCCTGATACATTACGTTAAGACCCTGAGGGACCACAATTTTAGAATAATATCCTGGGACCAATAAATTATTTTTAATATGGTGATCTAAAGAAAGGTTTTATAAAATACATGATATTCTTGTTAGAGCTGACTCTGAAACACATTATCCACATAGAAAATATTTGAAACGAACATGTTAGATTATATGGACCAGAAAGCTCCATATAAATGCACAATATTCTTAGTCATATCTAAAGAATATATCATTAACAGTGTAAAAATTATTCTTATCACTAAACACTATGAAGATGATGACAGAGGTAGATAAAATTAAATTTCCCTACAACTTGTAGCCCACTGACAAATACTGGAGACATGCAGAGTGTGATATTCAAGAAACTCACAGCTGCCTTAATGTTAATGCTTTACTAGAGACTGAAAGGAACCTTATCTTGACAATAGCCAGATCTCCAGGATGCTATAATTTTTAACATATGGAAATCCCTGAGAGACTTCCATTATCTCTGGCCCCCCATAAACTTAAAAATATGTATCAGTAACTGCTCACAATCAAAGCACCACACTTTTTGGCCATGTGTCCCGTTTCCATGCTATAACAAAAAGCGCCTTTTTGTACTGTAAAATGTCTCAAGAATACTTTCTTGACCATTGTGCTCAATGAACTCGCAGCAAAAGTACTAATATCTGTATTGGAAGTGGAATTCTTTTCATAATATGCCAGAAAGACAACCTGGTTTTCCTGGTGTCTGTTTTATACCTATGAGATGACATATGCTAGTCACTAGAGCACAATCTAATATCTTAACATTTGTGAACCACACTAATGTACTTCAATTTAAAAAAAAAATATGCATTCTTGAGCAATGGTTATTATGAGTAATTTTCAAAGTCAAACTTTGTATGAAAGGAATGACTTAATAACTCCATTATATGATATATCATATTCAATTTTTTGAGTTGCTTGAATATCTATAAAATCTCCTTGCTATTTTTTATCTTCCTTATGTCCAAAAAAGTTCTCTGGGTAAGATATTGGAAAAATATTGATACTATTTTAGGGGAAAATACAGATAATATCAATAGATGGGGAGAATTGACTTGAACAAAGAATATAATATTTCAGTTTTGACAAGAATAGAATGAAACCTTGAAACCTTAGTGTTCAAACTATTTAAATTCACTTATGTACTGTAGTGTACATCTTTTGTATTGAAACCATGGGGTTTTTTGGAATAAAACAGAACTTTATTTTTTAATGTGCTCGTTTTGTGAAGATAAGGGAAGCAGTCTATTGTAGGTGTCCTCCTCAGCAATAAAGTCATTCACCTGTCCATAATCCCTGGATAAATCAATATTTAATTAGGATTAACCAATAGTATTCCCTGTACTCCCTTTATACAAAACTTATTTTCTTCATAAATTGTTCATATTGGGGCACCTGGGTGGCTGGTTCAGTGGGTTAAAGCCTCTGCCTTGGGCTCAGGTCATGATCTCAGGGTCCTGGGATTGAGTCCAGCATTGGGGGAGCCTGCTTCCCCCTCTCTCTCTGCCTGCCTCTCTGCCTACTTGTGATCTCTCTCCCTTTCTCTGTCAAATAAATAAATAAAATCTTTAAATAATAAATTAAATAAATAAATAAATAAATAATTCATAATAGCTTTTAAATTATCCTTTGAGATCAGGTTTTTCTAACGGCATTGTTATCAATAAATGCATAGATTAACATACATAAAAGATCATAGATGTTTTATGATAGACTCACATCAAGTATTTGCAGGATGCAAGAGGACTTTGTACTACATGTGTAAATTTTTAAAAATATAAATCATGCTAACAAGTTATTAAGTAAAATGTTTCTTCTATTTGGTGAATTGAACTACATTATGACAAAAATGAAAAATATAAAAATGAGGTTGCAATCATCAAATTTATCAGACAATTAAAATTAATTATCGTGGTTCAATGATGGGCTCATGATAATCATGTCAAAGCAAAAACTTCACTGGACAGTTAAACAGGCAAGGGAAATTTTATTCAAGGCTATTACAATTGATAAGAGAGAGGAGAACAGAGTCCGTACTCAACTCCACTAAAAGAAAGGGCTAGAGAGTTCTAAAGACCTGAGGGTAAAGGTAGGGGATCTTGGGTAACTGTTTTCTGATTATCCTTAGCCAAAAGAGAAGTAAACTTTTGCATATATTCACGTTAAGAGTCATCACAGTTTGATGTCGACGGAAGCTGGACCCCTATCTTCCAACAGAAACTGGGAGATAGGGTGTTGCCTTCCTTGATGATTAGATTTCAAAGAGGTGGCTCCCAGGTCCTTGAGAAAGTCATAGATTGTGATATTGACAAGAGACTTTTAAGAGATTTACATCTCAACTGCGACAGAAGAATTCACAATTGCAAGTATTCTTAAGTAAATGTTTCAAGAAAAAAGAGAGAGAGAGGTCTCTGATTAGACAGACTATTTGGATTCTATAACAGCCAATATGAAAAAAACGTCAGGACCCTAGAGGCAGGAAGAAAACTGACTAAACCACTATTAACAATAATGATCTAAATGAGTTGACAATAAAATATAATTGTGTTTTAAAATATATAAATTGAATATAAAGTAAGCTTAAGAATTTTAAAAATAAAACTATATGTTCTTCAGATTTGTCTTCAAAACAAGCTATCCAGGGGCGCCTGGGTGGCTCAGTGGGTTAAAGCTTCTGCCTTTGGCTCAGGTCATGATCTCAGGGTCCTGGGATTGAGCCCCGCATCAGGCTATCTGCTCAGCAGGGAGCCTGCTTCCCTCCCCTCTCTCTCTGCCTGCCTCTCTGCCTACTTGTTATCTCTCTCTCTCTCTCTCTGTCAAATAAATAAATAAAATATTAAAAAAAAACAAAAAACACAAGCTATCCAAATTAAATGTCAAAATTCAGATTCTTAATGAATGTACATTTTAAAACAAAAATTATTAAAAATGAATATTTAAAATTGAATTTTTAAAATCCAATTATAAATCTTACTAAATGTTTTGGTAAAAAATGAAACTACTCACAACTCTAATGCTGAATGTCCACTAGAAGGCTATGTTAGGAATCAGTATCATAGTTCTTGAATCCTTTACCTAGATTGATTGATCCATCTATCAACTCAATTCTCAGGATTGCGCAATTTGGACAATAAGGCTAAATGTTTCTCAGTTACTTTGCACAAATGATTCTGAGTCCCTTCAGACCAACACACGACAACACAAAAGGAAGTGGGAATATGAACATTAAGTTTAACTGAGAAGTGACATTTTGTTTTGTTTTGTTTCATAAGAATCAACTTCATCCTGCTGAGAAGAAAAATTAGATAATAAATTTGTCTTTTCTCTTACCTAAGTGCTTCTGTAGTTCAAGCCCTGTACACTCACAAGCAGTGTCTGATTCCAAACTCAGTAGCAGCACAACCTGCATATTTGATGCATTAGTTCTATCACTTTTTGCTCTGAAGTTGTGGATCCACATTTCCCTGGGATGTAATGATGTTGGTAATGAGAGATGTTTATGATTTTAGTACACGATGTCCTAGAGCTGATCTGAATTCAAGTGTCATCCATATTTGCCATCATTTATTTTTGCAAATGTGTTTGTGACATACAGATGCTTTTAAAGCATGAAGTCCACAATAGGGGTCCCTTTCACCCGTGTCTGTATAGAGAATGGATCCAAGACTTAAATCTATGGGCTACAAAATCATTATTCTGTCCACTTTACTTTTCATTAAAATTTTAAACCACTTACCTCAATCTTGTTCAAATGTTAATCTTGTTTTGGTAACAGAAATTATTTAAAACTGTTTCTGTCTCATTGAAATGTGTGGGATAGTAGTTTCAGTTTCTTCAGCTATCTGAATGTTGCTAACTAAAGATATTAATCCATTTACTTTTAGCTTCTACCTTTTTGAATACAAATGGCACTTTTGCACTACATAGTCAAGATAAATTTCATGTTCTGATGAAGTACCTAATTTAACAATATATATGTATCAGCCAATTATGACTATGAGACTTTGTGACCCTAATATGAATGCTAATATTTGCTAAAACAATGCTGTCATTTGTCATCCACTAAAAATGTTAGTGATAAACTCAAGTAAGAGAAAAGATCCACCTCAGAACAATTCAACATTTTAACTTTTTTTTAAATAAATTAATCACACCCATTAAAAGAATTACATCTACTAACAAGAGGTTTCTGTTGTAGGAATTAAACTGGCAGCAGTGAACCCCCCCAAAAATGTTTATATCACCATGAAGCATCATAGTTATGAAATCATAGAATGAGATTTAATAGAAAAACCTGAATGAGGGTTGTAAGTGTCTTCCATCTAGCCAAAATGATGTCTTTGACTCCAACAGAATATCATACTTTTAATATTTTTAAATGTATAGTATTAATCCATTGTGAATATTTCAGTTATACATTGGAATATTCTAAGCATAGTTGTAATACATAAAAGAACAGTCAAAGAGATGGGAATGAGGGGAAAATAGCCTGATCACAATTATCTAAGAAGATTGTATCAAATTTAAGAACATTCAAATTTTACAAGGTAAGGTAGTTATTGAGTAAAAATAACCTTATCTTATAAAAAAAAGTATAATTTGAAGTTCCATTCAAGGCTCAAAAAGGATACTTGATTATTGATAGTTATTGCTACAATTATTATTGCAATAATTTTACAGAAGACAAATTGGTTAGCATGGAGGACATTAGGAAAAGGAAGGGAAAAATTAAGCGGGGGGGAATCAGAAGGGGAGATGAACCCTGAGAGACTATGGACTCCAGGAAACAAACTGAGGGTTTTAGAGGGGAGGGGATAAGGGGATGGGTTAGCCTGGTGATAGGTATTAAGGAGGGCACAAATTGCATGGACCACTGGGTGTTATATGCAAACAATGAATCATGGAACACTACAGTAAAAACTAATGATGTACTCTATGGTGACTAACATAACATAATTTAAAAAAAGAAGACAATTTGGTTTAAAAACTTAAATTTTTTAAAGTTTTTAACTGCTGGCTCAGTTGGTAGACTGTTCTACTAGATCTTAGGGTCATGAGTTCAAGTCCCATGCTGGCCATAGAGCTTACTTAAAAATATAATAAAGTAAAATTAAAAAATGAAAATAAATAAATACTTCAATTTTAAGCCAAAGCTAAGAACTAAACATTATTTACATATTTTAAAAATTTTTGTTTATTTTTTTAGTTAGTATAGATTATTTGACTACCCAACATTTCTAATTTACTTTATAAAGTGGGCTGAATAATCTGCCAGATTGGATAGGATTTAGTTATGCCTTGCAAGAATATAGGACTTTGGTTACCAGAAGCATAAATCAACAGCGATGTTGTCATTGTTTTCTGTTAATGACCTTTAAAATATGTTTTTTCCTTTTTTATTTATATTACATTTAAGTGTAATATAAATGTAATATACATTTAAATTCAATACAGTGGGAGTGGAGCAGGGAAGCCCTGAAGTAAGCTGAGGAGGACAATGTTTATGAGTACATTGGTCCTTTGCTTCTGGGTTAAATTTTGAGGTAGGAATGATTATGGTTTGAATCAAGTAATTGCCGTTACACTCTAAATCCTGAGATTATCTTTTTTTTAAGTTTTTATTTAAATTCCAGTTAGTTAACATACAGTGTAATATTAGTTTCAGATGTACAATTTAGAGATTCAACACTTCATACAACACCCGCGCTCATCATAGTAAGTACCCTTTTTAATCTCCATCACCTATTTAACTCATCCCCCCACCCACCTCCACTCTCCTAACCATCAGTTTATTCTCTACAGTTAAGAGTCTGCTCCGTTTTTTTTTAATCTTTGTTCATTTGTTTTGTTTCTTAAATTCCACATGTGAGTGAAATCATATGTTATTTGTACTTCTCTGACTGACTTATTTCACTTAATATAATACTCTCTAGCTCCATCTACATCTTGGCAAATAGCAAGATTTCATTTTTTTTTTTATAGCTGAGTAAGATTCTATTCTTTCTATATAATGGAATATATATATATGTATATGTACATATATATCGCTTCTTTTTAAGATTTTATTAATTTGAGAGAGAGAGAGCATGAGAGAGAGAGAAAGAGAGGGCAGAAGCAGGGGGAAGGGGCAGAGGAAGAGGGATAAACAGACTCTGGGGAACAGGGATCCCAATGAGGAACTTGATCCCAGGACCCTGGGATCATGACCTGACCTGAAGGCAGACACTTGACTGATGAAGCCACCCGGGCTCCCCTACACACAACTTCTTTATCCCGTTCATCAGTGGATGGATGCTTGGGCAGTTTCTATGATTTGGCTATTGTAGATAATACTGCTACAAACAATGGGGGGCACTTATCCCTTTGAATTAGTATTTTTGTATTCTTTGGATAAATACCTAGTAATGCAATTGTTGGATGGTATGGTAGTTCTATTTTTAACTTTTGAGCAACCTCCATACTCTTTCTGAGTAGTTTCAACAATTTGCATTCCTACCAACAGTGTAAGAAGGTTCCTTTTTCTCCACATCCTCACCAACCCCTGTTGTTTCTTGTGTTGTTGATTTTAGCCATTCTGACAGGTGTAGGGTGATAACTCATTGTAGTTTTGACTTGCATTTCCTTGATGATGAGTGATGTTGAGCATCTTTTTCACATGTCTGTTATGCATCTGTATGTCTTCTTTAGAAAAATGTCTAGTCATAACTTCTGCTCATTTTTAATTGGATTATTTTGGGGGCATTTTAAGTTTTATAAATTCGTTATATATTTTTCAAACTAACCCTCCATCAGGGTTAGTTTCAGGATGTTGTTTGCAAATATTTTCTCCCATTCCATAGAGTGGCTTTTAGTTTTGTTGATTATTTCCTTTCTGTGCAGAAGCTTTTTATTTTGAGGAAGTCCCAATAGTATATTTTTTATTTTGTTTCCCTTGCTTCAAAAGACATATCTAGAAAAAAGTTGCTATGACCAGTTTCAAAGAGGTACCATCTGTGTCCTCCTCCAGGATTTTTATGGTTTCAGGTCTCATATTTAGGTCTTTAATACATTTTGAATTTATTTTTGTGTTTAGTGTTAGAAAGTTGTCCAGTTTCATTCTTTTGCATGTTGTTGTCCAGTTTTCCCAACACCATTTGTTGAAGAGGCATTTTCCCATTGGATATTCTTCTCCTGCTTTGTCAAAGATTAATTGACCATATAATTGTCGGTTCATTTCTGGGTTTTCTATTCTGTTCCATTGATCTTTGTGCCAGTACCATACTATTTTGATGACTATAGCTTTGTAATATAATTTGAAGTCCAGAATTGTGATGCCTCCAACTTTGCTTTTCTTTTTCAAGTTTGCTTTGGCTATTTGGCATCCTTTGTGGTTCCACACAAATTTAGAATTATTTGTTCTGTCTCTGTGAAAAATATTGCTAGTATTTTGATATGGATTGCATTAAACCTGTAGATTGCTTTAGGCAGTATAGACATTTTAACAATATTTATTCTTTCAATCCATGATCATGGAATGTCATTCCATTTCTTACTGTCATTTTCAATTTCTTTCATCAGTGTTTTATAGTTTTCAGAATATGGGTCTTTCACCTCTTCTGTTAGGTTTATTCCTAGGTATCTTACTGTTTTTAGTGAAATTATAAATGGGATTGATTCCTTAATTTCTCTTTCTGCTGCTTCATTTTTGATGTATAGAAACACAACAGATTTCTGTACATTTATTTTGTATCCTAAGACCTTACTAAATTCATGGATCAGTTCTAGCAGTTGTTTGTTGGAATTATGTTTTCTGTAGAGAAAATCATGTCTTCTGCATAGAGTGATAGTCTGACACTTGTGTGTGGAGTTGGATACCTTTCATTACTTTTTGTTTTCTGATTGCTGAGGCTAGGGCTTCCAGTACTATGTTAAATAACAGTGATGAGAGTGGGCATCTCTAACTTGTCCTGACCTTAGAGGAAAAACTCTCAATTTTTCTCCATTAAGGATGATATTAGCTGTGGGTTTTTCATATGTGGTCATTGAGGTATGTTCCCTCTAAGTGTACTTGGTTGAGGGTTTTTATCAAAAATGGATGCTATACTTTGTCAAATGCTTTTCTGCATCTATTGAGAGGATCATATGGTTTTTATCCTTTCTTTTATTAATGTGATGTATCATGGTGATTGATTTGCAAATATTAAACCACTCCTGCAGCCCAGGAATAAATTCCACTTGATCACAAATGAATCATTCACAAGTGAATGATTATTTACAAGTGAATAATTGTGAATCAATTATTCACAAGTGAATAATTCTTTTAATGTAGTATTGAATTCAATTTGATAGTATCTTGTTGAGAATTTTTGTACCCATGTTCATCAGGGATATTGGCCTGTAATTCTCCTTTTTAGATGGTGTCTTTTTTTTTTTTTAAAGATTTTATTTATTTATTTGACAGAGAGAGAGATCACAAGTAGGCAGAGAGGCAAGCAGAGAGAGAGGGGGAAGCAGGCTCTCCGCTGAGCAGAGAGCCCAATGTGGGGCTTGATCCCAGGACTCTGAGATCATGACCTGAGCTGAAGGCAGAGGCTTTATCCCATTGAGCCACCCAGGCACCCCAATGTTGGGAGATTTTTGATTACTGATTCAATTTCTTTGCTGGCTGTCCGTCTGTTCAAGTTTTCTATTTCTTCCCATTTCAGTTTTGGTAATTTATATGTATCTAGGAATTTGTCCATTTCTTTCAGATTGCCCAATTTGTTGGCATATAGTTTTTGATAATATTCACTTTCAATTGTTTGTGTATCTGTGGTGTTAGTTGTTATTTCTCCTCTCTCATTTGTGATTTTATTTACTTAGGTCCTTTTCTTTTTGATAAGTCTGGCTAGAGGTTTATCAATTTTATTATTTTTTTCCAAAGAAACAGCTCCTGATATCATTGATCTGTACTGATTTTTTAAAATTTCTAGATCACTTATTTCTGCTCTAATCTATTATTTCCCTCCTCCTACTAGCTTTACGCTCTGTTTTTTGTACTTTTTCTAGTTCCTTTAAGTGTAAGGTGAGGTCGTTTGAGATTTTCCCTGCCAGTAGGCCTGCATTACTATATATTTTCCTCCTAGGACTGTATTTGCTGCCTCCCAAATATTTTGGAACATTATATTTTCATTTTCTTTCTTTTTTTTAAAGATTTTATTTACTTATTTGACAGAGAGAGAGTGAGATCACAAGTAGGCAGAGAGGCAGGCAGAGAGAGAAGGGGAAGCAGGATCCCTGCTGAGCAGAGAGCCCGATGCAGGGCTCAATCCGAAGCAGGGCTCAATCCCAGGACCCTGAGATCATGACTGGAGCCGAAGGCAGAGGCTTTAACCCACTCAGCCACCCAGGCACCCCTCTGATTTTATTTTCATTTGTTTCCATGTGTTTTTTATTTTTTCTGTGATTTCCTGGTTGACTCATTCATTGTTCAGCGGCATATTACTTAATCACCATTTTTTAGTGGTCTTTCCAGATTTTTCCTCGTGGTTGACTTTTAGTTTCATAGTGTTGCGGTCAGAAAAAGTACATGGTATGATCTCAATGTTTGTACTGGTTGAGGCCTGTTTTGTGACCTAATATGTGATCTATTCTGGAGAATGTTCTATGTACACTTGAGAAGAATGTGTATTCTGCTGTTTTAGGATGAAATGTTCTGAATACATCTGTAACATTCATCTGGTCCAATATGTCATTCAAAGCCCTTGTTTCCTTGTTTTTTTTGTGTTTAGGTGATTTGTCCATTGATGTAAGTGGGCTGTTAAAGTCCCCTACTATTATTGTATTATTATCAATTAGTTCCTTTATGTTTGTTATTAATCGTTTTATATATTGGGTACTCCCATGTTGAGTGCATAAATATGTAAATTAATAGAGATGTTTGTTGGCACTGATTTCCAGTAATGACCTTTAAAACATGTTTGTTGTTTGTTTTTTTCCTTTTTCACTTATATTACAAGCAGAGTGAGACAATATTCCATGAAAACATTGATCCTTTGTTTCGGGGTTAAATTTACAGGTTTTAAATGATTATAGTTTAAATCAGGTAGTTGCTTTTACACTTTAAATCCTGAAATTATCTTATTTCCCTGATAGGTAACACTGTTTTTCATTTTTTAATAATTGAAGTTAATGGTTACAAGATATATAATTTTAATATTTTAATATTTTGTTTAAAATTAAAGATTAAGTTAATGTATAACAAATATAATAATTTTATTAATATTAACATAGTAACTTCATTAATGTTTCCTTATCAAACTTTATTGTCATCTCCTAGATTAAGTATAATTTGTTTATTTATTTATATTTATTTTTAAAATCTTTTTTAAAGATTTATTTGACAGAGATGAGAAAGGGAACACAAGCAAGGATAGTTTGAGAAGGAGAAGCAGGCTTCCTGCCAAGCAGAGCTTGATGGTGGGGCTTGAACCCAGGACCCTGAAAACATGACCTGAGCTGAAGGCAGACACTTAATGACTGAGCCATCCAGGCACCCCTAAGGTTTATTTTTTAAACAAAAATTAACTACATATTTATTTGTGAGATTCAATACCCTAAGTTGTCAATATAGATAACATTTCTCCCTATCCTAGGGAAGTACATAAACTCCAGGAAGAAAATAAGTATTAATTTTATAAAGCTCATGACATCCACCATTTATCCTGCTCTGCCACTAATAAGAGCAAACTATTTTATAACATATTTTAAAAAATTAAAATCAGATGTTTCCATAAGCTGTGTCAGAAAAGCTAAGTGCAGATAGTCTGAGATCAAGAGTAAGCATTTTCTTGGTTGACTATAGCAAATTTTGATATTTTATTTATTTATTTAGAATGAATATATGCTATTTTTACATTAAAATTTATTGTATGATTGTATTATATACATTGAATATGTATTATTTATGTAGATATATTCTATGTAGAATAAATCATGTAGAATATTATTATATTTTATTACATCATATTATCAGATCTTATATACAAAAAAGAATATAAGAAGATAATATTAGTACTTTTAACTTACTCTTTGAAGGAAAGTTTTTTTCTGCCTGTACGGGTCTTTTTATTTTAGGGGTCATTCAGTGACCTGCAGCTCTCAGACACTTAGCATTATGCCAGTAATGTATGTAGTTACAAATGAGAGTCTAGAGAAATTCGATAACCATATGCGTCAAGAAGAAGGAATGTCTTTTAATTATGAATTGTTGCTTGCAAATTAGAAGACCATGTCAATCCTCTAAGATTGCCCCCAAATTGTATTATTTATATTTCAAAGTCTTGTGATCACCATTCCCTACTCAATATTTCTGCCCTCATAACATAGTTATTACCTTGTTTTTTATTCACAACTGAATCCATTTATTATATATTTAATAAAAACCTAGATTCTTAGTTCTATCATGTTAAAATAGCTAAATCATATCTGTGTATATAATTAAGAGACCTTAGAGCCATCAACTTTGAATCATCACCACTTCCACTACTGACTATTAAACTGCCAATCTCTTGCTTTCTTAGACACACCAGCAGTCAAGATATTGACACGTGACCTGGACCTCACCAATTATTGTACTTCTTGTAGTTAAATACACAAAGCAGTGACCATGAGGAAGCTATTCTTATGAAGACTTATGAAGACAGGGAAGGTAGCTCTCTTCACATTCAGGTAGCAGTATTGGCAGTGGTTTTAGCAACACCCCCAGCACCCAAAGTTGTGATGACAAAGGTGCACTTTGCAGTGTCTATTCTCAAGGACACTGATAGAGGACTCTTTATGGTAAAGGATTATTAGGTGATACAACTTTCGTTTTTAGTGTTTTTTTTTTTTTTAGTTGTTGTTTTTTGGTTTTTTGTTTGTTTGTTTGTTTTGTTTTGTTTTGTTTGGTACTCTACATCAAACATGAGGCTCTAGTTCATGACCCTAACAATAAGAGTCCCATGTTCCTCCAACTGGGCCAGTTAAGTGCTCTAGGTGATAAAACTTTTGATATTACTCCTAGCTACATAGCCTTCAAACTTGATTCTAGACATGTACCATAGTTTGTGTGAGCTACCGAGTTTTCCTTTGTTAAATTCCTTTTCTGTTTAAATTAGCCAAAGCCAATATCTGAGGCTGGCAATTAAAAATCCTGACTGATGGAGGGAACAAATCAATTAAAATACTCAAATATTGTATGTCCTAAAGATGAAAATTTCTCTATAGTTCAAAGCACTTTTTTATATCCTTAATTAATTAGATAAACAAATGTGCTGTATACTTATCATGTACAATTCTCCATGGTAGAGCTAGCAAATTTTGGAGTCTCTTGCTCATTGTAGTTATTCTTTGTTTTTAATTAGATTCTAACTGCCTATTCACAGCTGGAAAGTTGCATTCACTCATGCAACTTCCTAAATGAACTGATGCTTTTTCAAGTCAGAGTTTTTATGAGAACATATTTGTAATATCTTCCCATATCTGTTTACTTCATTAGCATCATATATGTTTGTCATTACTATCATGTATATATGTGCATACATATATCATGTGTATGTATATGTAAAGTTTTCATAAGCATAATGAAGGAAAGACATTATTTAAATATTTTTTAAATTAAATATTTTGAAATACAAAATATCCAAACGTTGTCTCTACTCTAGAGCATTTCCTTTCCCTCCATCCCTGAGGCCATGAGTGCCCTATTAAAAGCTCCTAATGCTACTCTTTCAGACTGAAAGTTTTGCTCCACAATCTGTGTTTAAGCACCAGATGCTCTTTTCATTTGTCTCCCAGACTCAATTCTTTTGCTTGGTAATTAGTTTCAATCTCTGTCCCTATTTTTATTTCTCTTACTCCCCCATTCATGGAAGCTTGGTTGTAAACTTTCTTTTGCACAGAATTGTGGTTTCTTCCCATGATGTTACCTTTTACTTGTTCCCACATCTCCAGAAAATGCAACCTGTGAGTGGTACCCAGCTCTATCTGACCTTGGCACAGTATCCCTGCATGCTGCACCCAGCATGCATCCCCCTCCACAGGCTCCAGCCTGTCTGGGACAAGAGGTAATCTGACAAGAATAACTTAATAGCCAGAGGCAGCCTGTGCTCCGAGTGCATTGTTGCCAGAACAGCAGAAATGCTAAGTTTACCGTAAGGGATGAACAGCTTTTTAAAAGTGTCTAACTGCAGGGAATTAAAGCGTCCAGATGGCAGAATTGCTGCTGATCTGCATCCAGCCACTCTACCTTGCAATTCTCCAAGACATAGTCCCATTCTTAGCAATTCTAGGCTTAAACTCAGGAGGCAAGCTTCTCACTTGTACACCCATCCTTCTTCCCACTCAGATGTGTAAGGTCTTCTTTTTTTCTGTTCAAATTATAGATACTTAAAAATAGTATAACTAGTTTAGTTCGGTAAATAAACAAGTAGACTCAGAAAACAAAGCTTGGTTAATTCTCTCACCCACACTTGTGCCAAATGGTGCAAATAATTACACCTGCCTGAGCTTCAGGACATTCTTCTGAAAAATTCATTGTTTATCCTGTTTTATGAGAGCAAGGGTTATAGTGACGTGATTAAAAAAAAAAGAAAGAAAGAAAGCTACTGTAAAAGGCTCTGAAATCCTAATCCAAAATATAGTAATGTCCCATGATCTCCCCATCTGGAGCTCAGACTCCTGGCAACTTGAAGCACAGGCAGAGATCCAAGCTCAATAATAGTTCACAAAAGTTCTGGAGAGTAAATATAGACTTCACATGTCCCACAGATAATGCATTTACTCTTCTCATGGATACATATTACAGCTCTCATCAGATTTAGTTGTTCAGAAAGGAGAACAAAGTAAAATGTTTCATTTCTAAACAAAACCAGATCAATATCAAAGGGTGATCAGCAGTATATCATCCTTGTAAAATTTCTAATAGCCAGTTTTTTCAGCATCACTTATTGGTGGTCAGCCCTCTTACTGATTTGTAAAGTCACCTCTGTCATATATTAAGTATCTATAAATGTGTGGTTCTGTTTCTCAGTTCTTTATTTTACACCATTGGTCTATTTGCGCTTATTCTATGATGACATTGTCGTGTTGTTGTTGTTATTTTAATTTTACTTATTTATTGGGGAGAGAGCGCACGCACAGGCGCGTACACATGCACATAGGAGCAGGGGGAGGGGCAGAGGGAGAGGGAAAAGCAGACTCCCCGCTGAGCAGGGAAGCCCCATACTGGGCTAGATCTCAGTATCCCAGGATCTTGACCTGAGCAGAAGGCAGACACTTAACCACTTAACCGAGGGGCCCAGGCACCCCTATAGTGACATTGTTTTAATTCCTAAACTTTATAGTATATCTTAAAATTTGATGGGGGAAAGTTTCATATTTTATTCCTCAAAATTATCTTGACATTTTTGGATGTTTATTCTTACAAAAAACTAGAACTAGCTTTTTAAGTTCTATTAAAAAGAAAATACATTTGTGGTTTATATAAGTATTTCCTCAAATTTATAGATGGTATAAGAAAATCAACACCTTTATTTTTTCATATAATACGTGTATTTAAAAATACATTGTATTATTTTCAATAACCATCTTAAATATCTTTAGATTTATTTTTCATTTCCTCAAGTATTTCCTCAAATTTATAAATGTTATAAGAAAATCAACACCTTTATTTTTTCATATAATACATGTATTTAAAAATGCATTGTATTATTTTCAATAAAGATCTTAAATATCTTTAGATTTTTCATATATTTTTTATTCTATTTGAATAATGTTTTCAATTATTGGCATATACAAATATTATCAATTTTTAATGTCAATCTTGCATCTAGTTCACTTGCTAAACTTATACTCTTATTTTTTAAAAATTTTCTGTAATTTTGTATGTGTTTTTCCATGCAAACAGTCACGTATTTAGATACCGGAAGTTTTCTCCTTTTCATTCTATGTATCTTCAACTTTCAATTTTTATTATCTTATTGCATTGTTCAGAACAATATGTAATATAAACAGTAAAATACAGTATCCATGTCTTATACTTAAGTTTAATGAGAATTATATTATAATATTTCTATTATTTTTTTTAAAGATTTTATTTATTTATTTGACAGAGAGAGAGAGATCACAAGTAGGCAGAGAGGCAGGCAGAGAGAGAGGGGGAAGCAGGCTCTCCGCTGAGCAGAGAGCCCGATGCAGGGCTCGATCCCAGGACCCTGAGATGATGATCTGAGCAGAAGGCAGAGGCTCAACCCACTGAGCCACTCAGGCGCCCCTAATATTTCTATTACTAATGATATTTGGTAGTTGATTAGTTTTATGGCCTTAATTATATTAATGAAGTTCTTTTCAATTCACAGTTCTCTAAGAATACAGGTTTTTTTTTTAATATTTGGAATGAATACTGAGTTACACTAAATGTTTTTCTGCATCTATTAAGATAATTTTTTTCTTTTAAACCTATTAATTTAGTGGATAACATTGTCAGATTTTTTTTAAGTTGAGCTATCCTTCTGTATTATAATACAATATTTGTTTCTACTTTTCTGACTCCATTTACTGAACAATTACTTAAGATGTCTGCATCTGCAGGGGACCTGGCTGGCTTGTCATAGGAACATGCGACTCTTGATCTCAGGGTCGTGAGTTCCAGCCCCAAATCAGGTGTAGAAATTACTTAAGTAAATAAATATTTTTTTAAAAAATATGTTTGCATCTGCTTAATAAATGAGACTGTGATTATTATCTATCTATCTATCTATCTATCTATCTATCTATCTATCATCTATCATCTAATCTCTATCATCTATCTACCTATTATCTATCTATCTATTTCTAGCCCTATCAACCTAAGACTATCAGGGACAGAACTTTTGTCTGAGAAAATTAGGTTTATTGACCCTTAGCAGAGAGAAAAACCATACTCTAAAGCCACTAGGAGAATCTCATTCAAAACTGGAAAAGATGAAGTAATCACGAGATTTGGAAGAAGAATGGAGTTTAGATAAAATTTAAATGGTTTTGATAGGCTTGAATCAAAGTAGACTGTATGTGAATGAGTCAATATCAGCTTTGAATGGCAAGGAGAGCCCAGGCTTCTCTTTCTTTGAAAACTACAACGTTATGATAAATGTGGAAAGGTGAATTTAGAAACCCTATATGACATTCTCCAACTGGATTAGAAATCAAGACTGCTTCTCTGTTTCAAAGCCAATTAGAGCCTCCAGGCAATAAAGGGATGTTACATTTTTTTTTTAAAGGATGTTACATTTATACTGATGTAATTTCAAACAACAGAGTTTCTGATAGTCTTTCATTTTGGAGATAGAGAGCAAAGTTTTGCAGAGAATAAAAAAGTAGTTACTCCAAGAAGAAATTGCTATGATACTTGAAAGTTTCTGAATGACTTTGGGAAAACATTTCTTTTTAACTGGAAAGCTGGCTTCGTCTGTGTCTGTCATCTTTGCCTGATGAATTGAAAGGGCAGGTTTTTGCTTTCTCAGTCAGAGCTAATTCTCTCTCTTCTTTTTTTTATATATATTTTTATTTACATATATATGCACACATATACATTATAAATGTGAATATATGAATATTTATGTGGATATATGTATACATGTATTTACACATTAATATGCACACATATGGATAATAATGTGTTTCTATTATAAAGTAATGAGATTTTTATCAATAGAATCACTTACATGCACATATATAATTTTAAACTTTCACTGTCCCAGATTATTTTCATACCAAAGCTTTAATTGCCTATAAAAACATTAAGTTGTATAGATGCTCCACTTTAAAAAGTACAAGCATCCATATCATTAACAATGTGCTTTCTGTTAATTATTTCATTATTTGATATTAAATTCTAATTTCAAGAATATAAATATCTATAGAGGATAATATAACAAAGTAAAACAATCTGTGGCACTACAAAAATACTATAACAAACGATATTTTGCTAAAAATGACTCAGATTTGTTTTTCTTTAAGAAACATACTATTGTAGCAGTGCCTAGTGGCTCAGTCGGTTAAACATGGGACTCTTGATTTTGCCTCAGATCATGATCTCAGGATCTTGAGACTGAGCCCTGCTTCGGGCTCCTCGCTCAGCATGGAGTCTACTTGAGATTCTTTCCCTCTGCCTCTGACCCCTCCACTCATGTTCTCTCTCTTTCTCTAAAATAAATGAATCTTTTTTTTTTTAAAAAAGAAGCATACTTTTTACAGATATAAGTAATATCAATTCTAATCTCTTCAGTGTTAGCGACTGAATTTTAGTTACACACAAATATGCACATCCATACACATATGTGTGTATGAACACATGTATGTGTGTATATATAATTAAAATGAAGAACAAACACTTAAAAATAGAGAATATAAGAATATATATATGTGGGGCATCTGGGTGGCTCAGTGGGTTAAAGCCTCTGCCTTCGGCTCAGGTCATGATCTCAGGGTCCTGGGATTGAGCCCCGCATCGGGCTTTCTGCTCCCCCCTCTCTCTGCCTGCCTCTCAGCATACTTGTCATCTCTCTCTCTCTGTCAAATAAATAAAATCTTAAAAAAAGAAATTATATATATAAAAAAAGAATACATATATGTATACACACACATACACACAGATATATTTGTTTTCTATTGATTTTTTTTCTTTTTCATGATAAGTAATTGGTAGTTTTCATGTTCATTGTTACTTCTTTTATTTCTACCAATTATTGTTTTATAATTTATATTTTATAATTTATTGTTTTAGAGAGAAAGAGAGAGAGAGAGAAGAAGAGCAGAAGGTGAGGAAGAGAGAGAATCTTAAGCAGGTTTCATGCCTTGTATGGAACCATACGCAGGTTCTCATGACCCCGAGATCATGACCTGAGCTGAAACCAAGAGTCAGATGTTCAACAGACTGAGACACCAATGTGCCCCTTTTGAGTTTCTTATTGTTTGTTTGGTTTGGTTTAGTTTGCTTCGTTTTAGAATATCTGTTTTCTTTTTTCTGTTTTCAAAATCTAACCATACTTGCTTCAAGTTTCCTTTTCATTGCTGTATCATATTAATTTTGTAAAAATTATGTTTCTGTTTTTGGTTTTGGTAATAGATTTATTCATGCCTTTCTTCAAAATTTTCATAAACTAATTTTCAGTTTCATCATGGGTGGAAAATTTACTATCCTCTCCTTCTTGCCTTCTTTTTTTTTTTTCTTTTTGCCCTCTTTTTACATTCACTTTTATCTAATAGTTTTGTGTTTGCTTACTCTTAGTATTTGGAGTCTCCATGTTTGAAAAAGATTTAAAAGTTTTGGTTGTTTCAGATCCACAAAGCAAGCCCATCAGCGAATTGGCCAGTTCCTAGATTTAACGCTATATTTGTGTTGTTTCTACCTTCCCACATATAAGGCTTCAAATAAGTCTTTGCACAAAGAGTCATTAGTAAGAAATTTTCTTTAGATGTGCTCTTGAATAGGGGAACCCCACCCCAGTTTCTGGATTCAAGCATTCTGTCTCAAACTCCCACTCTCCCCCAACACAAAATACTGTCCTGAATAATGTTTGATCTCCATTAAATGGTTAATCTCTGTACTTCTTGCCACATATATATGCTTTCAAAAACTAGAGATCAGCAGACTACATCTCTATTGTTCAATACTTTGCATTTTAAATCACAGAGATACTCTTATTCTTAAATACAGCTCTGTGTTTGTAATTTGCTATTTTAATTATTTGTAAACCATTGCTATATGTCTGTAGTAGCAGATAAGGGAGAAATTTCCCAGACATAATCTAATAACACCATCTTGAAGGGAAGAATATTTACCTTATTTTCATATCTATAGTCTATATCCCTATAATTGTTCACTATTTTGTATATGTTACATCTCCACTATATTACCAAAGTGATATTTGTTAAATGAATGAATGAAAATTAATGAATAAATGTTTCTTGGCTTGGTAGAGCAATTTTAATATAAAGACATTGTTAACAATGTTTTATACTGACATATAATTCAGGTGTATATCTTGTTTAGTAAGTGAAATTATGTGTGTTTTAGATTCCTTTTATTTTACTTGGATGATTTTTTGAAAAATTTCTCAATTCTCCATTATGTTAGATGAATAAGTATAGGAAAATAAGATAGTATTTTCCTAAGGATATTATATTTTGGAAACTGAACTTGAGTTAAAGGCACAAAGAAATATTTTTTCTACTAGACAAGCGAGGTAGATTTTAAACTACTTCTTAAAATGAAAATCATGTTGTTACGTCCTGTAGGAAATTTATTAAAGATTTTTTTAATATCTGGAGAGGATTTTTAAAAGCATTTTAAAATAAGTATGTTTCTCTTAAATAATATTATTTAAATATCAGATTTTCTGAGGCAAAACCTTAATTTGAAACAAGGCTTTCATGGAAATATAACTTAACATACAAAATAGAAATCATCCAAGAATGAAATCATTTCTAAGTAAATAGAATTATTGTTATCATAAATTTCATTTTACAGAATTGTTCAATTTAGTCTTTACTTTATTCAGATAATAATGGGCTAGAAATCTAATTTTTAAAAATGTTATATATCATTACCCTTATAAGAAAATAATTATGGTGTCTTTCAAACATTCTATAGGTATTCATATGCCATTTTCTGACACTTTAGTGTCATAAATATATTCCCATACACATTTAAAAGCAGTAACAGCCTTCTCTTTTTCACCATTTCTTTTTTGTTTTTGATATATTTCTTTGTTGTTTAGTCCCAGCATAAGTTGCTTCATGATTGATGAAACCCAGCAGGCTGTTACAACCATTCAGAGAATAAGCTATGTCTTCATTTATACCTTATTAACTTAAATGCCAGGGTCCATTGGCATGTTACAATTGCTAAAACACAATCTGATCATCCACTTGGGGGTTGGGGAAAAAGACTGAAAATTTACTCAGAATTCTCTTGGTCTTTAAGTATCTTAGACATTAGTTATGAAGATTATCTGGTCCAGAATACAGGTTTTACCATTTTATAAATCCAATGGTAAATTTCATAGTCACTCAGATTATTGTACTTAAGAACAAACACAAATCTGATAACACCACATCTTTAGTTAGAAATCATATTTGACCTTTCTGAAACTCCCAACTTCATATTCTAATATTCCTCTTTACCTGACTTGGAATTCACAGTCCATTATTATCATTTTTTTAGCTCCAATCACTTGGCTGCCTTCTAGATGTTTGCCCCTATGCAGTTGAAATAGCTGAATTAAGATGCACAGCAATGCTGACAGGAACCACTTTAAATTCATGACTAGTAATTTTGAGTGGTCTCAGATGACAACCAAGGATTGCTGCAATATGGTTTTATCCTGTTTACTCTCTCTTCTGGGTGACTATTTCATTCTTTTTCTCTTTTCAGGCCTCTAATATTTCCTCTCTTTCATTCTCTTTCATTTCATTTCTCTTTCATTTTCATTTCTTTTTCATTTCTCTTTCATTTCATTTCATTCTCTCAGCTGATATAGTCTATTTTTCCTACCTCATTGGCAAAACAGTAGACATTAAATGAGATCTTCCAGAAGTTCCTTATTACACTAACTTCCTACAGAAATTTCCTTTTTCTTGGAAGCTCTAAAGTTAATCCTTTCACATGTGCATAAAAACTCTCTCTCACCTTTCCAACCACATCATTTTTATCAGTTTTTTCCTCTCTACCTGGAGATAGGTATATTTTGGATATATCGGATTATTCTACCAGCATACAAAAAAGTTATTTTTTTGTGGTTTATATAAATTAACGAACCGAGACACAAAATTAAAAACATATCTTGAACATATATTCCCCCTTCTGCTGTAACCCCATTTTTCTGTTCTCTTTTTAGAAAAAGAATCTTAAAGAATTTCCTATGCTCAATATCTCCTATTATCCTCCTTTTATTTTTTCTTAAATCTCTCAATCAGGCTTTTCCCTCCACTATTTCTGTCAAAAATTCCCTTTTAAAGTTCCCACTTTTATATTGGTAAATCCAATGATCAAGTCTAAATTCACCTAGCTTAAAACTATCAAGAGCTTTTGACACAACTGACCTCTTTAACTTCTCTGAAATAAATTAGATGTGGCAGAAGGTAGCCAGGTGAATTCTGTGCAATGGTCACAGGGGCAGCTTTATTATGCCAAATCAGACCGTTTGGATTCCCAAGCCAACTCCATCTCATGAAATGAGGTTAATGATATAGTTAAGAGAAATATTCAGTTAAACAAACATAATGTGATTAGACTTAAAATTGAGAGAAACTTGGTAATGTGAGAAATAGATGGTATCTAGGGGATATGAGAATATAAGTCCTCCAAGGCATATCAGAAGTTATGTTTCCCTTATCCATAATATATATAGTGGTGTAAAGATTATTTCATAATCATTAAAGTTTCTCAAGATCTATGTTTTTACAAGGATTCTGTTATAATCATAGATTATGAAGGAAAAAACTCTAGGTTCTAACCAAGACATAACTAAAAACTGTTATGGTTTAATAGCTAAGGCAGACTTACAGTCTTTAGTTATTTCCAAGATTATCATTGTAATATGTAAATAAGCACAACCATTGCTATCTTTGCACAAACACAACTCCTTTCCTTACACATAGTTAAAACAGACACAATGGAATAATCCCTTGGAAACATTTCATTATGTACATTCAGTAAAGAGTATTGGAATTACTTCTTTTATTTTTATTGCTTTCAAATTTTATTTTGTTTATATAAATTATTTATATATTTATATATTATACTTTGTATGTTTATATATTATTATAATATATAGTATATCATATTTTTATAAATGTAATAACTCCTCTATACATATTCCTACACCTCCATTATCTTACACAATTGTATTAAATTTACAATAATAAAATATATAATTACACTTTCATTCAAAACACCAAATTTGCTAAATACTATTACAAGTTGAATATGTATATATGTATCTACATATCCAAATAAGAAAAGAATAGCCCTGCTATTGCTTTGAGCCATTTAAAATGTTCTCATTTTAGTTTATGTAACAAATGCTATTTATGGTACATAAAAGAGGATTTTCATAGGAAACTAAAGGTGTAAGGCCACACACTAAAAATGTTAAAGTGTGTGCAAAGAATGCCTGCTTAATTTTCAACAGTATAGGTGTGAAATATTCTTTTTTCCCCTGAGTTTATTGTTTAGTTATGAAATATTTATGACAGAGGCAAGAGTAAAAATGAGAAGGCTGTAACAGATAGAAAATAAAAGATGTTGAGTACACTTGACTGATTCTAAAACAGAAGAAAAATCAAATACTAAACACTATCACAAACTCTTGTTTTAAAGATAGAAATGCATTGAAATACAAATGCAATAGTAGATTTTCCCTGGCTGTGATATTAGTTTGCTTAAGGCATATTAATAGAGAATATGAATCAATATTCTAATCTTGATATAATCTTTTTTTTTAATCTTGATATAATCTTTAACCTTACTTTGGAGTGAAGATCAAAAGACTTCAGAAATGACAAAATTAGTTCATACACACACTCAAAATAGCACACACACCCTTAATTAATCCTGAAGATTTGATTTCTATTGGATAGCGCTAATGATCTTTAAAGTGTATAAACTTTTCTGTCCCTTCCTTAAGTTTCTCTAACCCTGTTATATAAAAGCAACCAGAGAAATATTTTTTTAGGTTAATGTAAGAGAATAAAGCCAGACAGAGGTAAAATGGGCTCTTTGGCAATGAGTGAGTTTTCTCCCATGGAAAACGTTCTAGCATAGCCGGCACTACAACTTGAATGGAAAATGTAGGATTACAAGTGTAATGTGTATAAATCATACATTTACAAAATTGAGATGTAAAAAAAGAATGAAATTTTATATTTTCATAAGTGAACTTCATTTAGCTTAGTTTCCCACTTATGTTTGGGAGTGCAACATTCTGAACTAATGGTAAACACAGTGCAAGCTTTTCCTTCCTTCTTCTCCTGCTACCTCTCTGCTCAGTAGGGACCTAATTTGCAGAGCTGCATGTATTTTCATGGTATCCAGGGAAATAAGACATATGGTTCATTATGGTCCTCTGTCGGCTACAAGACTTTGCAAATGTATATAATCCTTTCTGGTATTTGATGGTCAGGGAAGTTTTGTGCTGCCTTTGTATCTGTAATGCTTCTGTTAACTCTTGCTTTTCTGTTTTAATCTCTACCTTAGCTCTCTGCATGATCCTCTTTTCAAATATAATGGCTCTCCACATTGACTTAGCTCACAGATAAACAATTTTTAATTTTTCTTGGGGGATAGAAACAATTTAAATGTACCTATAGTATTCTGGGAAGCCAAAACTCCATGTGTCTGTTTTCAAGCTCATATATCTAGTTGTTTTATAATTATCCCACCTAGTTTTTATTTAACTTGGCACCTCATTTCTTTGTCTTTCAATTGTTCTGGCAACAAAGCAAATGTTTAAACTTCTCTGAGAGGTTTACAGTTTCTCAGACTTTTTCTCAGGAAGCAAAAGATATAGTTCTCAGACATTCAGGGATCCCTAAGGCTATCCAGGTTTCCTGTTTCATCCCTCCCTCCTATCACTCAGGATTTAGCCTAGCATAAGACATGGATTAGTGCACTCTCTAGAACATCACTCTATATCTAAATTTATCACTTTCTTAGTCTTTTTTTTTATCTCTTAAGCTCTTCTAGACCTTGGCCCAGAAATTGATTTTATCTCTTCTCTCTGTGATGGAAATTAATTCTCACACTTTTATGCATGTTTTCTAATTTATTCCTTTCAAATATACTATGCCCTTATGGTAGTCCAAAAGAAATGTCTTCATTCTAGTCTCTGGAACATGTAAATATTATCTTATGGAAAAAAGTCTTTGCAAATATAATTAAGTTAAAGATATTGAAATAATGAAATCATTTGGGATTATCCAGTAGCTCTACATGCCATCACAAATATCCTAATAAGAGGAGTGCTGAGGGAGGTTAGACAGACACTCACAAAGTAGAAGGCAATGTGAGGACAGAGGCAGAGATTGAAGTGATATGAATGCAAATCAAGGAATGCCAGAAACCACAACAAACGGTAAGACACAAGGAACAGCTTCTCTTTTAGAGCTTCTGCTGGGAGCATAGCCCTAGCTACACCTTGATTTCAGACCTTTGGCTTCCAGAGCTGTGACAGGATAAATTCCTATTGTTTTAAGGCATCTCATTTGTGATAATGCTACAGCATCTGTATGAAACTAATACAGCCTAACTTTACCAAGGATTAGCTTTTGATAGGTAGAGACAGCTAAAGAAAACCTTTTAAGACAAATATGTGTGTGTATCTCAAAATGCTCAAGTTCTGTAAATAAGAGTGTGGCTTCAAAGATTGTGATGGCCGTTATGAATTTAGAGATCTTTTTCAGAAATTCTGCATTAGACTGTGTTGTAGGCAGAGTAAGTAAAGGCTTCTTAAATATGTCCTTGTTCTAATCCCAAGAACCCACAAATACATTATGTTTCATGACAAAGAGGAATGAAAGTACCAGGTGAAATTAATGTTGCTAATCAACTGACTTTCAAGTAGTGATATTATCCTGAATTTCCTCAGTGAGCTGAATGTCATCACAGGTGTCTTTAAAGGAAGAAGAGTGAGATAGAAGAGTCAATGTCAGAGTGCTATATATGAAAAATACTCAAATATCCACTGCTGGCTTCTAAAATGGAAAGGGGTTATGAGCAAAAGAATGTAGGCAGCATCTAGGAGGTGGAAAAGCCAAGAAAACAAATCTTCTCATAGACCTCCCAAGAAAGAACACAGCCCTGGTGACCCCTTGATTTTAGACAAAACCCATTTTGGACTTCCGACCTCTAGTAAAATGTCTTAAATATTCATTAATCTGTGTTATGTTAAACTACCTAGTTTGTGGTTATTTGTTAAAGCAGCAATAGCAAACTAATACAAATATCTACTGAGGATTTTATTTGTTAAAGATAGCTAATGATAATTTTTTCAGATAAACATGTGTATGTATGTCTTAAAATGCTAAGCTTTTGCAAACAACTTGATTTCAAAGGTTGTGGTTTCTACTCTGAATCTGGAGCTGTGTTAACAGAAACTCAGTTGACCTCTGATTTAGGTTATTTCTATCGAAGCTTAAAGGCGATGTTCACAGTAATCTATCACTGCCATATGAATCAAGGGAGAAATGTATTGTATACAAAGAAGGCCTACGACAAGATCATTCACTAAAATTCTACCAACCTCTTTCCGGATTCCTGGTCTCCCAAAGAATAATTATTTCTCATCCACTTATCCTTCTTCTTTCCTTATCTAAGAAAGTAGCCCTGATGTCTTTTTTCTAAGCCCCTCCAGTCTATTTGATATTGATATTGGCTATTACTTTCCTAGGGACCAATTTCTTGACATTGTTCATTTTCCATCAAGCAAAAGAGAAAGGGCATTGTGATTCTTTTTCTTTCTTTCTTTTTTTTTTTTTTTTAGGAAAGAATTCTCCTTCAAGTGTTAGGGCTCCTGGCTTACTAAGAATCCTTGTATCTTTCACACAAACACCATTAGATGAGGCTAGGTTCTTTCAGAAAATTCAAAACTGTTGAATCTTTCAGCAAATTATCTCAAATCTACCCTTTTGTAATTTTTCTTCTTAAAAATCATGGTTAGGTTGTTATTACAAAATAAATGTCTTAATGTAGAGAAGTAGTAAATATTAGTAATTAAGAGTAAGTGGGGCATACCCATAGGCAATCTCCATTATCACTTAGATGTTTGTCTATCCAGACAAACCTTAAATACAAATAAACAAAAGATAACTGGCATTAGAAACACGTATTCTGCTGAAAATTGATTTTTTTTACTTAAAAGAAATATGTAGGGCGCCTGGGTGGCTCAGTTGGTTAAGCAACTGCTTTCAGCTCAGGTCATGATCCCAGAGTCCCGGGATCGAGTCCCACATCGGGCTCCCAGCTCCATGGGGAGTCCGCTTCTCACTCTGACCTTCTCCCTTCTCATGCTCTCTCTCACTCTCTCTCTTTCCTAATAAATAAATAAATAAAATCTTAAAAAAAAAGAAATATGTAGACACCATTTCCCATTTAATATATTTATATTTTGAAGAGTCATAAAACCAACAATACCAAAGTTGTGAGGCATTATTATATTAGAAATAGAAAAATAAAACTTTATTTTTCATGATAATCCAACAACTTATTGATTTCTAAGAAAACGTAGAAATATTTTAAAATACTTTATGACATAATATGTATATATAATTTTGAAATGTCTTTATTTCATTATTTTACATATAAGAACATGTGATAAATACTGCAAAGTGCAGTAAGAATTAGTTCACCTTGATAACACATTTCACATTAGTAATGCACCAGTAAAAAAATAACTTCCTATTTTGAAAGGATAAATTTGGGGTGCTTGGGTGGCTCAGTTGGTTAAGTGACTGCCTTCAGCTCAGGTCATGATCCTGGAGTCCCAGGATCGAGTCCCACGTCAGGCTGCCTGCTCAGTGAGGAGTCTGCTTCTCCCTCTGACCCTCTGCCCCCTCATGTGCTCTCTCTCACTCTCTCTCTCTCTCTCAAGTAAATAAACAAAATTAAAAAAAAAAAAGATCTGCTAGGGTAAATTTGAAAACCTAGAGAAATGGAAATGAAAAGAAGCCTACAGTAAATATAGATGATAAGGACTTGGAATAGTTCCAGCAATGCAATAAACAAATACAGATCTTTTGGTGCTCTAATATTTTAAGAGTTCCTTATATGATTATGACTTTTTTGGGGGGGAGTAGAGAAAGAGAGAAGGAGGTGGAGAGGAGGCAGAGGGAGAGGGAGAGAGAAAATGTTAAGCAGGCTCCATGCTCAGTGCAAAGCTCGAGGCAAGGCTTGATCTCACCAACCCTGAGATCATGAGCTGAATGTTTAACCAACTGAGCCACCCAGGCGCCCCATGATTGTGACTTTTCTATGGAGACTATATACAAAGAATTATCTTTAAATATTGAGTATGGAAAATAGTTTCTGCTCTAATTTAGGGAAGGAGAATTGGAGACAATAATAGGAGTCTCACATTAGATTAATCTCAAAAGTTTTATTAAGCCTATCTGTCACTTTCACTTTGGCAAGATCAAAGAACCAAGGCAGAGTGGGCAATACCAGCACTGCCCATCAATAGAGACAGATTATGAACAATAAAATTATTCAGAAAGAATTCTTCAGATGCCTCCTGACAGCTTCACGTAGGGTGGAGCCCATTATTTCTGAAGATTGAATTACTATAAATAGTTAAAGTAACTTTAATAAATATTAGCTGTTAAAAGTCTCCCAATTATTAATCAGTTGACTTAGTAAATTTTTTTCATTTTTATTTCTTTTCTTTTATTATATTCACTGTAATTTCATTCATTTGTTTTCATCCAAGATGATTCAATTGAATGACCACCAAACTGCCATAAACACACATATTCTGAGATCATTACTACATCAAATATAAAATACATATCACATTACTTCTCTTCTACTGTGCAATAGCCAGGGCATGTTATGATAAGCCTCCCAAATTACATAACCTTTGTGATTTAAGTTTTCCAAATAAGAATGGACAACTTTCTATTTAGTATTTATGCCCCACAAAGTAAAAATACTTATTACTGGATTAAATACCCGTGTATGCATACTCTTTCCTGTCCACATTGTGCTGCTCAAAACATACCAGAGGATACAGGCAGTGGAATCAAGCCCAGTCTTATACTGCCTGCAGCCTAAAGGCATCACATGGCTGAGTTTTGCAGTGCAAACACTTTCATTGGCAGGGAGATCTACTATAGTCTGCTTTTGATGCTTATACAGCGCTGACAGCTTTCTATTCATACCAATTCATCTCAAAGAGAGAAAATAAACATGTGAAAAGTTATTGTAAAAGGGAGAAAAATGAGGGAGATTTTAAAAAACAGCTTACCTGATTTCTTATCTGTCACATTTTCATCCCTCTTTTACTTCTAGAGTCCCCTCTCTGTGGTGATGTGAAGGAATGTCTATTAAAAGTTACCTCCAGTAAAATACCACTGTGTTAATAGTGGCTGCTCTATCCACTTTGCCACGGCAGTTCTTCCAGACGCAGAATTTTCCTTAATTACTGACAGAAGGAGCTTCTTCAGGCAGTGGACATTCAGCTGGATGCGAGCCCGTGGGATTGGCAGTTGTGAATGAAAAAGTAAAATAGCAAAGACTGAATGCTGGCAATAAATACAAAAAGCAACTCCAGCAGTACTAAAGTTGTATTTTTCTTATAATTTGCACATTTAAGAACTGTAGCCCAAGATCACAAATGACCATACAATTAATACAGACAGCAGTTGGTTATCACTAGTACCATTTTATTGAGTGTACAAAATGACTAAATAGGCTTCACTATAGCAAAAGCATGCGGAGACATCAGCTAAGCCGAAGCACCCCAATCATACAGATTCCATTAAGGCCCTGCTGAAACAAATCTGAATTTAATTTAAACTCCACGGGTAAGGGTGCTCTTTGCTCTTCAACTGCTGTTTTTGCCTCCACACCAAGAACTGGGGCTTTTTATCAGCCACCTGCTCTTCCACAAAACTGTCTAAACTGAAATGGATATTTTGTCTTTTTATTTTTATGGTTTTTAACAATCAAGGTTCATGATCCAGAACTGTTGCAGAGATATTGCTGAGAAAGAAAAAGAGTACTAAGCCTTCTTAATATCTCGAGTCAGCTAGGGGCGCCTGAGTGGCTCAGTGGGTTAAGCCTCTGCCTTCGGCTCAGGTCATGATCTCAGGGTCCTGGGATCGAGCCCCACATTGGGCTCTCTGCTTGGCAGGGAGCCTGCTTCCCACTCTCTCTCTGCCTGCCTCTCTGCTTACTTGTGATCCCTCTCTCTCTGTCAAATAAATAAAAATCTTAAAAAAAAAAAAATATCTCGAATCAGCTTAAGCAAAACAGGAAGCCTTACTAGTAGAAATCATTACTTAACACTTTATGTGTTGGATGTGAGCAGAAGAGGCCAATGCCATTACAGCTCCTGGCTTTGTGTGAGGTATTTTTGAATAAATGAATACAATTTCCAGTAGAATGCTCTCTTTTAATTATTTCCTCCTCTCACCACACAAACCATTTTTGAGACACGTTGTAAATCATAGTTTCTCTCTGAACCAATTTTTTATTTCAAAAAATTCTATACCATTTTTTGAATTAGGATAGATTAAAGATGATTGCTATTGTTGCACAGGCTCAATTAAAGTAGTATTTAAAGCATAACCCTTCTTGGTTATGCTATATTTATATACCATGGTCACTAAAGTTATTTTGGATGACAAAAAAGTGGGGAATTAGAGCCAGCTGTGTTGGATTGGAAAATACTCTGGACCAGGAATCCGTTTTATCACTTACTTATAAATTGTTCTCTTTATACGTACACAGAATCCCTTTATTTTGTTTACAAATGCTATGACTTGCAGAGCATTTTCCCCAGAAAAATCTGCAAATTGCCTTAACAACTGCATGTTTCCTATACATTTTAGATTCCATAGACATTTTGTACCAGTACATACTCAATATATTTTAGAATGAATTAAATATTATTCTTAGTAAAGCCATTGAGAGAATACAGAATGGAATAAAAATAAATCCCAGCCCTCAATAACATTCCATTTTATTTTTTAAATTTTTTTTAAAGATTTTATTTATTTATTTGTCAGAGAGAGAGAGAGAGAGCACACAAGCAGGCAGAGTGACACGCAGAGGCAGAGGGAGAAGCAGGCTCCCTGTCTTCAAGCAAGGAGCCCGTTATGGGACTCGATCTCAGGACCTTGGGATCATGACCTGAGTCGAAGGCAGCTGCTTAACCAACTAAGCCACCCAGGTGTTCCCCTCAATACCATTTTAATACAAAACTGGAGATGATGGAAAGGAATGTTATTTAAGGTGATAAACACATCCTGTTGTCTTTTCAGTTGGATTAAACAAAATGTGTCGGAATTTGAAAAATTTATAAATAGATCATTTGGATTACAGTTTAGTGAACATTTTGGCTGTGTAGGGGGCAGATGAATGCCAATAATAACAAAAGCAGCTTTAGGTGAATAAGAGAAGACTGGAGATGTTTGAGTAGGTGAACGTCATAGTCAAGCTTCAAAATTTCTAGCGTACACAATAGGCAGTGAATAATCTACTTCATAGCTGCATAATTATTTCTGTAAGAGTTATAAGGGATGAGAAGTTAAAACATGCACATTAAAAAAACAGAGTTAAAAAACAAAAACAAAAAAAAATATGGAGGTAATAAGAGAATTTGGGGAAAAAAAAAACTTCCTAAAAGAAGTGGATAGACAAATGAGTACATTGTTATTTGAAATTGAAATTGCTCTTTATAAAAAAGATCAAAGTCGTAATAAATAAGTACTATAACTAACTTAAACAGAATATGTCCAATTGTATAAAAAGTTGAGTTCGGAAACTCAAAAAGCATGAGGGAGAGTTATGATTAAGAGATTAATTCTTGGGCAGTCCGGGTGACTCAGTTGGTTAACCTTCTGCCTTTGGTACAGGTCATGATCTCATGGTCCTAGGATTGAGGCCCATATCAGGCTCCCTGCTCAGCGGGAATCTGCTTCTCCCTCAGTCCCCCACCCTGCTCATGATCTCTCTTTCTCATTCTCTCAAATAAATAAACCTTTAAAAAAAATAAATAATTAATTAAATCTAATATATTACTTTGAGAAAAGAATGGTACTACTACTGGAAATTGAGAAATCTGCATTTTGAAGCTTTCTTGGAGGAAAGATAATTAATTCTGTATTGAAAATGCCAAATTGGTAGTGTCAGGGATTTCCAGAGATTTTCATAAAGTTGTTTGAAATGTTAAATGAGAACACACATATACTGATAAGTAATTAATTTAATACAGGTAAAAATGAAAGTTTGAGGCATGAATGAGATTATAAAAGAAGGATTTCAATAATTGCAGGAGAAAAGTCCAAGAAAGAGAACCTTAGTGAACATGAACATGTGAAAGATTCTCTTCAGATTCCTGAAAGATTTCAGAAACCTAAGTAAATATTTTCACTGGGTAATTAGAAAAAAAAAAGCCAAAACAACAAAAAACAACTTTGTTTTTCTTTTACTGTTTTTATTTGTTTTGTTTATTGTCAATTTATCAACATGCTAACAGTTTATATATAGATATTTTTATTTTTCTTCATAAAATTTAATGGGAGGAATAAAAATGTAGAGCAGTGAAAAGAAAAAATGCCACATCTTTTTAGATTAGCTCAGAATTACTCATTTGGTAATCTTTCATTAATGGCGAAACTCAAGCCCCATCCCTATATCTTGATTTAATTTTTCTGGCAGAAAATTTCTGGCAGTAAAAAGATATTAACACTTTTAAAATATTTTTCAGAGCTTCCAGTGTAATCTGGGCTTAAGAAGCTTTTTCTATAGTCTATGGTATATTTATTGTTGTTCCTTTAGCTATTAATAAATGGGGACTGTTCTAAGACAATCTTAAGAGGCAAATAGCCACTAATTTTATTCCAAAGGCAGATTGATATCTGATTCTTATAACTAAACATCTTAATGTTGTAAATGGCTAAAATGTTCTCTAGATTAGCAAATTTTTTAAGGGAAACTTGAGACACACAGACTAATTAATGGTAATCTTATTTAACATTTATGGAGCATTTGCTGTGAGCCAGGAGGCTATTCTCAGCAGATTGTACGTGTTAACTGATGTAATATTGACAGTAAACCTATGGGAATATCCATTATTCAGATGAAGAAACTGAAGGAGAAACAGAAAGGTTATGTAACTTGCTCAGGGTCACATGTATACTTCTTAGCAGATCCAGAATTCCTTTCTAGGCTGTCCAGCTCCAGAACCCACTCTCTGAGTTTTTCATAGCCCTATGAGTTTCCTGACCCTTTCCCCATTTTCTTTCCACTGCATGGTGCTATAATTCCCTTGGGGTTAACATTCTGGAGGTGAAAGAACGTCATCAGAAAAAGCAAGCAGATGAGTAAATAAGTTGCTATTTGAGGTTGTTCCTTCCAGGAAATGAATCATAGGCAAACATTTTTAATATTTTTGCTTTGATAAGTATCATGATAAATTCTCAATGAACTCCTTTACTTTGGAGTTAGAAGTAGTGGATGCTTTAATATTAGAAAATGGAGGTTTTATTTAATATATGACACAATTAAACAATTTGCCAATAAATGTATATGTCATTTACCCATTCTTCTATTTACTATGTATTAAAATGGGTAGTACTGTTTACCTAACGACCTCACAGTAATGTTAAAGCATATTAAGTTAAATTTTATGAAATGTTTCTCAATTTCATTAAAACTTACAAAATTTGGACCTAAAAAAATTTATGATTTTTTTGGTCCTAATCACTAAATTGAAGAGTACAATTTGCAACAAGCTCACATTTCTGCAAAAATTATTTTGAGTGGAACAGCAGTAATTGACCATAGGTATACAGTTATGTGAAAATTTATTGATTCACTTGTTTGTAATAATCAAGGAAGGTGTGTACCCAACCTGCCTTATAAAATATTATAGCCTAGATATGTCAAGGACAACATGATTATAGTGAATTTCCTCTGTTCTAATCTATGACTCAAATGGATCTATAATAACTAAACTTAATTTTTAAAAAATAACCAGAACTTAGCAAATTGAGAGTTTTGTGGAAAGATATTCACATAGGTGGCAAGTGGTAATATGTGCTCTGCAACAGCTTTTCAATTAACTGAGTGTTTTAGGATTTGTTGTTGTTGTTTCAACATCAAACACTCAATAAGGCTATTAGAAAATAACAAACATTTCCACCAAAGTTTGATGTTGACTCCCTAAAAGAACTACATCTATAAATCTGCATAAATGGTAATTCCTTAGCAATTGCCCGATGAATTAATGTTAAGTAGATAAATTTTATTTACTTTATTATTGCACTAATTAGTAAATTTGTTTTATATTAGACATTGCTCGTTTTTTTTTAATGGCTACCAAGTAAATATTCTTTCTGTTAATAAGTGTCAATAAGAAATCTGATAAAAAATTATTGGTAATAGTAATACAGTTAATTACAATTTTCTAGAATTTAATAGTTTCTAAGTGATACTGTGTTAAGATTATATGTTTTTAGCATTTTTAAATATAATGACTCACATTTATAAATGTGACATATGATTATATATTTAGTACATCAAGCTATAAATGTATTATTCAAACTCAGTTCTCTATTTTTTACTTTGTTGGAGACATGAGATTGTGTTATATTTCTCATATTCACTGTGATTTTTAAAATTCTTTCCTAGTTATATGGAGTATTATAACAAAATTTTTTAATATATTTACAATCATATATGTATATTCACACATGCACACGCACATACATACACACACAGACACACATAGAAATAATTTTGGCTTGTCAAGTTTTTTCCCCCGTAAATGGGATAAAACATAAAAAATGTTCAGTTTTCAGGGCACCTGGGTGGCTCAGTGGGTTAAAGCCTCTGCCTTTAGCTCAGCTCACGACTTGAGGGTCCTGGGATTGAGCCTGGCATCTGGCTCACTGCTCAGCAGGGAGCATGCTTCCCCCCTCTCTCTGCCTGCCTCTTTGAATACTTGTGATCTCACTCTCTCTCTCTGTCAAATAAACAAATAAAATCTTTAAAAATAAATAAAAAATATTCAGTTTTTTTTTGTCACTTAATGTTTTTTAAATTCTTATTTACGTTAATGAAATTTTATGATTTTTTAAAGCACTGCCTTGTATTTTCTATGGATATAAAATAATAATTCCATATTGATAGACATTAAGATTATCTCCAGTTTTTCACTATGAGCAATTATGCAAAGAACATCTTTTTACTAGGTTTATTTTTCACCTTTTCACATCTATCCCATTTGTAGTATCCCAACACCTAATGCAATGACAAACACATAACAAGTACAACAGAGTTCAAATACCTAAAATTTTGGAATGTCTTAAACATTAACAAAACCATTAAATCTTTATTTTAATACAATACGTGCTTTATGCAAATTATCAGCCAGTAGTAGATAAAAACCATCAGTGATGCTATGGCAATAGAAAACACCCTTGGATTACCAACAGCCAGAAGTAATTTTTTGTTTGATAATAGAATGATAGAAATTGATACTTGTGTTTTTTTAAAAACGACTTGAGAACTGGGAGTGCATTTTTTTTTCTTCAAAATACAGATAAACAATTATTTTGGAAAATTCATATGTGAGCTAGAGTCTCCTAGCTTTGAAAAAAAATGAAGGTAACTTTGGACAGTGTGTAAAGATGAACAGAAATAGAGGCAGGGATCCACTTTTGATAATGACAATCATAATTTAACTATGGATTTTATGAAAAGAGATAAGAAGGCATAGAAATATTTAAGGTAAATATAATGCAGATATTAATAGGGTAACAAGCTAAATAGGCATACCCACTTGACATTTCCCAAGTTTTTATTTCCTAAGTTTTCTTGCTGGTACCTAAAATATATGGTTTAAGCATTTTGACAGGGAAACAAATTAGTTGTGAGCTACTGTTAGCTTGCTTGCCTAGACCGTGGCAAATAGGGACACATTCCCCTAGGCCCTAGGTAGCAAGCATTCTAGCAGAGGCTCTGGAAGGCTGATTAGAATTTGATCTTGAATTTGAAGCCTGATGGCAGTAATAAAAGATGTGGATAGATCAGCTCTTAGAGTTGAAAAAATAAAGAAAAAAAAATCAGAGACTGGAACTCATTCACATATAATCATCCCAAACTGTCTCCTTTACTATAAGTTAAATTCAGTAGTACCTTGACTCCATCCACGTCACACCCTCTTTTGCCATAATGTTGCCATTTCCTGGATTATTTTTATTTTAAGGATTTTCTTTCATAACCATTTTAGGTCTTTATAAATGGTTTGGAAAGTGGGAGTGGGGAGAGAGTCAGAATTTAGTTTAGGAGGTCAATGTGAGTTATACTTTTGATTTGTCCATTATATTTTTCTCAAGTCTCCATGAGATGATTCTTGCCTTAAGTTTAGCTTCAAAATGTCTTTGACTATATCAGCAACATCAGAAGAATCAGTAAATCCAAGGCTCTTAAGTATCTAAGTTCATAATTAGTAAACCTCTTGGCATTGTGTTATTGAGTATGAGTAAAACAATTAGCATTTTCAGTGAGATCAATTCCAACCCAGATTAGAAATCACTTTGACAAAATAGTACTCTATTCATTTACCTAGATTAATTCAGGGGTTGTAGTGGCTTGTTAGACTATCATACTATGATAAACTGGGTGGCTTAAACAACAAAAAAATGGTTTTCTCACAGTTGGGGTGCCTAGAAGTTCAAAATCAAGGTGCCAACATGGTTGGTTTCTGGTAAGATCCCTCTTCTTGGCTTATAGGTGGACACCTTCTTGCTGTCTCCTCACATGGCCTTTTTCTCTGTGTGCACAGAGGGAGATTTCTGGTGTGGCTTTCTGATCTTGTTAGGATACTTATTCAATTAGGGCCCCACCTTTATGAACTTATTTGACTTTAATTACCTCTTTAAAGGTCCTATCTCCAAATATAGCCACATTGGTGGTTAAGGCTTCTACATATGAATTTTGAGAAAACACAATTCCATTGATAACAGAGATGATACAAAAAATATTTTCCAACAGATAAATCCTGGCAACAACTACTCAGAATGAAGGACAAGAGTGGACACAACAGAACCATGAAGGCCTTACTAAAGTCTCTACAAATGATAAAAATTGATTTTTATTCTAAATAAAATTAGTTTATTGGCTGTTTTGACCCCATTAAGCCATAGTCTAAATCTGTTTAGTGTCATTAAGATTGCACCCATAATAACTCCCAAAGGTAATATTTACTTCCATAAACTTAAAAATAACAAGTCAAACACAAGAACTTCTGTATAGCACAACAGTAATAACTATAATACTTCTCAGCTTGACGTCACTATAATCTATAGGTAATAGTCATCAAAAACTATTATTCTTGGCAAAAATTCAACTGTTATTAGTATACTTTAAATGAAATGAGTACCATAAGAAAGCTCTAATCTCTTTTCATTAGTTGAATATCCAATTTTCCAAATAAAAAGTAACCTATTCTTATTACTGATATAGTTTTAACTATTAGTGTCTCCCAAAATAGGCTTTGTAATTTTCCTTTTCTTGAGGTTAACATGATCATTTCATCAAACTCAATACATTTTCCTTCTAAGTTTTCAGCAAAATGCACTAACATTTATTTACAAGGTTAAGAAAATCTTACAGTTAAACAAATATAAAATATGCAAATGTCTAAATATCTTTTTACTTTTTGGAAGATAGCTTTTCAGCTTAGCGTTTGACATTATGTCTCCACTAATTATATTATACTTCCTGTGAATCTTACTTTGTACTGCTTGCTTATTAGGAGATTTCATTGTTAGAACAAATCCTATCTTCACAGCAGTGATACTGGACTTTCACGTATTTATTTAAAACTGAAGTTTAAAACAGTTTCTTTTCCAAAAACAATTCACCATTCAAATGGCTTTTTAACATCTGTCTAACTCAAATCAGACTGTCAGAGGAGAGAATAAAGCTATGATATGTGTCAAAAATAGTAATCATCTGCTATTAAATCACTGACACCAAACTTGGGACATGGTGTCTCAGAGGTAGATTACCTGGACTTTCTTTAATTCTTGCTCTTGCAGTTATTAGCTGTGTACACTGGAGAGTGTTAGTCTCTTCTTTCATTAAAGACACTGGTACATGAAGAGAGAACCTCTGTTTGGGACACTATTGTGACAGGTTGTGCTACTTTTTTGTGACAATCCTGAAAACCTAAAGACAAAACAACTAGCTTGACAAAATCTCCTTCTTAGCCCCCACTGACCAAAGTAAACCTCATGACCGACTCTAATAACATAAGGGGAAAATTAAAGTGGTACATTAATCTTTATCTAATCATGTATTAACAGTTGCCATGTACCAGGACACTATATGATTGAAAATGTTATTTCTCCCATTCCACATGGCAGACAAGCAAACAATGCACCTTTTTATATTTGTTTCACACTGTCCCTATGAATCACTGAAAGAGACATTTCATCATTTTGCCATCTATTTCTACCTATAAATGCCCCCAAAACTTTGCCAAATTAAATGTCTTTATTTTCAGTTTAAATCATATGTTCACTATTTGTATCTCTTAGATATACTGTATCAAGATGACTACGTATTTATTATGGCCCTTATGAGTAGCATGGAAACTTGGCTCTATCTAGCTGGAGTGTCTGAACTGGAATACGTTTTGGAGAGGAGGAAGGGGATTAAATTCGGAAATAGAAAAAAATATTCTATTGATTCAATTAAACTGTAGTCTAATTTTGCCTAGGGTGACCTTTGAGTAAAGTTATCAGCAAGAAAAGCTGTTAAAAGTAGTCTGGAGTTCCCTAATAAATATATTAAAACATAAGAAAGTGTAGAGCATATAAAATTTATATAATATTCAAAGTTCAGTAACTATATGTTGATTTGTCCTTTGAGATTAAAGCTCAAATTTCTTCTACCTTTTAGATTACTGTATTTATAATCTTAAAAAAACTTCTTTTTATGAAATTTAATAAATCCCAATTATTAAAACCTTGAAAAACAAACTAGAGGTAGCCCTGAGTGAAGAGTGATATCTTAATGTCTTAATGAAAATATAAGTTTTCATTTCCAAAAAGAGAAAAGAAATTCAGAACCTAGATTTTTATTGCTAAAAGAAAATAATTGTCATTACCTAGATATCAATTAAAATGAATACAATATGGATGGAGTGGTTAATTAACAAAATGTATTATTAATATAGTTTTTAAGTATTTAGAATACTCCATGAGTTCCCTTCTTTTCCTTTTCTTTTGGCAAGGAAAGACTTGTTTTATTGAATGATGGATTTATATAACTGCCAAAGCCTCTATAAACAAACAAGAGAAGTAAAGCTTTATGTCTTGATTTCTTCCTCTTTGGACAGAATCTTTTTTCCCCAATTTTATTGTTGTAATTGACATTCATCATTACCTCAGTTTCAAGTATAAGACATAATGATTTAACTTACACATACTGTGAAATGACTACAGCATTAAATTTAGTTAGCATCTATCGTCTAGTATAGATCCAATAAAAAGAAAAAAAGAAAAAAAATGACTTATGGTGAGAGCTCTTTGCTTTCTCTATCATCTATCTATCATCTATCTATCTATCTATCTATCTATCACTTATCATCCATCTATCTTTCTATCATCTATCTTCTATGGTTTGTTTCTCTAGAGAACCCTGACTGAGACAGTAACCATTTCCTAAAAAGAGAGTAGGGACCAGTGGATCAGGTATCAAAATTGGTATCAAAATAACATGAAAACCTTCACTACCTTGTCTGACTTTTAGTAGAAATATAGCTTGATGTTATCAATGAGATTGGAAAGTTATTTCACTTTCGCAGTGTTAGTAAGTGGACTGATTACCTTGTGGTAATCATAGCTATTGGGTGGAAACTTCCTGATAAGCCTCTTTAATTAGAAGAAAATTGAAGTATGCTCATTAGAAGGATTGTTCACCATTTGCTCCTCTGCAACAAAATATCTCTTTCTGGTTTTGAAATATTTCATTGCAAAGTGATATCTACAAATCTTCATTTCTTTTTTTGAATTTTACATTTCTTATAAATCTTCATAGATTATGTTCACCAAAGAAATTATTCTATTAGGGTTTAAACTTATTGCTGTTTAAGAGATTTGCAAAACATTCCTCCATGAAATGTGCTACTAAATACATTTAGGGAAATTTTATTGTCTTCAACCATTTTGAGACACATTTGATTTAGTAATTTGAAAATGATCTGTTATGTATGAAGAATTTTTCACTCACAGAAGAATACTTGCTATATTGTTCCTGATTAAAAATATAGTATACATACATAAAAGAAAAATGGAAATACAGAGGTTATGACACATACAAAAATTAAATAAAAACTTGATTATACACCTAAACACAAAAGCTAAAAAACTGTTCAACTTCTAGAAAAAAAAAAGATAAAAGAATATCATTATGACTTTGAGTTAGGCAAAAATTTCTTGGGATAGGATACAAAAAGCACAAACCTTTATGACCAAAAATATGATGAAGTAGATATCATCAAAATTTAGAACTTCTGCTTTTCCAAAGAGCATAAGGAAAATAGTCTAAGAGAAATTCAGAGTACACAAATCTGAAAAAAAAAGGACTTACTACCATTTTAAATATAAAATCATGGAAAATAAGTACCATATGTGTGTTATTACTCCTAAAAACAGTACAATATATTTCCTAGTGAAAGATTTTATGACCTTATATTACACCTCCATTTAAACTAATATGAATAATGCTATATACTTAAAATGAAAAATAGTGCAAACTCAAATAGAAATCTACTCTTGGAGAAAGTTAGATTACAAAGTAATTATTCAAAGCTCCAAAGTTAGTTAGCTATTGACTGATTAGACACTTGGAATAATTTATTCAAACATATGAGACAAATCTTATTTTTCATAATTGTAGACTTTCTAGGAAGAAGAAAGTGAGAGAGGGAAAAGTAGGCATTAGGGGTGGGTTGAGAAGAGAAAGAAGCAGTATAATGCTCATTAATTTTCCAACAAGTTCTCAGTGTTTGCAGGTGGTAAATTGAAAGGTTTCCAGTAGTGTCAAAGGAAATAACGTAAGTTGTTTAGACAAAGATTGTAAATGAAGCCCACCTTTTTAATTAGTTCCTTTGAATGTTGGGCATTCTAAACACGAATTTATTCCTGGCCTTTTTAACCTTAACTACAGTGTGCTATATAGTGAAATTTAATTTAATGTCAACACCAAATAAAAAAAATTAAAGATTCTTTTTAATATCACACATTTAAGTATTACTTTCTTTAAATTTATATGAATTCAAGAAGACCCACACAAAAAAACAAGAGTGTCCAAAAATAAATAAATAATAAAAAAGTGTCACCTAGAGGAGATCCCCTGGCCATCATACTGTTGCCTTAGTGAATAATCACAGTCCAAGTTGACATTCATCTTGTGGGACAAAACCTCAGTCTCATTACCACTACGCCCCCAACCCCTAAGTTGTTCCAGCTGAGTATTGTTAATTTCTGTTGGTAGCGCTAAGAAAGACTTAGAGGTAAATTTGAAAGACAGTTCAATTATGATGTTAGGTATCTAACTCTTAGGGGTATTAGATAGGTGGAACAGTCTGACTAGCCTATACTGAATTTTTAGATAAGCTACACTGGAAAACAGATGATCAGTTGTTTGTTTTTAGAGCCTGGAATCAGGAGAAGGAGAGATAGTTTAACGAATCAAATATAAAAATCCTATAGGTTCTAACAGTTGGAGACCATAGTGAAGTTTGCCAGATACTTATATCAGTCTGCATGGAAACTTGCTTCTAGATAATGGTCAAGTAGGCACTGCTCTTGTTTGCTTCTGGGACTCCTTAAAATGTGTGTGGACTTTATCTACCTATTATTATAAATGATCTAATTATTTCTGATTAGATTGGTACATTAAACTACAATCTCGCTCTGAGGGTTCTGTAATTGTCATTTTAGTGAGAGGGTCTCAATATCAATCTTGATATTCCATACAAACTTTTGTGTCTATAAATGCAAATCTATTTTTTTCTCTGAGAAAAGCACTTGATAGTTTTATTAGATTTGCATTATATCCAAAGGTTTATAACCCATTGTTTTAAGGTAACTTGGGCATATCACTCTTAATTTCACAATTTTAATTTCAGAGGGCAATTCCATTTACCTTATCTACTAGACCTAATGAGGCATGCATCTTTTGCCCTTTGGATGACCTAAAAGTTTAATAATCACAAAAGCAAAATCATGTATGGCTTTCAGAAGTATGCATATTAATTTTCTATTACCGCATAATAAATTTCCACAAATTTAGCATCTTAAAAAACATCCATTTATTATTTTTGCAGTTGTCTAGCTCAGATATTCAGGTGAGTTTGGCTGGGTTTGTTGTTTGTTTTTGGGGTTTTTTGGTTTTTTTTTTTGCTTTTTGTTTTTGTTTTTGTCATCCTTGTTTTGTTTTTTTTGCCCAGGGTCTCACAAGGACCAAGTCAAGAATAGGCCCTTATCCGGAATGTCTAGGCAAGCATCCACTTCAAGCTCAGTTATGTTGTTAACCAGAATCCAGTTTTACCAGTAGGAGGTCTGAAGTCTGTTTCCTTGCTGGCTCTCAGCCAGAGGCCATTAAGTACTCCTAAGGGCCACCTCATTCCTTCACATGTGGCCTCTTCCATCTTCAAACCAAAAAGGGCATATGGAGTCCTTCTCCCCTTTGGAATCTCTCTGACTTCCCTTTTATCATCAACTTGAGAAATCTCTCTACTTTTAAAGGAACTCATATGATTAAACCAGACCCATCTGCATAATTTCCTTATCTTAAGGTCAGTTTGTCATTAAACATAACACATTCTCATTTTATTTATGGTCTCTGAGGTTTGCAGCAGGACACTTTTGGAGTACCATCTGCCTGCCAGAGTAGAAAAGCAAATCATTTGCTAATTAAAAACAACAACAACAACAACAACAAAAACCTTAGGTTTTATAACAAAGAATTGAACTACAATATTAAAGACTTCATAAAGCTCACTTCAGAGTCTCATTCATTAAAAGAAATTTAAAAAACCAAGAAGTTTTAAATGACTTTATGAGGGGTGCCTGTATGGCTCACTGGGTTAAAGCCTCTGCCTTCATTTCAGCTCAGGTCTTGGTCTCAGGGTCCTGGGATGGAGCCCTACATCTGGCTTTCTGCTCAGCAGGGAACCTGCTTCCCCCTCTCTGCCGGCCTCTCTGCCTACTTGTGATCTCTCTCTCTATGTCAAATAAATAAATAAAATCTTTAAAACATAAAAAAAAATGACTTCATGAAATTAAAATCAAGTGATATTTATTTGACTCATTAAGATTAAAGTTTATACTATTTCCTCCATTTTTTGAATATTAGCATGAAGTAAAGAAATAAAGCTTCCCTGTTATAAGTAAATTCAATAGAAATGAAGACTTCTAGGTCTGCATTATTATACAGCAGTATTTTATGCCTGGTAGGTAATATTCATCTCTCAAATATATTTTTAAAAGTAAAGTTTAAAATAATACATTTTAGTGACAGTAGGCTGATGGTGGAGAATCAAAGTAGTGAAAAGTATTATCAGAAAGACATTTCTTTATACAAACTGATTATCTTGTGAATATACTGGATTGTAAAATATAATGAGAAAAATCAAACCACTAATACTTAAAGTTAAAATTTTATATGGATTTTTTATATTATGAGCTAACTCTAAGACAGGAAATAATTATTTTTGAATAACAAAAATTTCCAAAGATTTATTTCTACATCTATATGAAGATTTATTACTAGTGCTCTGAGGTCATTTAAGAAATCTCTGTTGGATGTCATTATTTTGCTTTTCCTGTTACTTATAAAGCAGACATATAGATTTCAGGTTTATATTTCAAAGTGCCTTATGAAATGGTTCTAAAATAATACTTTATGTGGATTTTTTTTACTATTTTAATGTACAAGATATCAGCAAGCCTGTACTATTAAATTTACTTAAATAATTGAAAATCCTTGGGTATAATCATTGTTACAAAAAACTCCAAAACTCTATCATGTTGCTAAATAATATTTTTGAAAGGTAATAATTTGCTTCATGAAACCTATATGCATAATCATATGCGAAATATAAACTTCATGAGTTGTTACTGTGGTAAAATGTAAATAGCAGGAAGATTATTATTTTAACCATTTTTCAGTGTCCAGTTTAGTAGCATTAAGTGTAGTCATGGTGTAGTATAAGCATTACCAAAACTTTTTCATCACCAGGAAAAGAAACTGTAGGCATTAAGCAGTAACATTCCATATTCTATCCTCCTAGCACCTGGTAACCTCTATTCTACCCTCTGTTTCTATGAATTTGCTAATTTGAGATAACTAATGTAAGTAGAATCATACAGTCTTTATCCTTTTGCGTCTGGCTCATGTCACTTAACATAATGTTTTCAAGGTTCATCCATGTTGTAACATGTATCAGAACTTCATTTTTTCTTACAGCTGAATAATAATTTATTATATCTATATACCACAATTATTTATCCATTCAACTTTCGATAGACACTTGGATTGTTTCCTCCTTTTGGCTATTGTGAAAAATACTTCTATGAATATTGATGTACAAATATCAGTTTGGGTCTATTTTCAATTCTTTGGGGTATATGCCTTGAAGTGGAATTGATAGGTCATGCAGTAACTATATTTAACATTTTTGTGAGGAACTGTCAAACTTTTCCTTTGCAGTTGCAACATTTTACATTGCCACTAGCAATCTTTTTTAATAATAGCCATTGTAGTGGGGTTAAGTGTTATCTCATTAGGATCTTATTTATATCTTCCTGATGACTAATTATGTTGAGCATCTTTGCATGCTCATGTACTTATTGACAATTTTTACTTCTTCTCTAGAAAAAATATTTTCTCAACTCCCTTGCCCATTTCTCAATCAGGCTGTTCATTTTGGTGGTGGAGGTGTTTAGTTTTAGGAGTTCTTTATATATTCTAGTAATTAGTCCCTGATCAGATATATGATTTGCAAATATTTCCTTTCAATTATGGGTTGCTTTTTTACTATATTGATAATATCCTCTAATGCACAAAATTTTTTGATTTTGATGAAATCCAATGATCTATTTCCACTTTTCTGGTATGCTTTAGGTGTCGTATTAAAAAAAATTTACTAAATTCAATGTCATGAAGATTTTTTTCCTATGATATCTCCTATGAGTCCTATAGTTTTCATTCTTTTTTAGGTCTTTGGTCCGTTTTGAATTAATTTTTTTATGATGTAAGTCAAAGGCCCACTTCCATTTTTTTGTAAGTGGATATCTGGTTTACCCAGAACCATTTGTTAGAGAGACTTTAATGTAGTAACTCTGGAAATCTGGTTCTCCCCCTCTTTAGATTTTGCTGATTCCTGCTTTTGAGAAATCAGCAATTCACTTGTGACTTTTCCAAACTATTTTTTTGAAAAGTATGTATTCTTGTTTTGTGCAAGGTGCTGAAATTTCTGTTTCATTATCTCTGTGGTCAGCTAGTAACCTAACAGATAGTTTCTTAGATCTCTGGCTCCAGAAAGGGGAACAGTAAAAAAGTGCACTGGCCCTTTAAATCTCTCTGCTAGAGAGGAAAGCTGCTTTGGTCTAGGGAGCGCCAACTAGTTTCTCCTGAAACTTGAACTACTCACCCTACACTCCAGGTGGGGCTGAGAAATGGGGACAGATGACAAGATTAGGAGCACCACTCATACCTAAGAATGACAATTTTTTCCTTCACTCAGCATGCTCCAGTTGTTCTAAGTGTCCAATTGGACTTCAGAGTTTCAAAACAGTCTGTTACAATTTCTCTTCTCATTTCAATGGTTTCTTTGAGAGACCTACCTTCAAATCTTCCTACTCCAGTATTATACATGACATCACTACTTTCCTGTCAGCGGATTTATAAGCAATTTCTATCATTTTCAAAGTCAAGGACAGGCAAATGTTTAACTCACACGATTTTCAACTAGGTACAAAATCCTAATTTTTTAAAGGTCAACATGGCCAAATATTTTTTCATGATATTTATTTATTTCTACATAGACATTAATAAAAGCATTATTAGAATTTTTCATTTTATTCCTTCCAGTTTTTAAAACGTATAAGATAGATTTTATTGCATAAAATTCAGTGCGGTTATCACAATACTAAAAGCTGTCATTGGTATGGTTATTATAAATTAATTGGAAACACTTCCCATTCTCCTCACATAGTTTTTATTTAGACATATTCTTTTAAAAATTTTTTATTTATCTGACAGAGAGAGAGATCACAAGTAGGCAAAGAGGCTGGCAGAGAGAGAGGGGGGAAGCAGGCTCCTTGCTGAGCAGAGAGCCCCATGCCGGGCTCCATCCCAGGACCCTGAGATCTTGACCTGAGCCTAAGTCAGCCCACTGAACCACCCAGGTGCCCCAATATCCTGTATTTTGATTAACTATGGTGATAATAAGATATTAGTAGAAGTAACAACAAAATTATGTTCTAATTTAGAGAAAGTAATACATTACATTCTAAGGTGGCTCTTCAAACCAGGAAAGACACAAAGACTAGAGGCAAGTAAAATTTCTAGGATAACTATAGGATATTCTAGAAAATACTTAAAAATATAGATAAGGAAACACAGACGATACGGTGATTTGGACTTTTGAAAGCTCAAATCCCACAATTAGCAGTGTATCTAAAAAAAGTTAATAAATGGAGAGAAAATATGCAGCAAATACTGATGAAGAATAAAAAAGGTCACATCCAGATGATACCAGTGGTTTCTTATGAGTAAGGTAATTGAACAATTTATCATCCATACTGGGATACTTTTGATAGTGAAAGGAGAACTAGCAATAAATTACATTTATCATACTTAAACATTGATTTGTTGACAAACACATTGGTTTTATTATATTATTGGATGTGTGATTTAGTGCTTTTTAAAAATTTTTTGCATAAATAAGTTTGTATCCAGAAGATAAAAGTAAAATGCGTGTATACATCTGAAAGGTAAACATATATGCATACGAACAAATACACACATACTTCCACATATTGATTAGCTTAATATTAAAATTTTGAATAAACAGAATAATTATTTTTGGTACATGTTCGTTTACTTTGGTAGGCTCCTTAGCTACTTTGTTTCTAATATCATGGGGTGGTATTTTTCTACAGAAATAGATTTTTTTCAACATGGCCTTGTTATTTTTAATTATTTTCATGTAACTGTTAGCAATATTCTTCAAAGATGTATTTTAGGGTAAATAAGTTTAAAATGGTTGATACTTTCAATTTATATTTTCTACAGATCCTAGCATTTTTAGTAGAGTATCACTTTATAGATGGTGAGGTATCTTATAAGCTCAAAGCAAACTGTTAAATAGAAATATTCTTAAACCAATTGCATCTCTATTCTGCCCAAGCATTTTTAAGAAACTTTATTTAGTCTCCATTTACAGTGCTTTTCCTAAATAAAAATTTACAAAATTGGCTGTTGACTAATTATAAATAGTCCAACTATTTATAATTGTCCAATAGTCCAACATTTTTATATATTTAGACACTAGAGCATCATAGACATTCTCAATTTCTTATTCCTTCCAGAAAAAAATGCATCCAATTAAAAATAAAATTATTATAAAAAATTCTTCTTACACATGAGAAATTCTAAGTAATAAGGCCGGTATTTCAAAATTAAAACTTGTAGAACAAGGAAAAAATCAATCAAGGTGAACTTGGGTTTGGTGATGACTTTTTACATACAATACCAAAGGCACAATCCATGAAAGAAGGAATTGATAAGCTTGACTTCATTAAAGTTAAGATTTTCTGCTCTGCAAACTCAAAAGAATGAAAGACAAGCCACAGACTGAGAAAAATACTTGCGAAAAAAATATCTAATGAAGAATTATTATCCAAAATATACAAAGAACCCTTACAACTCAATAAGAAGGAAACCAACAATCTGATGTAAAATGAGCCAAAGACCTTAAAGATACTTCACCAAAGAAGATATATAAACAAATAAGTGTATGAAAAAATGCTTTGCATCATATGTCAGCATGGAAATGCAAATTAAAACAATGAGATACCACTACACACCTATTAGAATTGTCAAAATCCAGAATACTGACACCACCAAATACTGACAAGGATATGGAGCAATCATTCATTGTTAATGAGGCTGCAAAATGGTACAGTTACTTTGGAAAACAGCTTCCAGTTTTCTACAAAACTGAACATATAAGAATATATACTCCTTGATGTCTACCCAAATGAATTAAAAACATATGTCCACACAAAAATCTGCACAGACGTTTATAACAGATTTATTCATCATTGCCAAAATTTGGAAGCAACCAAGATGTCCTTAGGTAGGCCCATGGACAAACTGTGATACACCCGGACAATAAAATATTGTTCAGTACTAAAAAGAAATGAGCTATAAAGCCATGAAAAACATGAAAGAAACTTAAATGCATTTCTTTAGGAACCCAGAGCAGTCAATCCTCACTGCATGTAAGATTCAATTCACTAGAACCCTTCTCCAGAATGGGAAAAGTGTCTGTCCTCCAGCTACCACAGGGACTTTCCTCTATGACCAGTTCAGTTCCCCTTCATTTTCCTACCATTATGATATTTCCATGTTCCAGTTGGCTGGCTTCTCATCTGGTCTCTCAATTGGCTGAGCATTGGTAGGAAGGGATGGACTGAGCTCTTTAGAAGGGCTCCTCCTCCTTGTAGGGAATGTGGGTTGGAAGGGTTTACTGCAAAATAAGAATGAGCTACCAAACAACAAAATAATTAGTTGTAGATTTAAATGCACATCTGAAATATATGCAACTCTCTAGGAGGATCAATGGCTGCCTTTTGTAGGTAGATAGACTGTTGTAAATCAATTTATCAACAGAAGACTGATTATTCTAGTACATGCTAATGATGGCCTGCTGCTCCTTTGGATTATAAATCTCACTTCTCTTAGCATGCTTTGTAACTCCCCAGTCAGGCCATGCTGAGCCTACTATTGTCTAGTCGACAGGAAGAAACACAGGGAAAATTCTGAGGAAGTCAGAACTGACTTTTGAGGCACTTTCCACAATTAAGTCTTCTGTAGTCTTTAAACTACAGGGTGGTTATTTTCTAACAAGGGCACATTGGCCAAATTTATAGGGGCAAAGATTTTAAAAGAATCTTTCCAGTTTAAGGCATATGTATATTTTAATAATGACACTACTACAGCATGGCAGATATTACCAATGTTCCTCCTACTGATGAGGTATTGGTGTATAGAGGGAAGGACTCCTTATTGAGAAATAGTTGGAGAATGATACTTCAGAATGTCATCCTTAATATCTGTTGTCTGGTCCTCTCCTGGTACTAACTCTTAGGAGGTCAGGGTGTCTAAAAGCAGATCCCTAAAGGGGAATCCTTATGCAAGTGTTTTTTTGAGAAGGTGTTCTCAGTAGAGCACTATAAGAGAACAAAGGAAGCACAATGGAACAACAAAGGAAACTAAGTTAAATGTGAATTTAGATGAAAAAGAAAAAAAATAATTCAGTTCCCATATTAAAAGACTAAAAAAATGTGAATTTAGATGAATTTAATGGCTAATATTAATGAAAATGCTAGTAGTTATTTCAAAAAGGTCAGTAGGTGATGCATTTAAAAGCTACCTGGTAAAAAAAAAAAAAAAAAAAAAGCTACCTGGTAGTATCTTACTTTTTTTTTCCCTCTTCCTAAATACTGATTAAACCATGTGCTATCTTCTTCTCTGAACTCACAAATTTATTATATAACATTTCAATTAATTATGGTTTGCCTTAATATTCTATCAGGTAAATAATCTAGACTACTGGTTCAAACTATTTTATTATTCATTTATCTGGGTTTCATTTGCCTTAATAGATTCAAATTCTTGAAAGTCTGTGAGTTTCACAAATGTTTCTTTGCATATATTTTAATGAATAATCCAATGTATTCATAGATGCATTATCTGACAGATTAATACTTGTAGTATGATTTTAAAGAATACTTGACTTAAATACTTTGACTACATTTACTTCTGTTTTTTGCTTTATTAACACTTAAAATTTCAAAGTGTTTCAATTAAAATAACAAAGCTATGCTTGTGAAATATTTGTGGATAAAAGGAAATGATGTGTGGTTTTTTTATGAGACAAATCAGGAGGAATGTAAGGAGGTGTATAGATAAAACAATATTGTCATTGATGGGTTAATGGAGATTCTTACACTATTCTCAAATTTTGTATATATTTGAAATTTTCCAAAATAAAGAGTAAAAAAATTATAATCATTCTAGATAGAAGTAACTTGCTTAGAAATATTTATGACTCTTAGAAATATTCCGACTCCAAAGGATCATGTTTTTATCTTTTTATTATGTTACACCGGAAGGAAGGGTTTTAAAAATTATACTTAAGGAAGATTAGAAGTCACTTTTTGGCTTCCTGGAGTAGTTTTTATGTTTTAATGGATATTGATTTGCATCAATGTTCTTTACAAATATATTTCTCTTATTTTTCAGCTAAGTTAAAATTATGGTATAAGGATGTGGCAATAGATATTAAAAATAATGTATATCTGGTACTAAGAGGACTATTATGTATTCTTTTGTACAACAAATTAAGGACATTAGCTAAATACTTATACTGAAAAGGATATCAAAACAATAAAAAATGGGCAAACCTAAATTATTCTTTTATTTTTTCATTACTTATTCCTCTATTAAATCAAGAGTTTAAAGAATACATAATTTTAAAGGATTTTGAAAGCCACATATATCAATTTCTCTTTGTTTTGACTGTTTAATTAAGATATGATAATATGTAGGTTTTTTCCCACTCAATAAGTTTTATAAACATTTCCTAACTTATTTGAAACAGATTCTTATAAGTTTCACATCATCTTTTCCAAAGTTTAATATGTATCAGAGAATAGTTCATTAAGTTATTCTAATTTTGAAAATACAATTCACCTACATGTTGACATTAATCTTTAATTATAATTACAAGTCTTTACAGATGAAACTGCTGCCCTTCCCAATTTCGTTTCTATTCCATGAATCAGTTTGTCTTTCAATTAACATTCACAAATTATATGGATATTTTTATGGCTATTCTAAAACTAAAGCAAATTCTGAACTCAAGTAGTGTTTCTAAACTCTATAATATAAAGAAAAAACTTTTAAGAATAAAATCAAAGGAATAAATCATAAATGAAGAGACAGTTTTGAGTACATAAATACTAAGGATGTTTTAATTTTCAGAAAGTAAAAGTCACATAAAATTAAGAAAATAAGGGATTACTAGTTTATTTCACTTTTTTAAAGATTTTTATCTGTTTGAAACAGAGAGAGAGCATGAGGAGAGGGAGGTGAGGGGAAGAAGCAGACTCGCCGCTGTGGAGCAAGGAGCCTGATGTCAGGGGCTCCATCTCAGGACCCTGGGATCATGACCTGAGCTGAAGGCCGACATTTAACCAACTAAGCCACCCAAGCGCCCCTAACTTATTTCACTTTTATTTTCCTTTCACATTTATTATATTGTGAATGCCTCCGTGTCAATAAATGTGTTTTTGCAATACTGTAGTAAGAGATAATGCTTTCTGGTATTTCTGCAGGTATCGGATGAGGTTATATTCTATATTATGAGTGCAAGGGCATTCGTATAGCAAATGACCTTGGAAGATAGAGATAATATCACCTTTCTGGGGCACAGGATACATTTCCTTATAAGTAAGGATGATAAAAATAGTATCTTTCTCCAGCCTAAATTTTCCCAGGTTTGCCAGCACATTGTTTAAAAGACTAGGAGTTTCCACGGGGAGCTTGGGTGGCTCAGTTGTTAGGCATCTGCCTTGGGCTCTGGTCATGATCTTGGGGTCCTCAGATCAAGGCCTGCATTAGGCTCCCTGCTTGATGGGAAGCCTCCTTCTCCCTCTCCCATTCCCTCTGCTTGTGTTCCCTCTCTCGCTGTGTCTTTCTCTGTCAAATAAATAAATAAAATCTTAAAAATAATAAAATAAAATAAAAGTTTGGGAGTTTCTTCATCTCAACTATGACCCAAACCTACTGAAATTGCAGTATCCACCTGGGCCAAGCCCTTGTTGGACTTGTGGGTCAAGGTCAATCAACACAGATGTGAAGCGCATGCTTCTTGCTATGTTACGAATAGGTAAGTCTCTCCTCTCAGATCTAAGAATCTTTTGTCTTCTGATAGCATCAATGAAATGGACAGGCTGACTTTTACCTTGTAAATAGAGCAAAGTATCAGACCCTGCACAGGTCTCTACGTATCAAGTCTTGGCCAGATGCCTTGTATATCACTGATCCATACTGGAGATGAATAAATAAATGTTTGAGTCAAAGGGTAACTATTGAGGTCTAAGGATGTTATATCTTGCTCAGTTTACAACCTTAGTAACTAACATGGTGTCTGAACACGCCAGCAGTAAGAAAAAAAAAAAAAGCAGTTCAACCACAACAAATGCGTTGAATAAGCAAATGAACTAGAATCTAGCTATTTTGTATCTATTTCAATTGTTTTTTTTTTACTGCTCAATAACTTCTGGTTAGTTGTAATGAAATAAAATTCAATTACTTTAGTAAATTTAGCACTCAGAAAAATGTATTACCTTTTCTTTGAACACATTAATTCAAACTGTTTGTTGATGGTGGGTTCTTGGTTCATTTTGTATGCAAAGAACAGCGTAACAGGAGCATTTTCTGTTTTGAAAACAAGACAAAAATAGTCATTTAAAATTTTTCTTTGCATATAAAATGAACTGTGTTAATCCTCTTATGTTTTAAATAAACCATATCAAAATTAAATCGTATTATATTTTTAACTCATGTTATACACAAAAGTGTTTGTCTTTTCACATAGTAGCAAAGTGAGTAAACTGTAAAAAGATGTGCCTTTTGCTGCTTTGTCTTTCTGTACTTTTGCAATGAAATGAAATTGAATGGGAATTATGTTTTTGTCATAAGTGATTCAAAGTGGAAATGTATGTCTGAGAAATAAGCAGGCACATCATACTAGACACATAAAAAAACAAAGTGTGAAATGGGAACGAAATATAATACTTAATGTGGTTTTATAAAAACTAGTGAAAGAGTAAAAGAGTGAGAATATCATATTAAATCACGAACACTTGCAAGGAATGGTGAAAATATTGATGGAATTACAAAGGAGGCTTGTGAAGAGAGAAATTAGGCCTGTTCAGAAAAATGAGCTTTTTCCTCATAAATAAATTGGGTTATGCAAAGAGGTTGTCACTTCATATGTTAAAACACGGGTGATTGGGTTGTCTTTTTGCTACCACCAAAGGGCCACAGAGAGCAAACTTTATGATAAAAGGGGATAAGGAGAAACATGGCAAAATGCTCAATATCACTCATCAGCAGGGAAATGCAAATCAAAACCACATACGATCATAAGATACCACCTCATATCTGTCAGAATGTCCAGTATCAAAATGACAAGAAATAGTCTTGAGGAGAGTATGGAGAAAAGGAAACCCTTGTGCACTGTTGGTAGGAATATAAACTGGTGCAGCCACTGTGGACAACAGTATGGAGTTTCCTTAAAGAATAAAAAATAGAAATACCTTATAATCTGGTCATTCCACTGCTAGGAACCTAAAAAAACCCGAAAACCCTAGTTTGAAAAGATTTATGTACTCCTATGTTTATTGCAGCATTATTTATAATAGCCAAGATATGGAAGCAACCTAAGAGTTCATCAATAGATAAATGTGAAGAAAATGTGAGATATATACATATATATGTATTGTGTTCATCGTATATATATATGTAAATACTACTTAGTCATAAAAAAAGAATGAAATCTAGCCTTTTGCAATAACAGGGATGGATCTAGAGGGTATAATGCTAAGTGAAACAAGTCATGAAACTAGTTAGACATCAAAATGCAAATACCATATTATTTCACTCAATGTAGAACATAAAATAAAATCAGCCAAACAAACAAACAAAGAAACAGATTCAAATACAGGGAACAAACTGGTGGTCCACGGAAAGGAGAGGGTGGAGGGAATGGGCAAAATAGGCAAAGAGGATTAAGATGTACAAACCTCCAGTTATAAAATAAACAAGTCTTGGGGAGGAAAATTACAGCATAGGGAATATCAAAATAATACTATAATAATATTGTATGGTGATAGATGGTAACTATGCTTAAATGTAGTGAACATTTTATAATGAATAGAATTGTAAAACCAGTATTTTACACTTGAAACTAATAAAATGTATGTCGATTATACTTTTCTTTTTTTAAAGAAGGATAGGAGAAAGTAGATGAGAAAATGGAGGAAGAAGAGAAAAAGGAGCAGGAGACCTCTCAGAATTCTGCCAGACTCCTCAATAACATGAAATAGCCTTGGGAATCTTAAGGCACATAAAAAGTGTACCTTCTTTTTTTTAAATAAAATCCTGGAATTGTTTGGAGAAAACAACAGCAAATAAAGCAAATGAATAATAAATTAAAAAAATAAAATAAATATTTTTTAAATGTCCTCAGTCAACAATGTTTATAAGGACAAACGTTGCAAAGCTTCTGCCAAGAATAAAGTCTGGTAAGAGCCTGTTGCTCCATGATGTTGTGCTAGTTTCTGCTTGAGGGTAGATCTAGCCCAGTGTACTAGGATTTACCTGACTAGAAATTTGTTTTACAAATATACATGGTGTGAAGAAGGCCCAGAAAATGATGAAATATGTAATATTTATAATCAATGTCACTGTCTTTCTAAATGTGTAAATCTTATAGTAAATAAGTAGATTAATTAATGTAGATAAATTTACATAGAAAAATAATATTTTAGAAATGCCTCCAATAATTCCAGTATACAGAGATAACATATTAAATTGAAAGTTCTCTTTCTCCCTCTCCAACAAATTCATTCCAGTTGTAATCCAGGCAAGAGGTCAAACACTAAAGGTAAAATGATAAAATTGGTAGCTTATGCCCTTAAGAAGCACACATTCTGTTAAGGGAAGAGTTAAGAATTAGGTATGGGAACAAATTTTTCAAAATCTACAGATTGTAGTAAGTATTATGAAAGACACAAACTGGATGTTGGTTAGGGATTATCAGTGATGCAGAGTAGAAACATACTTTTAATGGGATGGTTTAGGGAGATTTCTCTGAGGCTATGAACTTTAGATTGAGTCCTGAGAGATTAAAAATATCCAGTCATGTGAGGAATCACCAAGCAGAGTAAACACATGGGTGTCTATAGAAAATGAAAAGAGTCGCACCAGATTAGGTTAGAGAGGTAGAAAGGGCACAGGATATCACAGTACCTGGTAGACTATTCATGATTGACTGATCCATCCAATTATTCAACAAATGTTTATCAAGTACCTATCATGTGCCAGGAACTATTCTAGTAACTGGAAAATGTTATCTATGGAGTTCACATGTCATGTGAGAGAAAGTAGATAATAAATACAATAAATGAGGAAAATATTTAGTTTATTGATAGGTGATAGAAGGTTTAGAAAGAAATTTAACAGCGGAAGGAAATAGGAAATAGCCCCACAGGGAATGACTAGCAAATTTAATTGTGATGGTAGAGGGGGATATTACAGAAAAGATAAGAATAAAGTCTGGAGCAGGTTTAAGGGGAATGTCCAGGTGTTACATTTCAGACATGTTAAATATAATGCTTCCTAGAAACAAAGTGAAAATTTTGCATAGTTCATCAACCATGATATTAATTTGAAGTTCTGGGAAATTTCTGTCTGTTGTTTTAAAAAGAATAGCTTGGCAGATGTGTAGAGAATGGACAGAAATGGATGTTTTTAAGGAGGGATACCATGAGACCATTGCTACTGTATGAGATTAAAGATATTGGCCTGGATCCTAGTGGCAATAGAGAGAAAGGAGAGAAAGGAACAAATTCTAAATGTATTTTAAAAGAAGAAACTACTGAATATGTGATAAATGGATTAGATGTAGATCATAAGAAATTGAAAATGCTAAAAGATGACTCTTAGGTTTTGGCTGGAAGGAATGATTTTTTTTTTTTTTCAGATCAGGTCCAATACACCAAAAAGAGAATGCTAAATGAGGAGGCTTTGTTGTGGGTATACTGTGGGAAGGAGCTAAAATCATGAGGTTTTCTTTAGCATTTACAGACTGACATATAAAAAAGTGAATTGATTAGTCAAAAATTACTGCCAACAACAATTTTTAAGCAACTGTTTTGTGTCAGACAGTGTTAGAGTTTCCAAGGACACAGCAGAACAAAATGGAGAAGTTACTTAATATCTCTTTGTCTCATTTTTCTCATCTGTAAAACTAAAGATTTTGGTTTTGTTTGTTTGTTTTTTTAAGATTTTATTTACTTATTTGTCAGAGAGAGAGAGAACAGAAGCAGGCAGAGGCAGAGAGAAAAGCAGGCTTCCTGCTGAGCAAGGAGCCAGATGTGGGACTTGATCCCAGGACTTTGGGATCATGGCCTAGGCCAAAGGCAGCCTCTCAACAGACTGAGCCACCCAGGCGTCCCTGTAAAACTAAGTTAAAAAGGGTGTCTACTTCATAAATTTGTTGTGAGCATTATATAAATAAATATACACATTTGGGGCTAAGCTTGGATGGCTCAGTCAGTTAAGTGCCTGACTGTAGATATCAGCCCAAGTCATGATCTCGGAGTCCTGAGATCAAGCTCCGTATGGGGCTCCACACTCAGCATGGAGTCTGTTTGAGATTTTTTTCCTCTCTCTCCCTCGCCATCTGAACTTGCACTTACTTTATCTCTCTCAAAAATAAACAAACAAAAAAATAAAGTAAATAAAATCTTAAACACGCACACACACACACATTTTTCCATGATAATTGTGTTAAAAAGTGACTACTACAAGATCAAAATGAGAGCACAACCTAAAGTTTGAACAAAACATTTGCTACAAATTTAAATTTGATAGTTTGCTACTTTATGGGATGACATTTTAAAGACAATTCTTCCTGCATAATAAAATATTCCAGGGATAGATGTTCCAGGGTTGGATGGGAAGAAATCAGGGTTCTATAAAGCATAATCTTAAAAAGTTGAAGTCAAAATTTATAATTTGTTACTTGGTAAATGGTGCCTAATCAGCTTCGCTCAAATATTCTTTTTGGTATTTTAAATTTAATTTATCCAAGTAAATGCATTAAATCTTTCATACTGAGATATTACAAAGGTAATCTATACTCCCAAGGAGAATCAAATTAATTTAGCCACCAAAATTCAGTAATGTTATTCCAGCACTGTCAGATTCTATTTTGAAATCTGTCAAATTTTCACTCGTCAGTGATCAAAAGAGACCCCCAGTTTCATTTTTCTGTTATTTGCAGGCAAATTAACTGTCTTTTCACAAAATACATTTTCTTCTCTTCTAGCTTTCCTAGTCCTTTGTTTTTGTCTTTCCAATGAACAATTTACCATTTTAAAGATGCTTCCTGCCATCAATGTTAAAAACAAAATTTATGGTTTCAACTATTTTCAGTTTTCAGTATAGGGTTCGTATATTTTCATTTCTTTAATAAAGAAACTTCACAGTTATTGCCTACCAAGAAAAATCTGATACGGATTTAACAACTATATAAATCTTTCAAGGATCCCTCTTCTTGGCAACACTGTTGGTTGAATTGATAAAATGACTATAATGACTCATCATCTGTTTGTTGGGTGGGCTGGGTATTTCTTTTTCTACTCCCAAGGAGGTATTTTAGAAACATAGTTTCCTTTATGTTTTTCTGGATTGATTGCACAATACTTTTCCCTTGGCTTCCTCCTCATCATCCATGTTCTAGCTTTAATGGTATTTTCAGTAGATCTTTGCTGATAACTCTATAAAATTAACTCTCTTCCTACTGTGCTCTAGCCATACCCCTTGGTTATTCTCTCAATAGCACTCATCACAATTTCTAATTATCTTTTCATTTGATTACTCTTTAGTTTCTTATCTACTCCACTTGATTATAAGTTCTACGGGAGCAGAGACCCTGTTTTATCCATTTACTTAAACATTTTATACTTTTGCTTAGCTAGTTCTCTAACTCCCATTGCTGCAGGTCTGTGACATGGGCTTCTACCAACTTCAAACATGTGCCTCACCTAGGACCCATATCCATCACTCTTCTTATTATGGGTTTCCTCTAAAGCCCCTATGAAGGAGGTGCCTGGTGAACCTTCTTTGACCTCATGCATGCATAACCCAAATCGTGGAGAAGTTAAAGCCTATGAGATTCAGAATCAATAGGAAATGAGAGCTGAGGGAGAAATGATCCTACCTTTAATCTTCTATGTGGACACTTTTGAAATGAATTTCATAAAGCTTTTCTCAGAACCCTCACAATTTACACTGAGCATCAGTTGCTATAATCAGTGGCCAATTCCATAATGCATCCTTGTATTAACTTACCTTCCTTCTTTGTTTCACTTGCCCTGCTCCCTGAAATTTCACTCCCTAAAGAATTAACCTTATGCAAGCTCTAGTTTCAGGCTCTGCTTTTCAGGTTAACCTAGGTAGGCGATTTCAATTTAAATTAATTAAAATAAAATACAATTTAAAATTTAGTTTATCAGTCCTGCTAGCTGCATTGCCTATGTTCAGTAGTCCCATGTGTCTAGTGGCTACCATATTAGAAAGTGTAGATATAGAACATTTTCATTAAGGCAGGGAAGTCCACTGGATAACACTAACTATAGTGTTAGTGAGAGCACATTTAGGTTGGAATTAATCCACTTTTCTTATCCAGAAAGAGGATCAATAAACCTGATGGTTTTTATGTATGTGACACAATTTTATTTATTGATTCATTTCTCTGAGATCATATACTTTAATTCCCAGGATTTACCAATATCCACAACTTAGGAAATGACCATGCCAGTTGTGGGATTTCTTGGAAGAAGATGTGAATAACTTATAAAAGCAACAATAGCACATGAAAAAGTGACTAGTTTTTCTTAATTAAAAACAAAAGTACTAGGGTGCATGAGTGGCTCAGTGGGTTAAAGCCTCTGCCTTTGGCTCAGGTCATGATCTCAGGGGCCTGGGACCAAGCCCCACATCTGATTGGGCTCTCTGCTCAGCAGGGAGCTTGCTTCTCCCTCTCTTTCTGCCTCTCTCTGGGCCTACTTGTCATCTCTCTATGTCAAATAAATAAATAAAATCTTTAAAAAAAAAAAAAAAGCAAAAGTACTCCCTAAAAATCTAGGACAGATATATTACTCCTATGTTAAATATTCTGATATCTGCACATCAAATAGGATATGGGATTTAATACTCAATCTTATATTGTAATTTAAAATAAAATTAAAGAAAAGTACTATTCAAATTGAAACAAGTTAATTGGAATTATTGATTAAACTAATTCTTAGCACCATGTAATGTAATCAAGCATTTGGTATTTTCCAGGTCTGAGTATAATGCTCTTTGAAATGTTTCTCCAAATTAGAATTCTGCTGGGCAATTCTTGTTTGATAAAGCTGTGCTGGGGTTTCTGAGAAGCATCAGTATGATGATGGCTCATGTAGTATCACCACAGATATCAAAATTTTAGTTTGTTCTGGTTAATTGTCCAAACTAAAGCTTTTATTTCTGATCTACTTGTCTGATTTCTTGAAATCCTCATAATCCTTATTTATTTTTCCAAGACAGAAAATGATTATTGGCTATACTACTGTCCCTGTTTTTCTCTAGAGTCACAAATATTTTGGTAGATGAGTTTAAATTTATCTTTTAATAGTTTCTTCAAATTATAAAGTTTGTCATTCAGGCCTCCATCAGGCCCAATGGATTTTATACCATATAGGACCAACTACATTCCTAGTAAATAGTTTACGTACAGTTATTACTTCTCTCCTCCTCTGTAGGACCCCAGAGTTTGCTAATTATTTCATTCTTAATATCAGTATTTATCAGTGTGGATACAATCAAAGGATATTTAAAAGTTGAAAGATATTTCTCATATTTCATAAGCAGGGACTTATAAACATTTATATAATGTCTTTATGATCAATAATGTTATTTTTGATAATTTACTTGTTATATAATCCATCAGAGGACATTTTCACATTGAATATCCACTTTGATTTTTAGTTTTTAGAATATGGTGATTATTTCTGGTTACCATCTTTTGCTGTACTTACCTCCTTGCCTTTTTTACTCTTAGAAAATCATGAGCACTGGGGCATCTGGGTGGCTCAGTCCATTGATCATTGACTCTTGGTTTCAACTCAGGTCACCACCTTACCATTGTGGGATCAAGACCCATGTTGGGCTCTGCCCTCAATACAGAGCCTGCTTCAGATTCTTTCTCCCTCTTTCTGCCCCTCCCTGCTCTCTCTCTCTGTCTAAAATGAACAAAATAAAATCTTAAAAAAAAAGAAAGAAAAGAATGAGGACTCAGCCAATCATGCTCAGTAAATAAAAGGAAGAACCTTCTTCATTCAAGTAACACAGCATTTCGTTCTTAGCACACCCAGTCATTCTGTGCTATTACTTAAGTCCCAATTTTTTCTAAGCACTGGGCTAGCATCTCTCTGTTTCTGTTTCTTACTGTCATATAGGTGATAGATAGATAGATAGATAGATAGATAAAGATATCATACATCTGGAAAATGTGTATATGTCATATAACAGAGGTGAATGGAATATAAGCATACAGCAAAGGGTAACACTTCCAGGAGGAAGTAACTAGACTGAGAAGTCAAGTCAACCTTAATGCCTTCATTAAAAAAGGTAACTTATGGGACGCCTGGGTGGCTCAGTTGGTTAGGCAACTGCCTTTGGCTCAGGTCATGATCCCAGCATCTTGGGATCGAGTCCCTCATCAGGCTCCTCGCTCCGCAGGGAGCCTGCTCCACTCTCTGCCTCTGCCTGCCTCTCTGCCTGTTTGTGTTCTTTCTCTGTTAAATGAATAAATAAAATCTTAAAAAAAAAAAAAAAGGTAACTTATAGTAGATGTGTTATCTTTCAAACCTGGAGTTCCCTGAGGAAAAAATTTGGATAATTAATCTCTGACATAGAATTTCTGTCTAAAATTTCTAGAATATACCTGGTATGGCTTAGTCACTCAAAAAATATTTATGTTTGGGCAACTGGGTGGTTAAGAGTCTGTCTGCCCTCAGCTCAGGTCATGATTCAGGAGTCCCAGGTGATCAAAGTCCTGAATCAGGTTCCCTGCTCAGCAGGGGATCTGCTTCTCCCCTTCCCTCTTCTCCTCCCCTGCTCATTCTCTCTCTTTCTCGCTCACTCTCTCTCTCAAATAAATAAATAAATAAATAAATAAATAAATAAATAAATAAAATGTTTAAAAAATTATATTTAAAGTGACCTCAACCTTAATTCTAAGAAACATGTCATATAGAATTGTTGCATATTTTTGTATAGCTTATTTTTGTGTTATGTAGCCTATAATGTATATAAAATTATAAATGTGATGTCAGAATCTTTCAGTGATTTGATAAGAAATAATTGACCCTGCCCCCCCCAACCCCCATGAATGGTTAGGATACATTTAACATCAAGACATTTTCCTTCCTTTCTCCTTCCCTCTGTCTTTTCCTTTTCCCTTTCCTCCCTCCCTCCCTCCCTGTCTCCCTTCCTCCCTCCCTCCCTTCCTTCCTCCTTTCCTCCCTCCCTTCCTCCCTTTCTTCCTTCCTTCCTTCCTTTCTTTCTTATTCTTTAAATAATTACAATTATTATAAAAGTCTTCCCAGAAATAGCACTGCTGGGAATTTTTAATGTTAAATTAATTTTAATTAAAATGACTGATATTCAAAAGCTTGTAAGTTTTTCTTTTTTGGTTTGTTTGTTTGTTTTAAAGCAAACCTCTTTTCTGACGACTTAGTTACAAAGGAAAATCTTTGTCTTCAGAAAAGTCTTGTTTGAAAGTCTCAGAAAGTAAAGTCTGAATAAATGTATTCCTTTAAAAAATAAAATAAACATTAAAAAAATATAGAAAAATCCCCCTTTCTTGGCAGAAAGGCAAGAGTATTGAGTTTAGAAACATATCATTTCCAATTTCTTTTTTTTTAAAGATTTTATTTATTTATTTAACAGAGTGAGAGAGATCACAAGTAGGCAGGCTCCCCCCTGAGCAGAGAGCCCAATGCGATGCAGGGCTTGATCCCAGGACCCTGAGATCATGACCTGAGACAAGGCAGAGGCTTTAACCCACTGAGCCACTCAGGCACCCCTCATTTCCAATTTCTATGTGTTTCATTAAAGTCCCCAAGGAAGTCAAAAGAAGGGCATTCCCCTACTCTGTTCCTGAATCTGAATTACCATAAAAGTTTGCCTGCTTTTCATTTCCTAAGATGGGAAAAAATTATACTTGAAAGTAAATTTTTAAAGTAGGAAAATTACAGTAAAATTTTTATTGTTTATATTAAAAGAAATCCTATGCAGTAAGTGATGATTAATATGTAAAAAGGAAAATTAGTTTCCAACCACTCCATTCAGCAATTTTTTCCCAAATACTTTTATTTTAATTTTTCAGTGTTATAATGTTATGCCCAGATTTTGAGATCCCCAAATACCACCAGGGAGCCGAGTCCGATGCAAAAGCAAAAGAGCCCTTTATTCAAGCTAGCTT
>CM052799.1:105574090-105607733 GCA_028533885.1 Nasua narica | reverse complement strand
CCCCCCCCCCCCCCCCCCCCCCCGGCAGGAGTCCCTCATTCCTATTGGCTAACCCAAACCCAACCCACAGGCAGTCTAGGCCAATTAGCTCAGGGGAAGGCTGAGCCACACTCAGACCCTCCCAGAGGCAGGTCCTATGGGGGTCTCACACAAGAAGGCGGAACAAAACAAGCCAGCCCTGCTCTACTCTCTCAATAAGATTAATTGTTCATGCACCACACCCAGTGCTCCATGCAATATGTGCCCTCCTCAATACCCACCACCAGGCTCGCCCAACCCCCCACCCTTGCCCCTCCAAAACCCTCAGTCTGTTGCTCAGTCCACAGTCTCTCATGGTTCATCTCCCCCTCTGATTTCCCCCCATTCACCCTTTCTTTCCTTCTCACAATGCCTTCCATGTTTTTCCTTATGCTCCACTCTTGAGAGCATAATTTTATGAGAAATCTCTGAAATGATCATCAGTGGCATACAATTAACAACTAGTAAAATGGTTAAGATCTAAATGTTTGGTATGGATGTATACTTGTAGAAGTTAAATGAGTTCTGAACTTAAAATAAATGTGTGAAGGAGCCCCCAAAAGACAAAATAATCAGTTCACCAAAAATAAATATCGGTAACCAGTAAATACACAAACCATATTCCATATATCTTTGTTCATCAACCAATTTAGGGAAAAAAAGATAATTTATGGGTAAGTACATACACATGCAAATTTACAGAAGAATATTTGGTGAAAGAAATAAAACAAAGAAATTTCATCTCATTACTTTGACCAAGTCATATGACATGTACATATTCATTTTAAGGTAAATAATCAGAGAATATCACAGAACTGTTTGTTTTAGAATATCTATTATAGAAATATTTACAATGGAACAAAGATAATAAACATGAATTATCTACTTTATAGAATTTAATTGTCTTATTAAGTAATTTCCACACAATAGACTTTTATAAAATAATATTCTTGTGAACCTAAAACTCCTCTAAAAAATAAATTATGTAAAAATTTTACTTTAAAGTTTATATATCTGTAGAAGTTTTCACAATGTTATTAGATGAATAAAATTGAGGTCAAAATATTATGTATGGGGACACCTAGGTGGCTCAGTTGTTTAAGCATCTGCTTTTGGCTCAGGTAATGATCCCAGCATCCTGGGATTTAGTCCTGCATTAGGTTCCCTGCTCAGTGGGGAGCCTGCTTCTCCTTCTCCCTCTGCCTGCCAGCTCCCCATGCTTGTGCTCTCTCTCTCTCTCTCTGACAATTAAATTTTAAAAAATCCTAAAAAAAACCCATTATGTATGTTATGATCCCAATGTTATGAAATTAGAAATAGAGAGACAGAAAAGATTATAAGAATATAATAACAGTAACATTCTTTATTCATAGTGTTGCAAGTGTTTTGAGTTGTGTCGTGTGATCATCCCAACAGCTCATTGAGGCAGATACTAAATCCCTAATCCCATTTGATAAGTGAATAGACTAAGGCTCATACACATTAAGTAATTTACCAAAGACCAGACAATTACTAAATGTCTCTAAAAGGTAAAATAATTTATTGTGGATAATTTTCTTTCCTTAGCCTATATTACTGAACTTTTCCCGACTATATTGCTGAATTTCCTGAAGAGAACTTGTGTTGTGTTGTGTTGTTTTGATGATTAGGAAAAACCACTTTATAAATAAGCTTAGATCTTTTAAAAACTGGTATCTGACACTGGAAATGTACAGGCATATTCACAATAGCAATTATCTTCATCTAAAGATTTTCAGTAGTACCGATATTTTAGCTAAATTTTCAAGGATGTTATTATAAGATTATGAGCATATATTAATTATTCCTACCATTAATAAACAGTAGCTCAGAACATTTTAATTTTAAATAATAGTTGAATTATTATTTTGTTAATATGATTATTGAGAACTATAACCTCCAGAATGTATATTTAAATATGCCTTATTTTATACACATCATAAAACTTAAAGTCTTTATCAAGTTAGTAATCTAAATATTTACCACAGGCAAATATGTTTGTGCTTCAGGGATAAATTCCAGGGTTTGGTGGATAGGCTTAAGCACCAGATTCTAAACATTAAGATAACAAATTGTAGGGAAGGTATTTGGGGTAGCTGTTTAGGGTACATTTCAAAATCTTCCATTAAGTATAAGTAAAGGGAAACCAATAATTAATGACAAGTTAAAAATCTTTTTTTTCTCTGAGTAGTGGCCAGTTTTCAGTGATCTTGATACTGTTAGCCTTTAAGAACAGATATAATTTTCAATTTCTATACTTTTTCTGTAGTCTCAATAACCCTTAACCACAGGGAAGTGATTCCGAACTCTTTCCTGTCATAGTTCAGTATAAAATCATCCAAGAAGCATTACCAATACAGCGCACTGGAGTGGTGTGATAATGCATTAGGGAATTAATGGACCTGAAAACTACCCCCACTTTACTATTTCAGGGTCTCCTTCTCTCCCTTGCTCTTTTCTTCCCTTTCACTGTAGTTAACCATTTTAATAGCACTGTTTATTATTCTAATGTTTCTTTAAAAAGTATTTTTAAAAATTATATTTGTATTACACCAATGTTAAATTCTTACTTTTGTTAAATATCCTATGATTATGAGTGATATTGATATTAGGAAAAGTTAGCTGGTACAGATGCACACACATATATATGCTCTCTAGATATATAATTTATATAATGTATATAATATGTAGTATATATTATATAATATATAATGAATATATATATGTATATGTATAGAGCACACACATAAATACAAAATAAAGAGAAAGCATATCTATCTCTTCAACTTTCTTGCCAGTTATCGAGCAAGCCTCAGAAAGCAAGTTCAGTTATCTATCTTCTACTTACCTACCTACCCATGTACCTATCAATCTGCATGTAATGAGAGAAACTAAAGTTGCTTTTTGCACTGGGCAAAAATTTTGAAAGCCACTCCATATCACCAGCTAGATGTATTTTCCTTTTCTTTTGGTGTATGGACAGCTATGTCATTGCTAATTCAATTAATTTCTCATGCATATTAAATTGTTTCTAATATTTGCTATTATTTACTTGCTTTCATTTATACCAGGTACACAGTATGCTTTATCAACATACTTCTGAAATACAGGAAGTTATCCTAATTTAGTTCTATATATTTACTCTGATTTCTTTTGCACATTTTAGAGAAGGGAAGGTGCTTTTTGTGGGGGGAGGGGATGGTGGCTTGATTTAATATAGTTTAATTTTATGTGTCTTCTTATGTAATTTTCATTTGAAGGAAAGGCTTCCTTTGAAGTCTTTTCATTTTCTCTAGCTCTCTAACTTTTCATTATTTTTCTAAGTATTAGCATCTATTTTTCTTACATTGCTTTCAGAAGTCTGTATGTGCTCTGTTTATTCTAATTTAGTCCTCATTTCTGAATTTCTTTTAGAATACTTTTCTTAAGTTCTAATATTTATTTAGCATTCTTCTGTTATTTGACCACCTCTTTCTGAGTTTATGTGATGTGTACTGTTTTTCAAACTTTCGTTTTCTCTATTAATGAATTTTATTCATTTAAAATAGTAAGTATTGCAATTAACATGTGTTTTACAGTCACATTATAGGAATGCTTTCATTATCTCTAACAAAATTATTTAGTTCATTGATATCTTTTTACTTATACTATCTATAAGGTATTTCATTTCATTCCTGTTTTGCTCAATGTTTAAGAGTCTGGTTTTCCTGAAGAAGCAAAGATTATGGACCAAGCTAGTATCTTCCCATCTCTCTTTCCTCTTCCTCATCCTGAAGATTTCATCTTTTATTATCCTGAAGCCCTGTTTATTTCTTTCAGAGGTAAGCCTGCAACAAGCAATCTGTTTTCAGCTTTGTTACCTCCTTGCTTTCCATATTAGTGTTTTCACCTTCATATACTTTGTATTGTGGTTACAGTATGTTCTGGAATCTACTTCTTCTGAGCCTGCTTTTTCCCCTGCTATCTGTACTTCCTCTTCCTTATCCCTAGTGATCCTGTCATACTCAGTTGTGTTTCATTCTCCCAGGAGTTTTGTCTCAACAGAAAACTCTAGTTTTCTATAATGAAATATTTGTTGAATATCTTTAAGATCTTCAGAGGTTTAGGCAATGTCAGAACTGTTTTACCCATCCATGGCCACTTAATTAACAACAGACATAGCGTGTGTGTGTGTGTGAGAGAGAGAGAGAAAGAGAGAGAGAGAGAGAGACTCTCAAATCATGCCATGGAAGGATTTCTGTCAGTGTTACCTATCATTCTAGCTTCAACTGAGCAAGTTTACCTACTCAGAATTGGGTCCTCTTCATTGTAGATATTCGATGATAATATCGGAGTCTTTGTTTCATTGAATTTGTCAGTAATCTCCTTTAATATCTCACTATTTTCTTGAGTTAGATGCTGATCCTGAGTTAGTCCTACCCCTACTGATGTTTTGGTAACATCCACCTACATTCTCAGGTGTGTGGGGGTTGTCTATCAGCTCATTTTGTTGATGATATGCCTATTTGTTTTTCCTCATTATATCACTTCTACTATTTTTCAGGAAGTAATTTAGAACATTCAGAACTGTGCCAATGCAATTATCTTCTTGGAACTGGACTTCTGTGGTGTTTTTAACAGAATCCCTCTATTAAAAAAAAACTAATCTATTTTGTGAGGATGCAAGGTGGGTTCTTTTTTTTAATCACTTTTGGTTATATGACTCATTATTGAGAAACAGAATTCTCTTTTGATTTACAGAAATGCTGAAAATATAGGCACCTAATGTTTATTTGCAGTTCCCATAGTTTTCATAGCAAAGAAAGGAGTCATCCAAATAATGCTAAGATAGTCAAGTCTTCAGAATTTTTAATGTCCCATTGACAAAAATACATATGTTAACCACAAATATCGCTTTTTAGAAGACCTAGAACTCATTCTTTTCTCTTTCATTTTTGTTCTTTCCATTTATTCCATTCTTCCCTTCCCAGGGAGATCAATATTGGCTAACTTAAATTTTCATGGACTACAAAAATGCATGTTTCCATCCCTGCCCCGGAGGTTAGCTTTATCTTCTCTATCACAGATGCACTAAAGGTAATGAGGTCCTTATTCCCAGCCTATTTAATAAGAACCTCCTCAATCTTTTGACCTTTAAAATATGTCTATTTTGTTCTGAAAATTTGAAAAATTCAAGTTTGAAATCTTTAGTTTAAGATAGTTTCTAATAGTAACATAGCTAAAATTTACTTTGATAAAGTTATAAAAATTTTAGAGAATTAATATATCATTTTGTCATGAAACAAAAATGTGACTCAGCATAGGTCAACTTATCCCTCCACAGTCCTACTAAGACTGACGTTGTGCCAGACATAGACAGATTTAGATAATTTGAGACAGGTGTAAGAGTATGTGTATAATAAATCTCTTCTATAGAGACAATGATGTGGATCTGATGGGCCAGGTGTCAAAAACAGAACAGCCAGCATCAACTAAGAAGACAGGTTTGGAGCTGATACTGTTTGAACAGGTGCAGGATATCTACAAGTATAAAAAATGTCCATCTATTGAATGGAACATGTCCAGTTGGAATCAGTACTGATTTGTAACAGATGAAGAAAATCTACCAAACACCTGTTAGGCTTTCAGGAGAGAAAATATGTTGGTAGTGTTAACTAACTAGTTTGTCGGATGATTATGAAAAACTATTATGAGACAAGTGAAATTTAATTTTAATTTTGGTGAAAAGCATCACCACACTGAACTAATTCCCCTAGATATATGGATGATACCAACCTGCCACCAGCAGAGGAACTTCTGTATGGGAGATGTTAGAGATAAAATTAAACATAAATTGGAAACTTCAGATTTATAGGCAAAATCATAAATTATTTCACCAATACAGTTGATTGACTGATTTGAATAATTCTTATAACAGCTATTCAATTCAACTGTATAGTTGATTTATCTGGTTATGTACTCACTTATGGAGGGATATAAACTAGATAAAATATTTCATTTTAAATCACATTTCTTGTTTGTTTCCAGTGGATAATTTGTCAATACAACCAGAAAGAGAGAGAGAGGCTAGTTTGAGGTTATTATGAATCAAAACTATTCTGAAAATGGGACCAAAAACATAGTTATACTTGGAAGTACTCTGAAATATTGTCAACTGTGGAAATTGATATTTAATTTGGAGATAGCATTAAATGTTTTATGTTTAGTCTGATATATCATGATGTCTCAGTCTTATATGTATGTGGTCTACAAAACAAAATGTACGATACCTACCAATAAAGAACTCTTATTAGTGTTTATAGTCTACTGAAAAGTAGGAGAATCAGCACTCTTGAACATTATATGAAAATATATATGCAATTATATTTGAAGTGATATTGAAAAAATTTGCAAAGCTTTAATTTACATTTTGCAAACATGTAAAAATTTTAAGAATGTTATAATAGCCATGTAGATTACTTGGAATCTTTATTCTAAAACAAAAACTGAGACCACAACTTTTTCAGAACAATATCAAATGCTTATAAGAATTTTTAAATATTTGTCAGGCAAGGTTATGCCCACACCAAAAATAGACAAAGTAATTAAGTGCCTATGAAGTTGTCATGCACATCAGTTGTGACAGACATCTAAAATATCATTTCTTTAGCACATGTAGTGTTCAAATCTCTGCTTGGAAAAAAATAAATCACAAGGTCAACTAATTCAAGTCAAGTCATTATAGCTTTTGCAAACATTGAAGACCATATCTACTGAAGAAAGCTTAACATCTCAGAATATTTTAGGAGTCATTTTTTTCTTAATCTAATCATCTTATAAATAGATTATATAAATTAGAAAATGAAGATCAAAACTTTATATGAAAAAAGGCCTAGAAATTTAGCACAGGACCAAGATCAGTAGCCAAAACACACAGTCCAATGCTTTTGGAAGGTTCAGAATCACATCAAAGTAAAGCAATAAACATAGTTATAAATAAATTAGCAACTACAATGCAGACATAATAAGATGCTGTTTTTTAGTATTTTACAATCTGTACAGACTTTTGCATATATACTTTATTTTCTCTATGTTGGGAAAAGATGCATTTCTCAAGGAATGAATAAAATATTCTTTTTTAAATATACTGAAAGCTCTTGAGATCTGTGGCCTAACTTTATTTTGAATCTTCTACCTCTTAGCATTTGAATGCTTACCACCAAAATATTGTTTCAAGCTACCTTTTTAGAAATTACTAACCCACTTTGCCAGCTACATTTACTATCTAATTAATTTTAAATGTTAATTATAAAGGTTACAATTTTAAATACCAAGAATCTCAGAATAAGATTAGTTGAACAAAGACTATGGCTAGATCCACATATGGTCAGTGCCTAATACCTGCCTGATTTTCAAGAATAAATTCAGCACAACAAATGTAAATGACACACTCACTTTACCCACATAAATTCCCTAAACTAAGAGTGTGACTTGCTTTTTTAATCCATAGTGAGTTTGAATATTCATCCTCTACTTGGCCAAGAATTCCAGGAAGTGGATTTCCCTCCTCTTGTACCTAGAAATGGATGACAGTTGGAGTCAGCCAATCAAAGTGACGCCATTTCCTTTGAGAGTGATTGATTAGCATAGTCATTTATCCATCCCCAGCCAATGAAGTATGCAATAAATTCTGTTGGGAGACATGAGTAATGTTTGCCTCTCTCATAAAAGAAAGAATTAAGGAGTAATTGATTGTCTTCTTTGCTATATTCCAGAACTGCATGTGATACCTGGGATTACTGCAGCACTTCCTAACTATACAGAGGGTCATGGAGGAGAAATTATTAATGCCTGTGGTAATGACAGAACTAGTTGATGAAAAGTACCAGGTACTCAATGGTCTGTATTATTAAGCCAGAAGTTTTTAAATTCCAAATACAGGACTTCTTTATAGTCTTAAAAATTAGTAAGGACTCCAAAGAACTTTTGTTTTTGTGGACTATATCAATATTTTTTGTATTAGAATTCTAAAATGAGGTCAATTGGGTGATAGGCATTAAGGAGGGCACTTTGTGTAATGAGCCCCAGGTATTATATGCAACTGAAGAATCACTAAATTCTAGCCCTGAAACTAATTATACACTCTATGTTAACTAAATTGAATTTAAATTAAAAGAAGAATTTTAAAATGAGACATTTTAAAAAATATTATTTATGAATGTATTCAAAATTAATATAATCATTACATGTTACCATGAATAACATGTTTTTATGAGTCGTAACTGTAATTTCTAAAATAAAATAATTGTGTGAAAGGTAGCGTTACTTTACATTTTTTCAAAACTTTTCAGACTTTTGCTTGATAAAAGCTGGCTGGATTCTCACATCCTTTTGTTCATTTCATCTAGTTGTGATAGCATACATAGTGTAGACCCTGGAAAATAAGAGAAAAAGCGAAATAGGTAAATAATATCTGGGCGTTATTATAAAAAATTTTAGATTTCTTGGCTATCTGACATTTTTCTAAGATTTTCAGGTATCTGCAATCAATACTAGAAGTGCATTATCAAACCAATCCAAATTAAACACTTGGGAATTAGTATTGTGAAATAACATACCTTTTATTATTTAGAACATTTTTAATATGTTTTTCTGTTGTTTGTGGCTGAAATAAGTAAATAAGTAAATAGTAAATAAGTAAAAAATAGTAAATAAGTAAAATAGTAAATATAGTAAATTATAGTAAAATAGTAAAAATAGTAAATAAGTAAAACAATAGTCAACAATATTTCTAATCATGAATTGCAGATTTTTCTTTAATCACAAAAGATAACTATTAAAGCCTGAAACCATTATTTTATGCACCTATTTTCATCTGAGTGTCCAGATTCTTAAAGTTACTGAAACCCCAGGCAAAGAAGACACTTGGATGAAAAATAAAGTATAAAAGAATTTTTTGACAAATCACCTATTAGCCCTTGCAGGAAAAGTTAGAATTATCATCTGGAAGGGGATCAAAAAAGGTGTTAATCTGAATATTTAGCTCATATACATATTTTTATATATACATATATGCCATTATTTAGAGATAATAATTGTATAAGATTTAAATTATTACACAATGATAATAATTATTAACGCACATGTTTAAATATAGTTACCTGCTCAATTGGGAGAAGTAAATTGTGCAAATAGAACTAACTTGAGTCTCAACAAACCTCTATGAAAGACAAACCTATAAAATGTTTTCAAACTTTTAAAATAAATTATGGGAAAAAAGCAGAAGTTAAAAATTATTTATAGGTGAACTCACTTAAATGAAAGATTCTAGTCTTAATTTTATCACTTATTCTAAAAATTCCTATAAAAATGTTGGGGCGTCTGGGTGACTCAGTCAGTTAAGCATCTTACTCTTGATTTCAGCTGAGATCATGATCTCAAGGTCCTGAGATCAAGCCCCAGTTGGGGCTCTGTGCTGGACGTGGAGCCTACTTTAGATTCTCTAACTTCCTCACCTGTAAACCCCGCACCCACCACTTCTTCACATTCTTTCTCCCTCCCTCTCTCTCTTAAAAAAAAAAAAAAATCCTGTAAAAATGCTAAGTCTAGACAGCAGAGGTTGTAGAAAAAATGATTTAAAGTAGGAAGTGTGAATATGGCACCCATTTTGTAGGTGAAGTTCCCTAGAGTCGGAGTCCCTTATATTGCAACACCAGGCTTCATCTTTTAAGTTGTACAAATCTACCTTTTAAACAGTTTACTCATTATTAAATAATGAGTTAAATTTTTAGATGATATAAGTATGCAATTGTATTCTGGGACATTAGTTTATTGGAATGGAGAACTCTCAAAGACTAATATCTTAATGTTGGATATTTGCGGGGTCATGAAATTAATTACATTATAATTTGAAGTTGAACTTTGTGTTCACAGAAAAAAATTAGTTAAAATAAGAAAATAAATATTTGGATATGAGGGACATTAAATGCATTATATACATGATTATAAATTTTAAACAGATTTAGTCTATATAAAAATGGTAGATAACTTAGATCACTAAGCCAACCCACAAGAAATATTAATAAGGATTCTGTAAGTAAAGAGAGACCCCAAGAGTCACATAGATCACATAGACCAGAAAGTAACAGAGACATCTACAGAAACAGGGGCTTTACAGACAATACAATAGCACTAAATTCATCTTTCAGTAGTTATTCTGAATGTAAATCAGCTGAATGCTCCAACCAAAAGACACAGGGTATCAGATTGGATAAAAAAGCAAGACCAATCCATATGCTGTCTACAGGAGACTCATTTTAGACCTGAAGACACCTCCAGACTGAAAGTGAGGGTGTGGAGAACAATTTACCATGCTAATGGACCTCAAAAGAAAGCTGTGGTAGCAATCCTTCTATACGACAAAATAGATTTTAAACTAAAGACTGTCATAAGAGTTGTAGAGGGACACTATATCATACTTAAAGGGTCTATCCAACAAGAATATCTAACAATTATAAAAACCTATGTCCCCAATGTGGGAGCAGCCGATTATATAATCCAATAAATAACCAAAGTAAAGAAACATATTGATAATAATATATTTATAGTAGGGGACTTTAACACCCTACTCACTGCAATGGACAGATCTAAGCAGAAGATCAACAAAGAAACAAAGGCTTTGAATGACACACTGGACCAGATGGACTTTGCAGATACATACAGAACATTCCATCCTAAATCAACAGAATACTCATTCTTCTTGGGTGCACATGGAACTTTTTCCAGAATAGATCACAAATTGGTCAAAATCAGTCTCAACTGTTATCAAAAATTTAGATTATTCCCCACATATTTTCAGACAACAAAGCTTTGAAACTTAAACTCAATCACAAGAAGAAAATTAGAAGAAACTCAAACACTTGGAGGTTAAAGAGCATTCTGCTAAAGAATGAGTGGGTCAACCAGAAAATTAAAGAAGAATTTAAACAATTCATGCAAACTAGTGAGAATGAAAGCACATTGGTCCAAAACCCATGATATATAGCAAAGGCAATTCTAAGAGGGAAGTACATAGCAATCCAAGTGTCTCCAAAAAGTGATAAAAATCCCACATACACAAACTAACTTTACACCTAAAGGACTTGGAGAAAGAACAGCAAATAAAGCCTAAACCAATCAGGAGAAGATAAATCATAAAGATTAGAGCAGAAATCAATGAAATAGAAACCAGAAGAACAGTATAACAGATCAACAAAAATAGAAACTAGATCTTTGAGAGAATTAATAAGATTGATAAACCCCTAGCCGGACTTATCCAAAAGAAAAGAGAAAAGACCCAATTAGTAAAATCGTGAATGAAAGGGAAGAGATCACGACCAATACCAAGGAAATACAGAGAATTGTTAGAACATATTATGAGCAAAAACATGCCAAGAAATTAAGCAATCTGGAAGAAATGGATGCATTCGTGGAAATTTATAAACTACCAAGACTGAAACAGGAAGAGGTAGAAAACTTGAATAGGCCAATAACCAGAAAGAAAATTGAAGCAGTAATCAAAAAATCTCTCAAGAAAACAAGAGTCCAGGACCAGATGGCTCCCCATGGGAATTCTGCCAAACATTTAAAGAAGAAATAATACATATTCCACCAAAGCTGTTTCAAAAATAGAAATGGAAGGAAAACTTCCACACTCGTTCTATGAGGCCAGCATTACCTTGATCCCAAAACCAGACAAAGACCCCATCAGAAAGGAGAATTACAGACCAATATCCCTGATGAACATGGATGTCAAAATACTCACCAATATACTAGCCAATAGGATCCAACAGTACATTAAAAGAATTATTCACCACAACCAGGTGGGATATATTCCTGGAATGTAAGGGTGGTTCAACATTTGCAAATAAATCAATGTGATAGATCACATTAATAAAAGAAAAGACAAGAACCATATGACCATATGATCCTCTCAATTGATACAGAAAAGTATTTGACAAACTACAGCATCCTTTCTTGATTAAAACTCTCCACAGTTGGAGCAGCTGGGTCGTTCAGTGGGTTAAAGCCTCTGCCTTCAGCTCAAGCCATGATCTCAGGGTCATTGGGCTCTCTGCTCAGCAGGAAGCCTGCTTCCCCCTTTTCTCTGCCTGCCTCCCCCTTTTCTCTGCCTGCCTCTCTGCCTACTTGTGATCTCTCAAATAAATAAATGAAATCTTTAAAAAAAAAAAAACCTCCCCACAATGTAGGTATAGAGCGAACATACCTCAATGTCATAAAAGCCATCTATGAGAAGCCCACAGCAAATATCATTCTCGATGGGGAAAACCTGAGAGCTTTTCCTTTAAGGTCAGGATCATGACAGGGATGCCCACTCTCATTAAAGTCTTAGCCTCAACAATCAGACAAAAAAGAAATAAAAGGCATTCAAACTGGCAAACAAGCCAAAGTTTCTCCTTGCAGATAACTTAGAAACACAATACTTAAGTATCACTTTGAAAGTGGCTTTTGTAGAAATACAAATTTAGTTTATTAAAAAAAATGAATGTAGAAAATTGGCCTCTAAAACATGTATCTGAAATAATTTTGAAAACTTATGTAGAAATATATAATTTAAAACTACCACTACTGTTTCAAATTTTTATGAAATTAATTCCAAATATGGAAAATCAATATTGTCTGCCTTTTTCTGTTTTGACATGCAATGACTATAAACAAATACAAACTGCTGGCAGCTGGAGTGAATAAATTAGTTTATCTTAATAGTTATAACTCAGAAAATCATTGAAATATTTAACAAATGACCAAAATAACTCTTACTATATATTAAATAAAGTTTATTGTTAAAATTTAATTTATTTCCTAATAGAGTTTTGGATTAAATATTTGTGAAAAGATTTTAGTGGAAAGTTCATTTAAATATTCATGAAATATATAAAGGTTTACAATGCTCTGAAACTTGGACTATTATAAAATTATTTCTATGTAAACAAATGATAATGGATTTTTAAAACTTAACACTTTTTTTATGTTGTCTCATTTTATCTTGCCCTTGTATTTTGTGTTAAACCTTCACCAGAGTCGCCAGCTTTTGTTTTCACCATCTGCCTTGAAACTATCATGCTGTTGCTAGGTTTGGTGGCTGTTTCAATATTTTGGTCAGGTAGTATGTTCTATTTCTCTGGAAAGTTTTCATGTACACACAGGTTACTTGATGCTATTTAAAAGTATATCTTTCTGGGGCACCAGGGTGGCTCAGTCATTAAGCATCTGTCTTAGGCTCAGGGCATGATCCCAGGGTCCTGGGATCCAGCTGCATCAGATCCTGCATTGGGCTCCCTGCTGGGTGAGCCTGCTTCTAACTCTCCTTCTGCCTGCTGCTCCCCCTGCTGTGCTTTCAGTCTCTCTGTCAAATATATAAATAAAATCTTAAATAAAATAAAATAAAATAAAAGTATATCTTCCCTTTTACTTTCTTATATCTTTCTGCAAAATATATCTTATATCTTATATCTTACATATAAGATATATATCTTATATCTTTCCCCAAAATCTATAACCCCAATACAACCTAAATTTTAATGAGAAAACATTGGAAGAACATTAAATGATGAGTGTTCTACAAAATAAATATATAACCAGTACTCTTCAAAAGTGCCAAGGTCATGAAATAATCTAGGAAAACTGTCACAGATTAGAGAGATAAGAAGACATAACAACTAAATTAAATGTGTTATCCTGGACAAAACCTGAAACAGAAAAAGGACCTTAGTGGAAAGCCTGGTGGAACCACTATTTTAATTAATAGTATTGCATTTTTGTTAAATTCTTAGTTTTGATGAAATGTACCATGATTGTGGTTAGGGGAAGTTGAGCGAAGCATATTCAGGAGCTCTGTAATATCTTTGCAGCTCTTCTGTAAATATAAAGTTATTTTAAAACAAAAGTATAAAAAGGTAACTGAAAATGTAGGAATATTACCAAAGTTTTACAACATCCATTAAGAATTTAAGCAGTATTTAACGATGGGTATATCAGTAATGGGAGAGATAAAGGACAAAATAACATTTTGATGCAAGGCTTTGACAGTGCCAAACAAGAGCTCAAGTTTCCCTAGACACAAGTATTTTATTTATCTGGTAAAAAATGAGTTATAAGTCTTCAATTAGTTTAATAACTATATTTCAACAAATATATTTTTGTCAGACATTATGTTTAGCATGAGTAAAAAATAGGAAACTATCTGCAGCTAGGTTTCTTACTCTCATGAAACTTACAATCTAATAGAGGAAAGAGAAAAAGGCAAATTTACCAGTTAATGACAACAACAAAATTATAGAATATTACAGTTTCTGAAAAGAAAATAAAAAGTGTAGATTCTTTAAAGTCAATGTGAGAGGCACTAACAGGCTCTAGACCTAGATTCTGTAATCTTATAGGGTAGATAAGGTCTACACCTAAATAATAGTAAGGCAGAGAACTGTGATATGTGTAATAATTCATGGAATAAAGAGAATATTTTCCCCTAACAACATATCATGAACATAGTGGTCATTATATTTGTCTTTATTTTAATAGTTCCATGGGATTTGAGCAGTATATAAAAGCAGGAGGAATTCTGAGTCAGAAAAGAGTTTGGATAGAATATAAAGAAATTGAAGAGAAACAAAGGAAGATATTTTGGATCCTCTGCAAACTTGAAAGAAATTTTATATAGAAATTGGTCAATAAATGTTGAACAAATGAATGAAAAAGCATAGAATCACAAATTTTCTGTGTATATTAGCTTTTAAAATCTATACTAAGGAATTGTGATTTTTATCTATGTGTCATGAGGATAAAGGCAAATTTAAGTAATAGTTTGAAAACATCAAGTTGATAGTGTGGTTTCAAAAAAGAACGGAGAAAGTTAATGGTGTTTTCTTTAATCTAGACTTCATGTAGTTCCAAACATCGAAATTCCCAGCACTTTATCCATGTAGAACTCTAACTACAAAAAGAAACGCACTTAATTTTCTATCTTGGAGTGACTCTCTTCCACCACATTTTCCAGTTTTGTCATGGGGAAATTTTTCCCACCTATTCTTGTGACATTGATTTCCATAGGAGCAATAATAAGACATCTGCCACCCCTTTGGTATTTTCAAGAAAAACTAAAACAAAACAAAACAAAACAAACTCTGCCGAGTCTTCTGAAATAGTCTAAAATTCTGTCTTATTTATTTAGATAAATCTTTTTTTTTTTTTAAGATTTTATTTATTTGAGATAGAGACAGTGAGAGAGAGCATGAGAGGGGAGAAGGTCAGAGGGTAGAAGCAGACTCCCCACGGAGCCAGGAGCCCGATGCGGGACTCGATCCCAGGACTCCAGGATCATGACCTGAGCCGAAGGCAGTTGCTCAACCAACTGAGCCACCCAGGCGCCCCTATTTAGATAAATCTTTAAGATCACTCTCGACATCTTTATCAGGAGATCCCTTTCTCAGACTTATCAAAATGTCCCTGACTAAATCCGATTGTTTCCCTAAAAGAGTAAACTTGCTGTGTTTACCAAGATTCGATAGATTAGATAGATATAGATAAATAGATGATGATGATAGATTGATAGATGATAGATGATGATGATGATAGATAGATGATAGATAGATCATTGGATGGACATTAGGGGTAGATAAACAGGTAGATAAATTTGACTTCTCTGAAATTGAGTTGACTTTTCAAAATAATCTATTAAACACATTCAAAATGTACTAAAAATTTTCAAATGGAAAAATGACAAGAAAGCCTCATTAAAAGTCAGAACACTCATCTGAATTATTTAGAATTGTGGAAGAATATATATACCATTTTCTTTGTATTGCCAAACAATGAGAAATTAAAATCTTCCCTTGGGTTCATTGGGTTCTTTGAAAATCTTCAGTAAATAGAGTATTGGTACAAAAGTTATTCTTATGAATCATTACTAAAGCTGCATGTCTGGCAAAATAAGTGAAGGGGTTTAAAGGTACAATTTCTCAGTTATAAAATTAAGACATAGGGCGCCTGAGTGGCTCAGTTGGTTGAACGACTGCCTTCAGCTCAGGTCATGATCCCAGAGTCCTGGGATCTAGTCCCACATCGGGCTCCCAGCTCCATGGGGAGTCTGCTTCTCCCTCTGACCTTCTCCCCTCTCATGCTCTCTCTCACTATCTCTATCTCAAATAAATAAATAAAATCTTTAAACAAAAAATTAAAAAAATAAAATAAAATAAAATTAAAACACAGGTTGTAACATACAGCATAGGGAATATGGTCAATAACATTAACAACTTTGTATCATGACAGATGGCAGTAGATTTATTGTGGTGACCGCTTCATAACATTTATAACTACTGAATCACTATGTTGTACACCTGAAACTAATACAATATCATATGTCAATTATTCTTCAATTAAAAAAGTAAAAAATAAAAAATAGCAAATTAAATAAATAAAATAACAAATGCAAACAAAAGTGCATCTTTGAAATGTCCTTCAAATATGTCTCATATTTTAGGCAATTTTATGATATATGGCTTTGTCATCTACATTTAGGCAAGCCATTTTAGTTATCTGAAGCAAACACACACACAAACTAACAGACATGCACACACAGGTTCTTACTAGCCAAACTCCAAACTCAGTGGGCCCAAAGGGAGATTTACTGTAGGAAGTACCCGAACTTCTTATTTTAAATAATTGAAAAATACATGAATTCTGCAAGGATTATTGGAATAAGAAGATTCTAATTTAATCTCATCTCTGGCTTTTTTTCACCCAGCATTGTTTATATTGATGGAATTAGAAAAAAAAAAGAAGGGCGCCTGGGTGGCTCAGTTGGTTAAGCGACTGCCTTCAGCTCAGGTCATGATCCCGGAGTCCTGGGAACGAGTCTCATGTCCGGCTCCCAGCTCCATGGGGAGTCTGCTTCTCCCTCTGACCTTCTCCCCTCTCATACTCTCTCTCACTGTCTCTATCTCAAATAAATAAATAAAATTTATTAAAAAAAAGAAAAAAAAGAAGAAAATTTATAAAAGTTTTTTAGAAGGCTTTCTACATTTATTAGAAAACATATCAAAGTAAAGTAAAAAAGTAACAAATAAAACTCACCTTTGATCACACCACCCTAACACAGATCACGGTAATTTTCGTGAATGTCTCTTTGGTCGTTTCGCCATGTGTGTATTTTGGTGTTCACACTGATGATCTCATCTATTGTATCATCAGTGTCTTTACGCTGGATAAAATAAGCATGTGGTCTTTATGTTTTTCCTGCTTCCAGTACTCAATTGACTCCTACTGTGACAAGTAGAAACTAAAAAATTAAACACAATGATACCTTTCATTATACTTGTATTATAACTCCCTCTCACACACATGTCTTCTGCACTTAGAAATACTGGCTATTTTCTGGGGTGCCTGGGTGGCTCAGTGGGTTAAAGCCTCTGCCTTCAGCTCAGATCATAATCTCAGGGTCCTGGGATTGAGCCCTATGTGGGGCTCTCTTCTGAGCAGAGAGCCTGCTTCCCCCTCTCTCTCTGCCTGCCTCTCTGCCTACTTGTGATCTCTCTCCTCTCTGTCAAATAAATAAATAAAATCTTTAAAAAAAAGAAAAAAAAGGAAATATTGGTTATTTTCTCGTTATCTGAGAAAAATGAGCTCATATTATGTAAAATTATCAGCATCTTGCTTTTCTTATCGATCAGTGCATGGTAGAAATTCTTACACTCCAACTAGAATTAGTTCTAAGGAATAGCCACATAATATTTCATGATCTTAAAATATTTATGAATCCCTTCTATTACTTTCTTATTAAAGGGTTTCCATTTTCTTTCTAGTGTGATTTTCATTTTATTTTGCTTTGCCTTTGCTACTACAAATACCACTTCAGAAGACATTCTAGAGAACAAATTGCTGAGAACAGAGCTTTCCAACATGATATTCTTTCATTTTTTGGTATAGAGTCTCAGGAATTGAATTGCTGAGACGAGTATGTGTTTAATATAATAGTTTTTAAAATATACTTTTATTTCTATAGTATGTAGTCCCAGAAATGAGATTGCTGAATCAATGGGTACATTTGTAATGCAATTGTTTTTGAAATATGCTTCTATTTCTACAGTATAAAGTTCTAAAAATGAGATTGCTGAGTAAATGCGTACATTTTCATGCAATAATTTCCAAAAGACATTCTGTGAAAACCTAGGTTTTTGGAAAAGGTTTTTTGTTGTTGTTGTTATTCGTTTCTATGTTTAAGGGGCTGAGGAAATATCTACTGAGTTGCACATATGGTTCACTTGTGTCTCAACCAGAGCAAGTCTGCTTTTCATACATTGATATATTGTGATGGCAGGTATTCTTAACTACTCACCCGAATATTTCTCCTTTTCCCTGGGCATATATAAAAACTACATATTCTAGATTCCTTTGCTGTTTCATGGGGCCACATAAGAGAGTTCTAACAATGGCATGAGAACAGAGTTAATGAGATCAGCCACTTCCAATTCTGCCCCATGGAAGCCTCCCACATGTGCTTGCTCCCTGGCCTATCTACCTTACGGTTGACCCAATGCAGACCATCACAATGAAGCTATGTGCTGAAGATTAAAGAAGCTCTGTAAGTTTAACTGGTGGTGGGGAGATGAGTCTTCCTGTTGACCAGGAAAACTCATCTAGGAATATTATTTCACAGAAAAAAAAAATCATGTTCTCTTTAAACTGCTACACATTTTGGGATTAGTTTCTTACATAGCTAATATTAATCAAATAATATTCACATTACATGTAAGAGCTCAGTAGAATAAATGCTTTCTGAAGTCAGGTACCCTGCCTATTTAATGCCTTACTCAATGTTTAGTATAATATCTAAAAGATGAATAACTCAACTTTCTGAGAATAGTGACAAGATGATGATTGTAGAAACCAAAAGAAATAAGATATTTTAAAAAATGCAGTATGGTCTTATAGGATAGAGTGTTGGTATTTATTTCCAGCTTGAGGGCATAAGAAAATAAAAATAAACCATATGTAGATTTCAATTGATTAACCATTATTTTGAGATCTTATAAAACACATAAACATAATCTTTCTTGTAATAAGTTGTGTTTTGGAGGTTGATAAATTATGTGATACTTTTTAATAAAATATGATCAAATCAAGATTAAAATGGGATCCCTGGTAATCCTTGTGCTACCCCTTACCAGGAGAAATAATAATATTACATAATAAAGATCAGAAGGAAGACCTTATCCCTCGTCATGAAATAAAAAACAAATTACAGCAGTCTCTTTCTCTTTTCTTATTTTTTCTTTTGTCATTGATCTTCTCTTAAAGCAAAATTTGATTTGTTTCCCAAAACTTGTCCCCCCAAAAATAGGATTCCTCTTTCTTTCCATCCTTTCTTCCTTCCTCAATTTTATCAAAGCCATTAAAATGACAAAAGCAAAAAGAGAGACACAGTGAGGCTTGAGGCTAATGTGAGGAAAGAAGCCAAATGAGATGGGAACTATAGCTGCCAGATACTAGTTATGTAAAGAGGGATAGAGAAAACAAATGAAATATATTGGATATTTCTAGACAAATTTCCCAATGTTAGCAAAAGGAGTTACAAACATGAGAAGAGAGAAATCTGGAATGAATCTCATGGTGCTGGATTGTAATTGGAGTTACTGTGAAATTATGTATAGGCGTATGTGCATCCGTGTGTGAAAGTGTTTGTACATTTATATATATCCATATGTAAACATATATATTTTTGTCTATATATGTATATAGTTATATCCACGCACATATGCACACACGTACACACACATATACACATTTTGTTCTCATTCTGGAAAGGCCATAGAATACCAAGCAGCCATAATCAAAATAAATGCTAAGATCTGTTTCCAAACTAATTTCTTCTCTAAAAGAACTTGATCTCATTAGAGAAATACCTATTTCTGTGACTGTGCAAGGAAAACCACAGTGTGAACCTGTAATATCTCATGCCAAAAAGTACAGAAATGCTCAAAAGAATTAAAATATATCAGAAAAGTACCTAGAAATCATCTTAATAGTTACATTCAAAAAAAGAATATTGTTATATTGCTAGAATAATACTACTAATCTACATATTTATTATTATTATTTATTATATTATTATTAAAATAAACTATATATCGTGGTCTACATAAAAATTTAAAATAATATATCACAGATTTATTTTTTCATATTTCAAAAATTGTAAATTGTCTCTTATTATTAATTATTATATTTTCTAATTTGAAGATATCAGAATACATTATTTTCATAATACTAAGGCAATTTTGTATTAACTTCAAGATAGACAAAGTGGCCAGTGGAGCAAAGGAGAGAGTCCAGAAATACATCCATACATATATGGTCACCTAATTTATAACAAAGGTAACAATGTGGTGTAAAAGGGAGAGGATAATTTTTAGAAAGGTCTTTTGACCCTCTACCTCACATCACATACAGAAGTCATTTTCAGAGGGATTGAAAATCCAAATGAAAAGTAAAATAAGAGGTTCCTGGGTGGATCCATTGGTTAGGCATCTGCCTTTGGGTCAGGTCATTGTCTCAGGTCCTGGTATTGAGCCCAGCATCTGGCTCTCTGTTCAGTGGGAAGTCTGCTTCTCCCTCTCCTTCTGCCTGCTGCTCTGCCTACTTGCGCTCTCTCTCTGTCAAATAAATAAATACAATTAAAAAAAAATTTTTAAGAAGTAAAATAACTCTTCGTGACCTTAGGGCATCCAAAGATTGCTTTTTAGAAAGTCACAAAATTTGGGGGAGATGTCTGAGTGGCTCAGTTGTTCAAGCATCCACTCTTGATTTCAGCTGAGGTCATGATCTCAGGGTTCTGAGATGGAGCCTCAGTGTAGGGCTCTGCACTTAGCGGGGAGTTGGCTTGAGATTCTTTCCCTGTCACTCTGCCCATCCCCGAGATCCCTCTCTCTCATTCCCTCAAATATACAAATAAATCTTTAAAAAAATAAAATAAAATGAGAGATCACAAAATTTATAACAATGAAAGAAAAAGGTTAAAATTTATTAAAATTAATTAGCTTACATTAACAAAAGACACCATCGAGAAAGTAGAAAAGCAATTTACTAAGTGGGAGAAGATACTTTAAAAAAAACATTTATTTATTTGTTTGTCAGAGAGAGAGCACAAGCAGGCAGTGGCAGGCAGAGATGGAGGAAGAAGCAGGCTCCCAGCTGAGCAAGGAACCTAATGCAGGACTTGACCCAAGAACCCTGGGTACATGACCTGAGCCAAAGGCAGCCGCTTAAACAACTGAGCCACCCAGGCAACCCACAAGTGGGAGAAAATATTAATGAAACATATATCCTCAAAAACTCATCCAGAATATATCAGGAATAACAAATCAATAAAAACAAAGAGATAACCCAGTAAAAATGGACAAAATACTTGAACTTTATAAAATATTTCTAAATGGCCACTAAACATGAAAAATCAGTAGCACTCATTCTCAGGTCTATGCCCAATAGAAATTCCTGTATATGTTGACCAAAGACAAATATTAAATATGCATAACAGCACAATTTGTAATAACTCCAAACTGCCCACTCACCATGTACTATCATTAAGAGAATGAATAAACAAATTATGGAATATTGATAAAGTGGATTACCACACAGCAATAGACATAAATGGCATACAATTACAAGCAATAATAAAAATAGTTCTAATAAACATAAAATTGGATAAAGTAAACCAAACCGAAAAGAAAGAACTACATAATTTCATTTACTTAAGTAAAAAACAGTCCAACCTAATCCATTGGGTCAGAGTCAGAAAAATGAGTATCTTCAGTTAGAAGAAATTTGTTGGGGGTTGCCTGGGTGGCTCAGTGGGTTAAAGCCTCTGCCTTGGCTCAGGTCATGATCTCAGGTTCTGGGATCGAGCCCCACATCGGGGTCTCTGCTCAGGAGGGAGCCTGCTTCCCTCTCTCCCTCTGCCTGCCTCTCTGCCTGCTTTTGATCTCTCTCTCTCTCTGTCAAATAAATAAATAAAAATCTTAAAAAAAAAGAAGAGATTTGTTGGATGGAAGGGAACACAAGACCTTCTAAGATGGAGCTAAGTTTTGTTTCTTAATCTGAGTGCTGATGACAACAAGTGTTTTCATTTGAGAAAATATATTGGGCTCTATACTTATGTTTGTGTTCTTTTCTATATGTACATGCATTTCAATAAACAGCTTTTTTTAAAGGAAGTTATTGAATGAGAATGAATTTTTATCATATACCAAATGAGGTTTAATATAAACAAGGATAAGAATGCACAAATCCTATAAATTTGAAGTAAGTCTATAAGTAACTATTTTAATAACTTATTTAACAGCATATTTTAACAAGTATGCCTTGGAATAAGTGCCATACAATTAGATTAAGACTTTCTAAAACTTTATTAAATGTTTATTGAGTTTCCCATTTTTACAGTTATCATAAGATAAACTTGCAAAAACAGACTATTTTCATAGTAATTCTCATATAACATTGTAGGCATTTCTTTTTTTTTTTTTTTAAAGATTTTATTTATTTATTTATTAGGAAAGAGAGAGTGAGAGAGAGCATGAGAAGGGAGAAGGTCAGAGTGAGAAGCGGACTCCCCATGGAGCTGGGAGCCCGATGTGGGACTCAATCCCAGGACTCCGGGATCATGACCTGAGCTGAAGGCAGTTGCTCAACCAACTGCGCCACCCAGGGGCCCGCATTGTAGGCATTTCTGACATAAAAAAAGTTTTATTTTTTGGGGGGGAGGATATGTGCTATGGTGAGTGCTGTGAAATGTGTAAGCCTGATGATTCACAGACCTGTACCCCTGGGGCAAATAATACATTACATGTTAATACAAAAAATAAAATAATAAAAAAGTTTTACTGCTACAGATTTGTAAAAACTACTTGTTTTTGAATGTATCAGATTTAATTTTTACATATGGATGGTCTAAAACGTATTGAAAAATAACACTTTACTTTTAGGAACTGGAATTACGACCTACTAACAATTGATTTAGTGGACAACCTTAGTGAAACATCACTCAAGCTGAACTTACTTATGCTTTATGTTCTGCTTGTCTTTTTCTGTCCATAACAAGCAAATGCTTTTTTTCAAGAAAGTTACTTTCTTTCTCTTTTTTAGAATCTTTGCTAGTGTTTGGCTCCGTGAAGACATCAGTTAATCCCTACAACTTTGATCCATTTTTTTTTTTAAGTAGTCTCCACACTCAGTGTGGAGCCCAGTGCAGGGCTGGACCTCATTATCCTGAAATCAAGACCTGAGCTGAGATCAAGAGTCTGCACTTAACTGCCTGAGCCACCCAGGCACACCTGATCCCTATAATTTTGGGAAAGGAAGCAAGAGGAAAGATATTTTTCAGTTTGATAGTAAGAAAAAGAAATCTTGATTCCAGGTTAGATAACTAAGCTTGTAAAAGCAATGAGTTGCAAATTTTCAAAGTGAACAAGTAAACAAAACTGTTTACACTTCTCAGGTCCTAAGCAACTTGGAAAATTATTCATTTGTAAAAACTAGAACATAAAGAATACTTCCCTGGAAACTCAAGAGACACTCTGGGTTAAATCTGACACTAAAAGAGTGGGGTTGACATCAGAATCAATTTCCACATGAGAGATAAGCTCAGAGTTTTGCCCTTATTGGGTCAAACAAGGCAGGATTGCCTAAGCTCTTGACTGAAGCAGCCCAAACAGAATGGTTCTATATCCTATGATCACAATGTTGCAGGTCGTCAAGGATAGGTGCACTGAACCCAATCCATGTGAGATGACAAAGAAGAACCTAGCTTACCAGGAGCCTTCAAGGGATGCACAAGACAATCTCCTCTGATGGGAGAAGAAAATATATTTTTTCTAAACTCTAAAAGTTTCTTTTAAAATACACAAAAATTATACTACATACATAATTTACAAATAAATATATATTAAACACACATATATATGTACTTATCCACATGTAATTATAAATAAAGTTACATATACATATGTCCATTATAGAGACAGTGCAATGAGCAGTGCGAGGTTTGGTTGGACTTATCATATGAAACCAGATTGTGAGTACAATGAAAATGATTCTTTTTTTTAGTGGAAATGTAATTCACATCAAATTTAGTTAAAGTCTAGTAATAAGTGTAGAAAGAATATTTACCTATATATAAACTCATTTTTTATGTCAAAGTATTGTTTTCTTCATGGAAAATTGGGAGTATTGCCCTATAAGCTCTTAAATTGGAAGGTCAAATTTTATAGGATTTCATGTATGATGTAAGAAGACATCACTCTGAGGTGTGCCAATAGTGATTTTGAAGTATTTTAGAGTCACCTTTTCAAAGCATAAGGGGTCCATATAAATAATGAAAGCAGGGTAACAGAATGTAGTGCGGTTAAGCCACAAGGGTTGGCTTTCCCCTCCCAAAAAAGGTAAGTATTTTCATTTTAGTATTTAAAATATAATATGAAAGTGACAGTGTAGTTATTCTACCTGGTAGGTAATACCAAGTCACATTTGAACTAAAATCCAAATATTTCATGATTACTTTGTGGCCTGTTATCTTATTAACATTCATGCTTTATCATTATGTTCCTCTATGTGCCTTAGACATTCAATATCCTTTTGTCTTACTCTGTTAGCCATATCACCTTCTAAATTAGTAATGTAATTAAGTAATAGAGTAATAACCAAGAGCATTTTGTTTTCATAAATGAAATTCTATAAATTGTATTTTTTTTTTGGTTAGTTCTTTGTTAAGTTTTGGGCTCTATAGTTAAATAGCAAGCCATCATACACATATAGCTTATTGCAGTTTCTCCATACACTTAAAAAAATGATAGTATCTGCACAACACACTTGGGTAAACATTTAGTCTGCTTTCACTGGTAGGTGATAGGCAAGAGAAGTCCAGCTAAGAAAGGACCTACCTAGCCACAGTGAAGACTGTGAGCAATAAATCTTGGTTGTCTTGGTCTGGAATCTCCAAAAGTAGACCTTGAGAAACAGGGCTGTAGGTAGTTTATTTGGAAAGTTATATCAGGGAATAAGAAAGTGTGACAGGTGACGCAAAAGGGAAGAAAGGATGCATTTCGCCATGTTGGCCTTTACTGTGAGCTGTGGGAGCTCAATCACAAGCTGTCCACCTGGTGCACAAATAAAGAGAGTATTAATTTGTTTATTTGCTTATTATTCCTCATTGGCCAAGAATGGCCACATGGGTATCAGCAGCAATCACTTCTGGTTTGCACATTCTATGAGTACTCAATGGGTTTCCAAAGCACAAAGGGTATTCAAGAGCAGGTCTGTGACAAGAAGTGAGAGGCACACAATGAGGGTCTGAAGTGAGTTTGCACCTGGGAAATGTTAGATAAAATGTTCACAGAACTTCTCATCACAGTAGCACTGTCAAGACCACTCGAAGTGACCTACAGCATGTATCTTCAACCTGGGGCAGACGACACCCATTAACAATGCATTGGCAGCCACACACCTGTTTGGAAACCCTATGCTATTAGAACTTTTAGCAAATCTCAGTACACTAATCCAGAAGTAATGCATAAAAACTGTGAAAATCACATGAATGTGACTTACAATTATTCTTCACTTTTCATTCAGCTCCTTCAAACATTGGAATTTTGATTGGAAGCCCTCTTGACTTCACATGTGAGTTTCTCCTTTTCCGTGAGTAAATGCATCTTTACTTCATTTTGATGCAGGTTTGGCAACCATCTGGATCATGGCTTCCAGTGAGTGATCCTCAGCTTCATGTATATTATGGCAACCCCTCCCATATACCAATAAAGCAGAGAGGAAGAGGGAGAGAAGGAGAGAGAGTGTGTGTGTGTGAGAGAGAGAGAGAGACAAAGAGACAGAGAGACAGAGAGAGATGGAGAGGGAAGGAGAGAGGAACAGAGAGAGGGAGAGAAACAGAGCATTGTACCTATGTAACAACAACAGCAATGAAAATGAAATTTGAGAGAAAAACCTTCCTGACTGGGGAAAGTTAAGACATCATCAGGACACCTATAATATATTCAAGCTAAGATATGTAAAATCCAGATAAGCCACAGATGGGACCAAATAGTTGAGTCACTTCCAAGCTGTTACAAACCTTGAAAACCACTTTCCCTTTTAATAAACTTTAATAAACTTTGTGATATATTATTAGACACATACTTAAATTTGTATGATTTAAATAGGCAGTCTACTGTCATCCATCTGTGTTTGGTGTGGCAACCTTTACAACTAGATATTTAATGCACAGGGTTTAACATGGTTCTGTTTTCCTTTCAAGTTTTGGTTTTGAGGAATTGAGATCTGTTGTGCCTTCATTGCAATATCCACTGTGGAGCTAGAATTTTGTTTCATGTTCATGATTTTAACGGACGCTAGAATTCCTTCCTATTGCCATATAATCACTAGATGTTTTTAATTCTTGCATAGTTGCTAATTCCAGTCACTTGTGGTCTGCGAGTCTGCCTCTTGACCTGATGAAGGTCCAGGTTGCTACTTGATTATTAGTTTTTCATTTTAGACCTTTGAGTCATAACACTTACTCATTTACCATTGCCTCTCACTTCATCTCCATCAAAATAAAAATATATTGGGGTGCCTGGGTGGCTCAGTTGGTTAAGCCACTGCCTTCGGCTCAGGTCATGATCTCAGGGTCCTGGATCGAGCCCCGTATTGGGCTCTCTGCTCAGCAGGGAGCCTGCTTCCTCCTCTCTCTCTGCCTGCCTCTCTGCCTACTTGTGATCTCTTTCTCTGTATCAAATAAATAAATAAAATCTTTATAAAAAATAAAAATATATTTATGGTAGCATATATATTTTTTAAATGCAGTTTCCACTAAAGATTTATTCAAAAGTTTCAAACACAGACTTGACAGTATAGGTAATAAAAATGATATTAAATACACTAGGAAAATGCTGATAAAAAAGGAAAAAGCAATGAACCAGGAGTCAGTCATACAGTCCTGGTTCTCTTATCCAGCTGGAAGCCTTCAGTAGGGTATATGCCTTCTGCACAGCTCCTATACCACAAAATTGCAGAGGTAGAATACATGCTTTCTAAGGACTCACATAATTCAAATAGTTCTTGATTTACATGTAGTAGCTCTTGATTATTTGTAAGCAACCAGAATTATCTATCCTTTGTTATCATCTGCACATGCAAGTTAGACTTAACTGTTTAGACACTGATATCATCATAAGCAAAATGGCCATTCTACATATATATTCAGAATATAATTCTGTTTCTGATTGTTTTCTTATATATATTCAGAATTATCAACCTCTTACTGAAACTATAACATCCTACAATAGGAAAAAAATTGAGCAGAGTATTTAGCTCAAATACAAGCTCAGTGAAAGAATTCTTTATACTGAGATGTCTAGGTGGCTCAGTTGGTTAAGCGTCAGCCTTTGGCTCAGGTCATGATCTCAGGGTCCTGTGATTGAGTCCTGCATCAGCCTCCTTGCTCAGCTGGAAGCCTGCTTCTCCCTCTACATGCTGCTCTCCTTCCTTGTGTGCATGCACTCTCTTGCTCACAAATAAAAAAAAAAAAAAAAACGAATTCTTTATACTTCATACCCAATGACAGGCATCCAAGATTTCCTTTAAAACCTTCATATTGAGGGCGCCTGGGTGGCTCAGTTGGTTGGGTGACTGCCTTCGGCTCTTGTCATGATCCTGGAGTCACGGGATCGAGTCCCACATCGGGCTCCCAGCTCTACGGGGAGTCTGCTTCTCCCTCTGACCTTCTCTCCTCTCATGCTCTCTCTCGCTCTCTCTCTCTTAAAAAAACAAAACAAAACAAAAAAAAACCCTTCAGTATTGAGAACTGCTAGCAACAAGAAATTTCACTAACATACAAGACAACCCATTCAATTTTTTAGTAGATTAGTTATTAGTTATTCAATCAAATATATATGTATTGATCATGTATAGAATTCCAAGTACTGTTTCAGGAACTTGTGATATTCTTCCAAAAACTGAACTTAAGCTGTACTTGAGTGTATTATTTTTCCAATTGGATCATTTGATTAATGACTGAAATTGATATGTCTTGTCTATGATTATTTTTTTGAACAAATTAAGATAAAGACCTATACATCTTTGTTAGAGTCTTCATTGATAATTTTCTATTCAGAGAAGTAATCTGATTCTTTCTAACTCTCTAGTGGTATATTCAGCATAAAGGGAAAAAATGACAAGAGTATAGATACATTCTCTGAACGGTTGTCTTTTCCTGCAATTTCTCAGTGTAGCTTTGACAGGTAATGTAAGTTTGCCCTATTCTATGGGTAGTTAGACGACATTTGCTTCATAAATTGTCAGCATGTTCTCTCTTCAAAGTTGTAAGGATGACCTTAAACAAAAACAAATGTCTTGTTAGAATACTAAATTTCTTCTTAAAAAGCTCTAGCCTTCAGAAAAAATATCAAGATATTCTTTTTAAAGAGAATATCTGGAACTTTGAAACACAAATAAGTTAACAATAGAACTATGTTAGTAATTTCCCAACCTTAAATATATAACTGGAGTATACTTATGCTTCTCCAAATACCCTTAAATGATAATTAAAATGTATTATATTAGATAAAACTCTTTGTAAAACTGTAAGAAATGTTATGCAGTGCAAATATTTCAGTACCTTTCTTTAATTCTCACCTAGAGCCCCCAACCTTAAATCACTCAGGGGCACACCATCCTTCGTGTCTACTCAGTGACATCATTTGTTGTCACTGCTGCTTTCCTTTTTATACTCGGACTAAAATTTATCTCAGCTCAAGATTTCTAGTTTTAAGATATTTTTAAATTATTCTTTTTAAAATTACTTTTACATATAACAATACACGATAATTTAGATGCAAATACCAATTTGAAATTGACTCCACTCTTAGACAGTATCTGTACAATTTATTGCTCAGCTCTGGAGACAATGGTCTTAGCTCTTTTATACAACCTTCAAAGAGCAACATGCCCACTAAGAATTAAACACATAAGTTATGTAGAAGAGAAGGGTAGCATCAGTGGTTATATTCATGTGATATTATCTTTATTCATGATAGAGAAAGTTAGCAACAGTTTTCAAATTATTTTACATAATCACAAATTATACCATCAAGGGAGATGTATATCTAATAAAAATTAATCCATAAAATTGTTCATTTATAATTAATAATGAGTGTTACCATGTATAAGGCACTTGGGATACAGATTCAGAAAAATATTCTTTTTTTTAAGATTTTATTTATTTATTAGAGAGAGAGACAGAGAGAGAGCACAAGCAGAGAAAGAAGCAGAGGGAGAGGAAGAAGCAGGCTCTCTGCTGAGCAGGGAGCCTGATATGGGAATCAATCCCAGGACCCTGGGATCATGACCTGAGCCAAGGGCAGATGTTCAACTGACTGAGTCACCTAGGCACCCCAAAATATTCTATTTTCAAAGAAATTTTTATTTTTTATAAACACTAGTCAATGCATTTGTTATCCATAAATTGAACTGGGATTTCCTACTTTTTTAAGTTGGTAGCATTTATAGTATTCATCTACATACTAAACCAAATAGCAAATGCAGGAAGGGTAGATACATTCTTTAAATTGTCTGTATAACTCCAAATGTAACAATTGGTAATTTTTATTATGATAATTTTTATTTATTTATTTATTTATATTCATTTACATATAATGTATTATTTGCTCCAGGGATACAGGTCTGTGAATCATCAGGCTTACACATTTCACAGCACTCACCATAGCACATACCTTCCCCAATGTCTATAACCCATATTTTTTTTGGACAATTATTTTTAGAATGAAATAATGTTTTTTCTTTTGTTTGCTTTTTCCCCTTGTCCCATTCACCCCCTGTCACTCTTTCCCTGCAGTCATTCAAAAGCTCATTAGGTCTTGGAAGACTTTGATGCTGCACAAATGTTAGAATAACAATGATGCAAAAATTCAAAGCCAGCTTTGTAGGAACCAGGCAAAAAGGAAATTAAGAGAATTAGAATGTGGCAGAATAGAAGATTGTTTAAATATTTAAATCAATTTACAACTATTTACAACTGAACAACTAGATGTCACATGTGTTTTGCACATTGTATGATTGCTGTGGGTCATTTGTGGACTTTAATAGACTTGGAATTATGGTTACTTTGATCCTTGTCATATAGTTGCAATCTCATTGTTGTTATTTTCTCTTGTTTATTTTATTAGAGAATCCAAAATATTCCAGTAAAAAGGGAATTTTTTTTTCCTCAAGGGAAAGGGAATGACTCTAACAGTGTTTTCTTCTAGGCGATAAAATCCTGAGAATTTAATCCTTTTTTTTTTCTCCTTACTTAGAAGCATGTGATATAGAATAGGAATCTTCAAGCTATGGCTTACCATCTGTTCCTGTCAATAAAGTTTTATTAGAACACAGCCTTGCTCCCTCATTTGCATGCTGTCTGTGGCTCATTTTTCACTACAAGGGCAAAGTTGGATACGTGTGACAGAGGTTATATGGTATGGTCTGCAAAATTTAAACTATTACTCTGGCCCTTTACAGAAAGTATTTCTTAATCCCTTCAATAGAGATAAAAATGTGTGTTTCCACAGAATGGGAATAGAAACCAATGTTCAGAATGTGCACTATTTAATAAGAGAAGGAGAAAGAAAGAGTGGTACAAAGACAAGAAAAGTAGATATCATAAAAATACAAGAGAAAAGAAAATATATGTGAAAAAATTTATACAATATGAAGCCATTGTAAAGGCCAACAAAATCTTGGTAGTGATAGTTACAAATGTACATTCTTCTCTCATATACTGAGAATTAGAGACATTGTGAAGGTAATATGTAACAGGCAGGAGGGAGGCAAGATCTGGGTCCATATCTAAATAATCCTGCTATGATGAAGCTACTGTGCAAGTGAGCTGGTTTTAGAAGAAGAGGATGGAAGCACTGTCTATATTTTGTTCTATCTTCCAAAACCACACTAGTCCCAAGCATGAGGTAGAACTGGGGAGTTGAAGAAGGAATACCAAGAATTGGCAGCAATGTATTAGCTAATAGGTATGAGTCAACAATTATATGTGAAAGTTTTACCCAGGATCCATCTACCCACTGTCTGCTGGACCAATATACAGAGGAATTAAATGCTGGGCAACCCTTAATCACAAAAGTAGCCTCTTGTTAAGAACTGCAGCCCTACAAAGAAGAGGGCAGTGCAACTTTGGGAAGTAATTTAGGTGTCCACAGTGGTCCCTAATGCTTAAAGAAGGCAAAGATAGATCAGAAAGCAATATGTGCATCACAACAATGCAGCAGAGAATTTCTTTGTCCTCAAAAGGAAAGCAGTTGAAGAGTATGACATTAGTTTTCAGATCACTAGCTTCTGCACAGAACGGATGTACAAGCTTATGTTGGTGAAATTTGGGGTGCACTGCATGGAGGAGTGGGGCAGGAAGATCAGGGAGAGGAGGGTATTTGTTGCTGCCAGAGCTCAGGTTGTGACTAAGGAGTTCTTTAAGACTGATTAAACCATCTACATGGATCTCATGGCCTTCCTCCTCAATTTCTTGCTTGTTTCTGTGAATGTGTCTTATTTGGGCTTTTTTCTGCTGGTATCTAGCCTAATTTTCAGATAATGAAATTACTGACTTCATCTCAATATTTGGGGAAAGAAAAGACACAAACTAAAAGAGGAACAAAGTAAAGCCTTTGTTACAGAAGCAAGTTAGAAAATATTCTAGAAGCTGACAACTATTTTTCATGCAGCAAATCAGAGGCAGAAAATAGATTCTGAGGACAAGAATGTCAATAAACATTTGCTTTAATACCTCTGGCCAGTTCCCTTAGAAATTATAATTTAAACAATATATTATTTATGTTTAATTTGGTCAAATGTAGCCTCGTATTTGAGATTTATATTAATATTCAATTACTTCTTGTTGTAAAGTCTCAGTCCAAGAACTCTATCAAAGACAGTGGCTGTCTCTAATATCCTTAAAATTACTAGTATCCATTGATTTTCCCATTAAACTGGAGACAAAGCATGTTATGATTGTACCTTGTCTATGTCCTTACCTGCTGCAGAGAGAACAGGAAGAGAAACAAATAATATTAAGACTTTGTGGAAAGCGATAATATACCTTGGGTTTGGTACTTACATTCAGAGGTAAATGTTCTTAATTTTCTAATATTTATTGACTCAGGTTTTCATAGGGTATAATTATTTTCCAGTTGAAAATAAGGCATTAACTTTGACAGTGAACCAAGGAATGCTGAAACACTAAAGCTGTATTCTGGAATAATGTATTAATATTTCCAAAAAATACCCACAGCTTCCTAAAGAGCTTAATGGAAATCAAGGGACAAGGTTTGGCACAACAGAATCTGGTTCACTGATGCTTCCTTGAATTAATAGCATCAAAAATTTATGCATTCCAGATCAATTTTTTTATATTAAGAAAATAAAAAGTCATCAATAAACTTGTTCTTGATCATCATATAAAGTTTGATATTCTAAGTTTTTGATTTACTGTGGCATAATATAGAAGTAATTTTTATACTCAGTCATCTTATAAGCATCAAAATTAAGAACAAATTATTACATTTGTCTAAGGTCAATTACATTGTATCAAAAGCGGCCATTTATCTTCTAGCAATTTGCTTTACTCTGTTGATTCTGGTTACCCAAAAAAAACCTTCCCAATTAAATAAACTTCTAAACTAATTCATACTCCAAAGATTGGTGGCATCTTTTACTTCCTATGAGTCTAACTATTATACATTTAGTTTTTCAGGACTGATCTATAAAACCATATTGCTTTTTTTTCTTTTTTAAACAGGGTCAAACTACAACTAGCTCAGTAATGATTCTATATTCATGACTCCGAAATTAGGACAGCCTGATTTCTCCCAGAATAACAAACTGAGAGGAAATAATAATTACTCGGGCATTACAAATTATATACAAAATAAAACATTTATTTTTAAGGGCCAAGCGTTAATGAATTTTTGGAATACATACACAGATATTATTTTAATAGTGAAAAAAACTTAATCACCCGCTCAGAATTATATACCCCACCATATATCCCTAGGACTTTAGCCAGTGCTAGAACATATTTGTCACTAAATCATTTGTTTCTTTATGAACTCATTTATTTATGTTTATTTGTTCTGATAACTAAAAACCTTGAAGTCAGACCATGTGTTATTCATCTTTGCAGAGTACTTAAAGTGGTTGAGGGTACTGAAGGGGTTCTGAAGGAGCAGAGCAGGGCGGGTTCCTTTTGCTTACACCCGCCTTCTTGTGTGTGGTCCCCCTGCAGGACCTGCCTCTGGGAGGGTCTGAGTGTGGCTCAGCCCTCCCTTGAGCTAGTTAGCCCAGAGGGCCTATGGGTTGGGTTTGGGTTAGTCAATAGGAACGTGGAACCCCTGCCTGGGAAAGAATATAAACCCCGCCTTTTGCCTGCCAAACTTGTGCGCCAATTCTGGCCAGGGTGATAGGCTAGATCAAACAGTTACTAAGCAACATTCTGTGTTACAATTTCATTGGCCACTGACCCCTCTAAAACTGT
>CM052799.1:105530520-105573590 GCA_028533885.1 Nasua narica | reverse complement strand
ATGGGTTGGGTTTGGGTTAGTCAATAGGAACGTGGAACCCCTGCCTGGGAAAGAATATAAACCCCGCCTTTTGCCTGCCAAACTTGTGCGCCAATTCTGGCCAGGGTGATAGGCTAGATCAAACAGTTACTAAGCAACATTCTGTGTTACAATTTCATTGGCCACTGACCCCTCTAAAACTGTTGTGCTTTTTGAAACGTGCTCTCTTTCTCTACACCACGCCGCTGTGTCGGTGAGTGTGAGGGAGAGCTCAAGCTAGCTTGAATAAAGGGCTCTTTTGCTTTTGCATCGGACTCGATGCAAATAAGTATTTGGGGTATTTGGTATTTGGGGATCTCAAAATCTGGGCATAACAGTTCAAAACAAGTCACTTCAAAATGTGCCATTTTGGAGGCACTGTTTGGCTCAGTGGGTTTAGCGTTTGCCTTTGGCTCAGGTCATGGGGTCCTAGGATCGAGTCCCACATCCAGGTTCCTGTTCCACAGGGAGCCTGCTTCTCCCTCTGCCTCCCTCTCCCCCTGCTTGTGCTCTCTCTCTCTCTCTGACAAATAAATAAAATCCGAAAAAAATAAAAAATAAATTTTAAAAATCATGCAATTTTGGCCTGTGGATTATTTTGAGCTAAAGGCAATTGAGGCCCTGAGGGCTCAGGAGATGGTTTGGCCCTTCCCTTAACTAGCTGAAGAATTTTTGTTTTGTGAAGTTCAATGATTCTTGAGGAAGAATATTTCGTCTCATGAAATAAATGGCAAGAAAGGCATAAAAATTTACTCAGAAATCATTGTCTTTCTCATGAAATGATAGTCATGAAATTTGTGGATTTCTTTTTTTTTTTAAAGATTTTATTTATTTATTTAACAGAGAGAGAGCACAAGTAGGCAGAGAGGCAGGCAGAGAGAGAGGAGGAAGCAGGCTCCCTGCCAAGCAGAGAGCCTGATGTGGGTCTCGATCCCCCGGGACTCTGAGATCATGACCTAAGCTGAAGGCAGAGGCTTAACCTACTGAGCCACCCAGGCGGCCCGAAATTTGTGGATTTCAATGAAGGATGAAATTTCTACCTAGAGAAGTGAAGATGCAGAGTCAAGAAAATATGTTAAAAAGTACAAGCCAAAGCCTTTGGCACTGTTCATGATCAGTATTTCTTGGTGCCATACATCAGAGGATTCAAGTATAATCAGCAAATGTTATTACAAAGTAATTTGCTATTAACTTTATTTCCTTGGAGGGCAGCAGAAGTCACTTAAGATTACTCAAATTTGAAATCAGGGAAACAATAGTTGTGGAAAATAGAGAGTTATCACTTTAATTTGGGGATAGTTCCCAGAAAAATGCAAGAAACCAAAGAGCAGAGATATTATTAGGTTAAAAATAAAGAAACATTTGATAATATAATTTTAATTTATTTCTTTAAAAATGGTAGACTAAACAAATACAAAGGAGCTATAGTGAGGAGTTATAAGCTCACATATTTAAGCTAGACTGCAAGGCTCAAGTTCTAGTACATACTGTAACTACTTGTGTGAATTTGATCACTTAGCATCTCTGTCCTTCAATTTCTTTATCAATTTGTTTGTATTTCTCAGGGAAGCTTGTGGTGTTAGTCTAGTCCAAATCCAAATGCCTAAGAACCATGAGAGCCCTGGCATGAATGCTAGTTCCAGTGCAGGAGAAAACCAATATTATAGCTGACAGGCACAATGACTTCTCCCTTCTTCTACATTTTTGTTCTATCTAGGCCCTCATTTGGTTGGATGAGCCCCACCTACCTCGGGCAGGGCAATCTGCTTTATTTAATCTACCAATACAGTGCTAATCTCATTCATAAACAATCTCACAGACACACTCAAAATTCTGAGAGATCCCATGTAAGGTTAGACTAGAGCCTATCTGTCCTCAGATCCTAAGGAATGTCCACCAGAGCAGGAAATAAAAGAAGAAAGTACCTGCCTGCCTTTTTTGTTTCAATCTCCCCTCCCCTCCCCCCCAACCCCCAACAGTGCCTCCCATTTGAGAGAACCTATTAAGAAGCTAGGTAGTAACAGAGTTGGGAGAATGTAGTATTTAGCCAAATATCTGGGCACGCCATGTCCCACTCAAGTTGACACATAGAAATAACCATCACAGTCATTGTCCCAGGTAAAATATGATTACCAAGGCAGATTAATACATAGCATATGGCCATTGACTTGGAAAATGCATTTACTTCTAGTCTCATTGAGTAAGACAGTGAGAAAAGAGTTCATATCTACCTGAAATGGATAAAAATATTCTTATCCTGTTTTTGCACAGGGGTTAACACGCTGTTCTTCATCATAATACAGCCTGAAGGGATCTGGACCATCTGGACAACCTATAGATTACCATAGCATTTCTATTAGATCAAAGTCATTGTTTTAATTTTCCAATATGAACAAAATGTTCTAACATGCTGGAAGTCTCGGGGAGGCAAACATTCTTTAGAGGATGGGAGATAAATTCTACAAAATATTCAAGGATCTATCACTAACTTTTATAGGGGTCAAGTGATAGAGGGCAAGCCAGAGCATTCCCTCCAAAATAAGAGACAGATTGTCACATTTTGCATTCCATAGCACAAAGAGGGAAACAGAATGTTTTGGAGGCCTTTTCAGTTTCTGGAGGCAACATATTCCACACCTAGGAGTCATGCCCCAGTCCATATACCAAGTGACCCAGAAGTTGTCAATTTTGAACAGTTTCCAAACGCCACCCAGATTCTTTGGTTCACGGCCTTTGACCTTCAATAGGCCTTTTCTTGCTCCACTGGTCATGAAATTCTATGAAACGCCAGAGGAGTCCAGATCTCTCTGGACTGTATTATGAGAGAAAATGAAAGAGTTAACAAGCTTGGGACACACTGTTGTTTGTTTGCTTGTTGCAAATGAATATGATCCATTTTTCTGATATGCAGAAAAAAGAACTCATTTGCCAAATTAATAGCTATATACCATGTTCCTGACACTGTGTTAATCTATACTAACAAAAACACCATATCTGGCACAGAGGCTGCACCTGTAGTTTGATTGAATTTATGGTACTCCACTATCATCAACCAAAATCCATCTGGTTTTTACATGTACAGAAATGAAAAATTAAATTGACATATGGTGGAGATCACTACTTTGCACTCTTAAGTCTAAATGTAGTGGAATTAACCGTGCATCATCTCTCTTAATGTAGTAAAGAGAATTGTGTTTGCAAAAAAAAAAAAAATGGTGTAAATGGTGTATATAAGTTCTTCCATTTTCCCTATGACATGATATGGTTTTTAATTTAGTATTTTGGGATGAGTGGAAAGTAGAGAATTTTTGGAGGCTTCCAATTGGCCTTGTTCACTCTGATAATCCTTACTCTGCTCTGTACAGATCCAATAGGAGTTTTGTTCCTACCAACATGTACATCCATTGCAGTTTAATTTGGCATCTGGGCAATGGCCATCATGTATTTTCATAAATCCAGTGGATTCATAGTGGGTTAGACCCTCCAAGACTAGTTATTATCTGTCCCTAGTATCTTCCCATATAACACGTGGCCACATTGACACTTCTAATCTCCATATGTAAATTACAACTTTGACTCTGTGTTCAACAGTTCTTGAAATGTTTAGGTAACTCTTTTTTCCCAAGATACCTAAATAAATAGTCATATGTCCCCTTGGCAAAGAATTATGAAACTCATTACTAAATAGACTAGGTTTGTTATTGTGATGACTTTCTTCCGGGGACTTGTTTAGAGTTCTAAATAAGAAAATGGGTTTTGATTCAGAAACTAAGAAAGCACTAATGACTTTTTATTGGGGTGAGTACCTTAAACTTCATGATCATCCTTCCTTGACTTCTAATGATACAAATTGATATGCCCTCGTACCATCCAATTTTTCCTTATGTATGCTGCAGTCTATTGTGTGTCAGATCACCTTGACTGTCTTTCCAAACTTGTCACTCATTTCAAAGACTCTGCTCACAAACCTTCATATTGCCATCAGACATTTATTGTTTCAGGTTCCTATTGTCCTCAGTGCTAATTCTATTACCTATTAGCTCAGTTCTAGAATGGCATCACGTACATTAGCTATGGCCTTCAGAAGAGTCACCACTGACTTCTGAGTGATGCTGGTGTCCCTCTTATCAGTACATTTCTTATTGCTTTGGTAAATGGTGTATATTACAGGAATTCTGTGAAATTGTAGCCATCTGGGTATTTTCTAGCCTCACACATTAGATCCAATCTAATATACCCACCTCTCTGACACTTTTAATCATTTCTTGCATTATTTACCTTTGTAAATCTGACATTTTATCTCCCTTAGGGTGGACAATTAATGTTTTCTCATGAATGTAGGATCTTCTCAGAAATGTGTTTACACCAACTCTCAACATCTTTGGTAGGGTGTTAAGTCTCATATCCTAGAAGAGTCCTCCTAAATCAACACAGATGGTCCAGACTTACAATGTTTTAACTCAGGATTTTTTTGACTTTATGATGGTGTGACTACAATATGCATTCAGTAGAAACCTTACTTCAAATTTTGAATTTTGATCTTTTCCAGAACTGGAAATATGTGGTATGATGCTCTTTCTGATGCTGGGCAGTGGCAGTGATCTGTAGCTCCCAGTAAGCCACATGACTGTGAGATTAACAACCGCTAACTTAAAAACATCATTTTGTACCCTGCAACGGTTCTACTTTCATTTTCAGTACAGTATTCAATAAATTACATTAGATATTCAATACTTTCTTCTAAAAGAGTCTTTGTATTAAATGATTTTGTCCAACTATAAGCTAAGTGTTCTGAGCACATTTTAGGTAGGCTAGGCTATACTGAACTATGATGTTCAGCAAGCTAGTGTATTAAATGCATTTTGACTTAATGATATATATTTTTTATTTTGTTCAGTTAGCTGCCATATAATACATCATTAGTTTTTAATGTAGTGTTCAATGATTCAGTAGTTGCATGTAACACCCAGTGCTCATCACAACACGTGCCCTCCTTAATACCCATCACATGGCTACTGCATCCTCCCACTACCGCCTTCCCTCTGAAACCCTCATTTGTTTTTCCCAAGAGTCCATAGTCTCTCATGGTTCGTCTCCCTGTCTGGTTTCTCCCCCTTCAGTTTTCCCTCCAATTCCCCTATGGTCTTCTGTGCTATTTCTTATGTTCCACATATGAGTAAAACCATATGATAATTGTCTTTCTCTGTTTGACTTATTTCACTTAGCATAATCCCTTCTAGTTCCATCCTTGTGGATGCAAATGGTGGGTATTCATACTTGATGATGGCTGAGTAATATTCCATTGTAGATATGAACCACATCTTCTTTATCCATTCATCTACTGAAGGGCATTTCATCTCCTTCCACAGGTTGGCTATTGTGGACATTGGTTCTATGAACATTGGGGGGCATGTGCCCGTTCTTCTCACTACATGTGTATCTTTGGGGTAAATATATGGTAGTGCAATTGCTGGGTTACAGGGTAGCTTTATTTTTAACTTTTTGAGGAATCTCCATATTGTTTTCCAAATTAGCTTATAATGGGTTTATCAAATATAACCCTATCGTAAGTTAAGAAAGATCGGTATATTATATTTTATCATAACTGATGTTCTGCCTTATTTAACATCCTCAGAACTGGAAATGTGCATACTCTCCAGGGTCCTGATAGTGCCTGTTGGCTCATTCTTACAAGTCTTTCATATTACTATCTCTTTTCTGGCATCAAGCTCAGCATTCCTCTGCTCAGTATCTGTTGTGACTCAACTAGAATTAATGGCCTAATGTCCAGGAGGGAAGATGAGGCAGATTATGAGGAAAAGTGTGTTGCCTTTCAGGAAAGAGTTCTCTTTATTGTTGATTAAAAAAGAGTAGAAGTAGATGGTTCAGGGAATCTAGGCTTTCAAGATTTGGAGGCATTGATTCAGATATTCCCATGTCATGATTCAGGATTCTGTTTTTCCTGACTAAGGCCCTGATTTTGGCAAGACAAACCAGGTTTCAGTGGACATTTAACCATCTCTGGGGCTTAGCTACTCTCAAAATAAATTCCAGTTCTGATCTTCTCTTTTCTCTGCTTGGTAGCTACAAGAGATGGAAACCTCTTTATATGAGACCAAGGACATCTTTCACAGTTTACTTTCAATGATCGATTTACTTTTCACTCTCAACTTTTTGTTATCCTTTCCCTAAAACTCAGTTGAGCTTAGAAGTAGCTACTGTCCTTATAATTACATTTTCCCCTACCAGTGCAATCCTTTCTTCTAGATGGGCCACCTCAGAATCTAATAAATTCTGGCCATCTCGGTTTACAACAGTGAAAACTTTAATAAGTGATTTTTTGTTTGTTTGTTGTTTGTTTTATTTTGTTTTGTTTTGTGACAGGAACTATTTGTGCTTTAGCTACCACTAGATATGTCATCCTCATGCCAGAGGTGGGAAGTGAGTGATACTATGCCAAAATCCCATCTAAGCACTTATCTATACTGACCACTTCTCATATCTGATTAAGTTTTATGTGAAACCATTGAGGAGCTTTGAACTTTGTCTTGTGGAGTTGGCCCAGACGGGGATGAGAGGTTGAGGCCTTATACCACAGCATTTCATTCAGTCTCTAGGCTTAGGTTCCTTTGGAAGAGCAAGGCAGTGTTCCTTGAAGAGATATTTCCAAAAGAAATCTGATGAGGGCAATCTTCACTATAAGCAGCACTATAAGGAGATCAGGGCAGTGCTTCACTATGCCAACTGCAGTAGTAATTAACAAGTTATTTGGATTTTACTTCACATAATCAACTGAGTATTAAGATTATAAAACATAATACAAATATTTTAAACCTTGAAAATGAAAGATAAAGATATCATTAGAGATATTAGGATACAAAAGAGGAGGCAATGGGTGAAAAAAGGCATAAGATGTCATACTCTCATGTTCCATGATGTAGAGTCATAATATGACTACATAAAGATGTAGAATATAAAAATTTTTAAATGAACATAATAAAATAGCAATAAAATTATAAAAATGAAAGAAAGCTAAATGGGAGTTGTGTAAGCAAGCACAATTGCCATTTTTTTTGGAATGGGCTATCAATATATCCGTTGTTTAAATGATAAGGAAAAATAGAATAATCAGCATATGATTTAGAGTTATGGAAATAATCAACACACAAACTTAAAATAGAAGCTTTTAGAAGAATTAGTTTTGAGGGTGACTGGAAGTGGAGCTGTTGGGATAAGAATTGATTTTCTTTGTACTTTGCACTTGTATCTATCTTGCTTGTATTTTAAAAACAAAATGTCCATCAATGGGTGAATAGATAAAGAAGATGTAGTATACACACATGCATGTGCGCGCACACACACACACACACAATAAAATATTATTCAATCATGAGAAAAAAGAAATCTTGACATTTGAGACATGGATAGACCTTGAGGGCATTATGCTAAGTGAAATGAGTCAGACAGAGAAAGACAAATAATGCATGATTTCTCCTGCATATGGAATCCAAAAGAGGCAAACTCAGAGAGATCAGAATGTGGTCACCGTAGGCTGAGGGGGTGGGAAAAATGAGGAGATATTGGTCAAAGAGGCAAACTTTCAGGTATAAGATGAATAAATTCTGAAGATCTAATGTATAGCCTGATGAATATAGTTAATAATACGGTTTCATGTACTTGAAAGTTCCTGTTAGAGTAAATCTTAAATGTTCTCACAAAAACAAAATGGCAATGTGATATGACAAAAGTGTTAGCCAACTCTCTGTTGATAATCAATTTGCAATATATCGGTGTAAAGCAGCACATTGTACATTTTAAACTTACACAAAGTTATATGTAAATTATATCTCAAAGCAGAGAAAAATAAAAGAATGTATTAACATATGCATTAAAAATGAAGAATAAGTCTGCTTTTTAAAACATTAATGGTTGTGTAAAATAAATTAATTTATTAAGGATTTAGTGTTTCAGAAAAAAGGATTTAGTGTTTCATAACATTGCTACAGACTATGAGGAATCTGGTTAATATACAAAATTATTTTATACTTATTCAACTCTTTATGTTGAATATGTAGTCTCAGTGTTAAGCAAATTAGAAAAAGTTATATACACAAAACTACAAAATATTTGGTGGTCATAGAATGAATTATTTAATCTGTATGGATTTATAATGACTCAGCTTTCATTCGCATCCTACCCTTTTCCTCAGGTGCTTCACTATGCACCTATCTCTTTTATTTCTCCTACTCCTTATTCTTTAAGAGGTTTAAAATTATATGTAATATCCTGAGTTAAGTAACTCAATTTCTATAAGAGTCAACTATAGTGAATGGGATACATCTATTTCTATAAAAAAATGTTAAAGGTCAGAAAACTTGTCACCTGAATCCTCACCATTTAAAAATAAAGATAAATGTAAATATTTTTGATATATATTTAATCTTCTCTGCAATAGGAGGCTTGGGGCGCTTGGGTGGCTCAGCGGGTTAAAGCCTCTGCCTTTGGCTCAGGTCATGGTCCTAGGGTCCTGGGATAAGCCCCGTATCGGCTGTCTGCTCGGCAGGGAGCCTGCTTCCCTCTTTCTCTGCCTGCCTCTCTGCTTACTTGTTGTCTCTCTCTCTGTGTCAAATATATAAATAAAATCTTTAAAAAAAAAAGAAAAAAAAGATGCAGTAGGAGGCTGTCTTCGCAGAGTTAATGGCTTTATTATAGTTGTTAAGTATCTGACTTTTAACTTTTTTTTCCTTGAGTTATTTCAATGAACTTTAATTCCTTTTTATGTAAGTTTCAACAAATGATAATGTCACACAAAACTTTCTACTACATCTGAACTGCTGTTAAGCAAATTGGGGGCGAAATGCCAGAAAGTTAGAAAAAGCATGCAAATATGGTCCACAAATGCTTTGTGAATAAAACCCCTAATCTTGGGTACTAACTGTACCATCTGTTCTCTAGTTATGTACTTTTTCTCCAAAAAATATAAGTGATATGAATCCTTCTTATTATAAAAGAAATATTAGGAAGCCACACAAAGTAAGCATGTTCTTTTTTTATTCTTTAAGATTTTTCTCTTCTGGAAAGACAGGCTGAATGAGTTGAGGACAGAATACGAAGTGGATATTTAAAAGTAAAAGGAAAAAAATAAAAGTGAATTCTGAAAGTAAAAGAAAAAGGAAATAAAATAAAAGTGAATTCTGAAAGAATACAGAGACACTGAATACCAATTCACTTCCACAAGTGAACCGATATTTCAAAAATAAGAGATAAAATCATCAAGCAAATCTGAGATAAATTGTGGTGACACATATTGCTTTCACTGAAAGAATACATATGCCTTTGAATATAAGAATAAATGAAATCAATGTTCAATTTAGATGCTTTATTGTAGCAATGACATTGAAACAATAAAAAATCTTTTTCTTGGGAAATAGGCCATTGACCAGTTACTTGTAGAATGTGCCTTCCTTTTGTGCTTATGAGTAACCCAATATTTCCTTTGTTCATTTGTTTAACTATTACTAAGAGAAACCCAGAAGAGTGACACTAGATTGGTTACATAACGCTTACTCAAGAAATAGAATTAGCATGAAATCCAGTAGGAGTCACTCTATATGCTATCTGACAAAATTACCACAGTCTATCAAACTCAAATAAGGTCCACATATACAATACAATCAAAATGACACATCCACATTCTAGATTATCTTTTTAAAAAGTAGATTTAAAATAGAATAGAAAAATAGAAATCCCAACACTTTGAGAGCTTTGCAGAAATACTCTAGATGACTAGATAGCTCCCAAATGGCTTGCAGTAGGACCACAGGACAGGGAACTAAGGCTTTCATCTCAATAATCATGAGTTTACTAAGTTAATTCCAGACTCTTGTTGAAGGCAATGGCTAAAAAAGACCTTATATGTGGTTTGTTAAAATATTTCTTAGAAGACCAAAATATCAATGTCATCTTCTCCAGAACATTCTGCTAGGATCAAAAACAGAGAGACGTAATTTCTGGAATAAATAGAAAACTATTAAATTTTAGAGTTTCAGTGTTTATGAGCTGGAGACATATCTTCATCATCATGCAATTTATCCACTGTGGAATTTGCTAACCAAAGGGTTTTGTCCTCAATTTCTGGATTGATATTTACCCATTAATTAATCTGACTGAATCCTCATTTCTGTTATACCAGGGAGATACACTTTTATTTAACAAAAATTTGACTATGCGGATATTATTATTTTTTTGTTCACAGTTACTTCTTTAGCTGCCATTTCAACATTACTATCTGCATATATACATGTGTATGTGGATACACTATTGTCCAATAAATGGAAAATCCATTCCCTGACTGTTGTGAATCATTTACGCTGTTGTTAAATCATGTTCTTACACTAGCTATACTCTGTAAAAGATAAAACTTCTCATTGCTATGCTTAAAATGTTAATAAATTGTATTTATTTAGCTGACAATTATAGAGAATAATTAGCAATCTTCTGTTTTCCTATACAATATGTATAGAACACCATGACTAAACTCTTGTCTATAAATGACAGGTCCCAAAAGATAAAACAATTTGCCAAATGTCTGTGACATAACTAACAGATGTAAAAATGCCTAAATTGTTTTAAAAATATTGTTTGGATTCTATTAATTTCATATTAGACTATCCAAGTTTAATTACTAGAAGTCTAAAAATTCAAAGACATAAAATTCAAATATAATCCACACCTACCTCTTTTTTTCTCACAGATAAATTAACAGAAACAATTGTCACATGGTCTTTGGATCACCTTTTAGTTTACAATGATTTTCCAGCCCACTGCTCAGTCCTTAAAGACCTGATCTCTAGCATTTAAGTAGAATATTTTCACACTGCAAATGTCTATCTAGGCTAATATCAAAAAGTGAGTTAAAAAAGAAATTTTTCTTTAACTTATTTTTAAATTAGGAAAATAAACTATGTGTTTTTGTAGGTAACTATTGCCATAGGCAATATGATTTAGAATTTTCCCAAAATTTATTCTATAAAATCTGGAGACTTTTTGTTACTTTTTTGACTGGTTTATTTTTAGAAGATTTCATAAATATTGACAGTGAAAACACATCTATGTAGAGTCTCATACTTTATTTTTTATTTTTATTTTAAGAGATTTTTATTTTTTTATTTGACAGAGAGAGAGAGATCACAAGTAGACAGACAGGCAGTCAGGGAGAAGCAGGCTCCCTGTTGAGCAGAGAGCCCAATGCTTTGCTTAATCCCAGGACCCGGAGATCAGGACCTGAGCTGAAGGCAGAAGCTTAACCAACTGAGCCATCCAGGTGCCCTGTGAAGTCTCATACTTTAAACAGGCCCTTAAATTTCCATTTATTCAAGGAGCCATATTACTGTCAATCACCATAGCCATGACTATCTGCACAAATAAATATAAATAATAAAAAAATTGAAATGATAATTTATATCAGAAAAAAACCTTTTAAACTATGTATGAATAACAATGGATTAAAATATTTGTGTTTAAATCTGAAAGACACAACTTGTGCTTCCATTTAGATTTAATTTATAAGAGCCGATAAACTAAATTGTAAAAAACACAATATATTAGTCCTGAGCAAAAGTTACATATTAGAATTTATTTTGAAATATTTCACATAGATCATTATAGAACAATTTCAAGATTTAGAATATTGCAAACCACAGAATGCATAATACAGACAAAACATTATAGAACCCAGCCAATAAGTCTGCTAATTCTAATATTAGAGCACTTCCAAAGCAATGCATGCTTGTTATTCTAAGGGAGATAAATCAATATGTTGTGCAATACAATTAGCATAGAGATAAAGGGCATAGATCAAAATGATGAGTTTTTTATGAGCTAGAAGTTATTTTTTGCCAGTAATGGTGACACAGCCATGCCAAGGACTGTTTCTAGTTTCTAGACTGTAAAAGGTTATTCATACAGAAAACACAAAGACATTTATGTCATCAACATACAAGTCTTGGGAGATATAGTGTGTCTCATCATTCATAACTACAGAAGTAATTTAATCTCTCAACATTTTAATTTAACATTAAATATTTGGTTTGTATGGAAGTTCTAGGGAAACACAGATGATCAGTATCTGTCTATAATTGTGAATTCTAGTGGAAGATATCCAATATCAGATTATTTTGTTAGGAAACTGTTCATAACATTCAGCTAAATGAATATTTATGCTATTTATGGAATTGTGATAGACACTAGGGCATTCCAATGTAATCTAAGTCACCATCCTGACATTGACTTGCATAGAATATAAAAACAGAAACAGTGTCAATAAGGGAGCAAAGATAGATTGACTAACAATCAGAATAAACAGGACACACATAAAATGTAGCCGTGCACTAGATGGAAGTAATGAGCATGAACTAGAGCAGTATTTACCAATGTTCCAACTCTCACCAAGAATCTTCACAGGTTTTGTCATATGCACATACCACCTGTCCTCTTAAGTTCTTTAAATTTACTTTCTTCAAATCTTTATTCAACTTTTAATTTATATACATTTACTTAAAAGACCACTTTATGAGCTGTCTTTATTTTTTGGAATTATGTACATACATTTTGAGACATTGCTAATGTTAAAAGAAGGAGAATTCATAGGTTGACTCCCCTTCACAGACACACATGCTCACATTCTTTAAGGTGGAAACCAATCATCAATGGGAAGCTAAAATAATAAGTTCAGGCAATGAGAAGTAAGACTGCATCAATGACAGATGTCAACACCATCCCTACCATTAGATTGTCAGCACTGTGAATTTCAATGTGGGGAAACAGAGCTTGAGTCTTTTGCACTCTCGACAGGACTTGATCTGAGATTGTTGGTGCTAACAGCAGAAGGGAAAGCACATCATTGGAGAAAAATTTCCCTCATTTAGGTCTACAGGACACCCAGGTCATGATAAAGCAAAAAACCGAAAGTCATAAAGATAATACATTATTTGTGTCAGTTAGCCAAAAACAAAACAAAACAAAACAAAAAACAAAAACAAACAACAAAAAAATAGTTTTAGTTCCTCCCCAAAAGGAACATTTTTTGGAATGATCAGATGTAGACTTTATGACTGAATATATGAAATATTTAAGATATAAAGCACACAGTTGCTAAGTGATTATGAGACATTACTATGAATTAATAGGTAGATTTAAATATGCAACCATAAGAAATAAATTTTTTTAAAGTATGAATTAAACATCAAATAAATTGATTTGAGAAAAATAGTGAAGTAGAAGATAGATCTAAAAATATACCTAAAGCACAGCATGAAAGAGATATGTTGGGAAAGGTCAAAAAGACTATGAAAAAGAATAAAATAAACTTGAGTCCTTAAGAAAAAAATAAATGGAGTGGAGGCAGCATTTAAGAAGTAATAAATATTTTTTAGAATGTGTTTGGTACATGAATCTATAGATCAAGGATGCACACTGTATGCAAAAGTAATAATAAAAACAATGTATTGTGATATATAAGCACAGTAGGACATCAAAGACAAAGCAACTGTTTTTAAAATAGCAGAGAAAAGTGGAGATCAACTATAAAGAACCAATGATCAGAATGATAGTGAACTTCTTGACTATGACAAGAGATGTGAAAAGACAAAAACATTGGTTTTCCACTGTGAAAAAAAAATTACACGTGCTAAACCCTGGAAAATTGACCTCAACAATGGGCTTTAGATTTAAAAGGTAAGAAAAAGTTTATAAAATTGTAAAAATGTATGCAAATCAGAAAATACATGTCTTTATACATGTGTTTTGGTAATTTTGAGTCTACGTTTCTCTTGGGTACAATCTATGGATACAACTGCTGGCTCAGCTCTAGATATATTACATTCAGCTTTAGTAAATAGCAGAGTACTAAGCAATTTTCCAAAGAAGTTATATCAAAATGATAGCAAAATATTATACTCCTATTAGTAGTATGTAGTATTGTCTATTTTTCATCTATCTATTCATCTATTCATTCATTCATTCATTTGTTATTCATTCTGGAAGGAATGTAGTTGTATTAAACATTGCAGTTTTAATATGAATTTCCTTGATGATGAATGAAGTTGATTATTATTGTTTTAAGTTACATTTTCTTCACAATTAAAATGTCAAAACTATCCAAATGTTTATCAAAAACAAATGGATAAATAAATTGTGATTTATTCATACATTAGAACACCATTCATTAGTAACATGAACAATTACAAATATATTCAATAACATGTATAAATCTCACAACCATAATATTGAGGGTAAGAAACCAGCAATGAATATGTCCTGTTTGAATTTACTTATCTAATGTTCAAAGAGGCAAACATAATCTATAGTGTTAAAAGTCGAGAGTATTGGCTATCCTTGGGGAGCACAGAGCAGCAACAAGAGGTGGAGGGTAGTTTTGAAAAGGAGAACAAGGCTATTAGTCTACATCTTGATCTTTGTATTGGGAACAAAAGTATGTTTACTTATGATATGTCATTCAACTTCAATTTTAAAAACTACACACAAAAAAGGCGAAGATCACCAAATCAGCTTTTTTTTTTTTTTTTAAGATTTTCTTTATTTTTTGACAGAGAGAGAGAGACAGTGAGAGAAGGAATACAAGCAGGGGAGGTGGGAGAGGGAGAAGCAGGCCTCCCGCCAAGCAGGGAGTGGATGCTGGGCTGGATCCCCAGGCCCCCGGGACCGAACTGAAGGCAGATGTCCAAAGACTGAGCCACCCAGGTGCCCCATCAAATCAGCTTTTAAGAAATATAACTATTTATTATACATAAAAGATGAAAACAAAGCACAAGAGAGATTGAAATCAAAGTCTGGAATTAGACATAAAAAGCAAATACGAAGCAAAAGAAATCCAGTAAACCTATAATTACACAAAATAAACTTTAAAATATAAAATATTTATTGTATATATAAAATAAAAAATAAATTAATTAAATAAATAAAATATAAAATAAATCAAGAGGGAGTAGAAAATAATAAAATAGAACAAAATTTGAGAGAACTTTAAGTTGACAAACCCTTATCATGGTAAGTCATGTGAACAGAACACTTTCAATTATTGACAATTAAATTTATTGACAAATTAAATCAAATTGCAAAACACAATTAATTAGCCTAATCTGAAAGGCCTACGTAGAACTCTGTCCCCAACAATTAGAAAATATCCATTATTTCCCCTCACACGTAGAATATTTTATAAACTGTTTGTATAATATCCCATGAAAAAAGGCTCAGCGTATTTCTAAGAAACAGCATCATTTAAAACAGGTTCTCTGACCACAATACAAAGAAGTTAGAGTCAGTAAGAAAAAAAAGTACCTCTATCCATACAAAAAAAAAATCCATATTAATAGTTGTAAGAATAGATCTTAACAATAATTAATAAACATTTAGAAATAAAAACTATAATAAAATGATCTGATTCAGGTAAAATATTGTTCAAAAGAAATAGTCTAAAATGTGTATATTAAAAAGAAAAAAAGACTGAAATTTAATGAGTTAAGTGTTCAATCTCAGATTAAACTGAAAAACAAGGAAGCAAACAATCCAAAGGAAGGATATAAGATAATAGAAAACAAAGATAACGTAGTGAGGATTTACAAAGTGGAAATGTTTGTTCATTTACATTTTAAAGAAATCAGAAAATAATAAAATTATTAAAAATAAAGGGGAGTTCCTCTTTCTTTTCTTCTTTCTTTAAACAAATCTGTCCCGTAGCCATTGGGTGGAGCTAAATAAAGTAATTGAGTCAGGGAATGAGGGAAGCTATGGTGGCCCAGAGAAAGGTGTTAGAGCCCAGGGATAGCGAGTAGGTCATCTCTGCTGAGGGATGGCAGTGTGTTGCATGTTGGAACCCTGCACAGTATGAGAGCTCTACATGGAAAGGTGGCCAATCACATGGTGAAGAGTCTCTCTACTCTAAAGGCAACCTAAAGAAGGTGTGAGTGAAGGGATCTGAGCTCAAGCTAAGCAAAGAAAGAATCTGCATGTGTACTCACATATGTTCTCTAACAATAACTGTTAGATCTTAGGTTATAAATACTGTTTTCTACTAAAAGGAACCAAGGATACTTGGAGAAATAGTAGATTCCAGGGCTAAGACAATGAAAATAACAAATAACTCTGGAACATCTCATTATGCTAGAAAGTAAGGAAATCCTCAAAATATAGTGAGGACATGTCAAAAGGACACATAATTCAGCTTGACAGATTGCTACCAGTCAAATCTGGGACATACAAACATCAAAGAAATTATAATAATGTAGTAGGTTGAATAGTGTCCCTCAAATTTATGTCCTCTGAGGACCTCAAATTGAGGTCCTCCCAGAACCTCAGAATGTGATCTTATTTGGATAGAGGCTTTGCACAGATAACTAAGTTAAGATGAACTCATACTGGATCAAGGTGGGTCCTAAATCTAAAGACCAGCGTCTTTATGAGAAGAGGTCACACAGGGATACCTTCAATGAAGGCCATGTAAAGATAGAGGCAGAAACTGGAATGGTGCATCTACAAGCTAAGGAATCCAAAGAATTGCCATGAGCAAATAGCAGTTAAGAAGGAACAAAAAGGCTATTTCCCTAAAGCCTTCAAATGGAGCATGGGCCTGATAACAGCTTGATATTGGTCTTCTAACCTCCAAATATGTGAGAGAATAAATTTCTCTTGTTTTAAGCCATCTTCCTTCTGGTATTTTTTTTTTTTTTACAATAGCCCTCAGACACTAATATAGATAGGAACAGATTATAACTCATAGAACAGGAAGTTATGACTCCATGATGATGTAAATAAATAAACATATAAATTGAAATTTGAAAAAAATAGAATACTTATGTAATCTCCAATTACCTTCCCATGTATTATTAATTAACTGCAGAGGAAAAAGGTAATATTATAAAAGAGAAGGCTGGCAGATACCACCTTAATCAAGTTATTAAATTTAACATTGATAATCAGATAAATCTAAATCATGTGCCTACAGATAGGATGCAATGAGAAAAATCCCAAATTAAGGGAGATTCTACAAAATATTTTGCCTGTAATCTTGGAGCGTCAGGATAGGCGATGTCAAGAACAGGCAGGAGAACTATGTCAGATTAAAGAAGTTAAAGAGACATTTTAACAAAATGTTAACACATTGTTCTAAACTAGATTCTTGAGTAATAAAGAACAACATAGGGGCAACTACTAAAAGTTGAACAGAGTATTAGATATTAGTAATAAGTGAACATTAATTTTAAAAGTTGGATAGTTTCAAAGTTTGTAAGAATGGAAGAGAATGTCATTGTAGAGAATACATACTGAATTATTCAGGAATGATAGGGTATTAGGTCAGCAACTTACTCTCAAATGATTCAGGGATAAAATATGCTTTGTAGTTTACTTGAAACTTTCTAAATTTGAGACAGACAAATTGAAGGGTATTTATATTGTTTCCTTCCTATTTCTTCTTGAGCAATTCTGCAATACATAACTTTATATATGTATATATATATAAATTAATCCTTCGAGACAGATTTTCAGAAATGGGAATGATGCATTTTTTTTAGTAGAAGTCATCATTTTGCTTCTAAAATTGCTATAATTAATTATATTACCATCAGTTTTATTTAGAAAACTAAATTTTCTCTGATTTCATCTGTAGTAGGTATTATCTCAATTTTGAAAATAGCCTGTCTTATGGGTATAAAATGTTTGTTCAATGTTACTTTAATTTGCATTTGTTGACTACTAATTAGTTTGAGTGTCTTTTCATATGCTTATTCACCATTTGGTTCTGTTCCTCTGTGAATTGCCACTTCCTACAGTTTCTTCATTTCCACAAAAAGCACATTCCTATTGTGTTTTTTGTCTCTGACTTAGCAAACTATTTTCCTCTTGTGCTTTGAGACATTTCTTTCAATTTGATATTTTAGGCCAAACAGTGATTATATCTTCCTCAATTCTTTTACTAAACCATTTGCTGGGAAATAATATCTTTTTTATATTTCCTAGTTCTAAAATAAGTGCTTTCCATGTATGTGTGCTGCATTCAGATCTAATTTTTTGTTATTACTCAAGTTGCTGCATGTCAACACCAATGACTCTGTTTTCCTTGCCCTGTATTAATACTGCTTTAACTGCAGTTTCTATCTTGTTACCTAGAAACCTTAGATTTGTTATTATTATATGTTTATATTGGTTTGGGGGTTATAAGCTTGGTTGGTTCCACATCACCTGCCCATGAGCATTTGGAATGAAAAGAATTCTGCCACCCTGTGGGGCAATGCAGCATTAGGTCTGCTACCCTTCACCTACTAAGGCACTAAGAGAATTGTATACCTAGGTCTCCTTAATCTTTGGCCTTAGAATTGGGGAGCTCCCAGTTCACTTACTCATGTCCGCACTGTCACCATCGTGTTGACATTTCACATTTGAATCAAAAGATCCCAGAGAACATAGTTGAGTCAAAGATCCCAGATTTTTCTAGGATACACTGATTCTAATATTCACCTGTAATTTCATGGGACAACCACAGAATTTTGGATAGGCAGAGAAATTGTGAGGTTCAGAGGGAAACAAAAGTAAGATTCAACACCAATCTCTCCAGCTTTTATATTTTCTTTCCACGATTAAATATTCAGTTATTTAGAGTAACTCATAGCCACTTGAATATATTGATGTCTTTAAAATATTTCATTTAAAATGGCTTCCAGCATATAAACACAAAATGAGAATAATTGACTTTAAAATAGATTACTAGTAGAGTTAAAATAAGTAAATGTTACTTTGTCTCAATGAAATGCAAATGCCATTTTTAATCCTCTTCCTCTCTGTGTATTCTGGTATTATATTCTAACTTATCAATCATAAAGAGAAGAAAAAAAGAAGTGAGATGAAATAAACCTTTTTATATAATTTTCGTTTTTTAAAATATAAATTTCATCAAGCAAAATTCAATAACATTGAAGTTCTCCTTAAAATATAACTTGTCTTGAGAATCCATCTGCACAACAGGAAAAATTCTGTCGGTGATTTACTGTGGTGTTACACTTTGACTATAGATGATAAGTGGTATAAGTGATCCACACTCTCCAAATCTTAACAAATTCTTATCTTTAGAATATATATTTTTCTTTTTTCTTCAAATTTACATTCTACATTTTTCAAAATTCAGAGTTTTCTAATAAATCAGAACATCATCTTCTTTTATTCTTGCAGAAGTACTTTCAAAGAGAATGACTAAAATTTTCACATTTCCCTTTAAAAACTTTGAGGTGGAATTGAAAATGGATGATTATAATTCACATTTCATTTATGCCTACTTTTTTTACATTAGCTGTTTCCAAAGTATCAATGCTATGCTTTAATCCTGCATATTAATGATATGCTAGTAGGTTAATGGGCAACATTCTTTTTATAAATAATCCATTTTATAATAGACACTCTATGGACAGTCTTAGGTTTTGTATGAATCACATCATATAGGCTGTTTATTCCAAGCACCAGGGACCACCTATCTAAAACTTTAATGTAATTAAATTAGCTTCGGGATAATTTCTTTCTTTTTTTTTTTAATTATGAATGTATTTTCTCTCTTTTTTTTTTTAGGATTTTATTTATTTATTTGAAAGAGAGGAGAGAGATCACAAGTAGGTAGAGAGGCAGGCAGAGAGAGAGGGGGAAGCAGGCTCCATGCCAAGCAGAGAGCCCAATGTGGGGCTCAATCCCAGGACCCTGAGATCATGACCTGAGCCTAAAGCAGAGGCTTTAACCCACTGAGCCACCCAGGCGCCCCACTTCAGGATAATTTCTACATTAATACATAGTGAGGAAAATATAGTAGCCGTTTTAGAAAATCAGATGCTATATTAAAAGTTTAAATGAATTGTGATATTACACATGGTCACCTGATATAAAACTTAAGAAATTATTCTTTCTGCCTAAAATAAACAAGCCAAATGACTATGAAAAAGTCATTTAAAGAATTTATAAAGGTATGCAAGTTGGAAAATTAAATAATAGCAACAACATTCAGTAACTCAGTAATGTAATAGTAGCAATATTTCATCTATGCTGTATTCCTGACAAGTAGTGGATTTATAATCCAAACACTTGAGTTTAGCTATGCCTGTAGTCTTAAAAAAAAAATTGATTTAAAAACTTTTGGAAAATTATTTTACAGATTTTGGAATCTCATTCTCCTCATGTGTCATGGGGGAAATCAGATTATCATCAAATAAAAGAAAGACCTGGTCTATACTTCTTTTTAAAAAATGAGAGAAATAAGAAGAAAGTGGGGGAAATGGAGGAGATGGAACAGGAAGAGTAAGTGGAAAAAGAGGAGTGGAGGAAGGAATGAAGGACGGCAGGATGGAAAGAATGGAAGGGAAGGAGGAAGGAAGGAAGACAAAAAAATAAAAATAAAAATTCAAAACAAAATACCTTTTTAGATTGGTACTTTACACTGTTTACATTAAAAAAAATGGAAAATAAGAAAATGCTAAGTTCATCACATGGAAGACAAAATTCAAAAAACAAATATTTTAGTTTACCAGTTTTTAACACAAACATTCAGTGTTTGTAAGTTTCACATTTTAGCATTCATATTAAGTCAAAAATGGCATCGTGATCACCTGTCACTGTTTTGGTGTCATGCTATCCTTCGTGAGGAGAGTAAGGGGTTCATTCTCTAGCCAGATATTCTTTTAGGTGTTTTGTATGTTATCTTAGCTAATGTTTGCAATCACTCAGTTACATATGATTTCCATTTCATGTAAGAAGAAACTTCTAATTACACTTTCAACATTCTGCATTTAAGAAGAGATGAACTTATTTGAATGCCAGTATTACTGAGTCCAAAGACATTTTTATTTTATTATACCATTTCCTTTTTGTATATGCTCATATTTTTTAATAAATAGGTAAGAAATTGAAGGGGAGTAGGTTAATTTGGTACTACTAGACATGTAATTTAACAAGTGCAAGATTAACATGATTTAGGCAATATTTTTAACACTAGCAAACTAAGAGAAAACAAAATCAGCAAGATCAGTAGTCTAATTTCAACATAACCCTTCAGATAATTTTCTATCATTTGATCAAATGAAGCATGATTACCCTTAATTTGAATATGGATATCTTTTTATAAAAAATTAAGGTTTCTTTACTGATTATTAAATTCACAAGAAAGTCACAATGCAAAGTTTTCTGCTCTAACAATTTTTCCCTTTGGAAATTAATAATAATCTTATTGAAATCATAACCAATTTTTAAAGAAATTACAATTTTTCATTGATTGGGAGGGTGACAGTTGCACAGATACTAATTTTTAAACTCTTTAGTTTAGGGGAATTACCATCATCTATGCATGTAAGATCATACTTTCTCTTGAATTTATTTTATTTTAGATTTCTCCTTAATCTACATTCTCCAGTCACATCTAATGCTTCATAAAACCCACAGCAGGCCCCAAGGTTTGATGTGTGTCCTTAGATAATGACATGTCCTGTTAAAGTAATATTTTCTTATTTATCTCAAATTTAAAGTTATAATAATAAGTGTGCTATGTACCCTTTGTCCTGCTTCTTACTTTTTATTTGTAAAACTATATTTTAATATTTATTTATTGTTTTAGGTATATCTTATATACAGTTTCTAAATACATGGCATTGGAGAGAATCTATCTGCAATATTAATTTATTTATTACTCTGGAGATGAAAACATAGGTTGTCTCCAAACCCTTAACTACCACAAATATAGTCAATAAACAAATATTACATGGTACCTTATGGACCTATTATGCAAACTAGAGAAATTTTCTGGTACATATAAACAAGGCATGAAACTTGGATTAAAGGGAACACAAATATTCCCTTCCGCTAAATACCGTCAGATTGCTTTTTAGAATGACTGTTTCACTTTCATCTTCAAGTGATAAGTTTGTTATACATCGTATTTGCAGAGGTAAGTAGTCTTTTTTTGGTGTAGTTGACACACAATGTTACATTTGTTTCAGGTGTACAACATAGGGATTCAACTTCTCTACATATTATGCTATGCTTACCACAGGTGTAGCTACCATCTGTCACAGTAAAACCCTATTACATATCATTAACTACATGCCCTCTGCTGTGCCTTCTATTCCCGTGACTTGTTCATTCCAGAACTGGAAACCTGTAGCTCCGTGCCCCTTCATCCATTTTGCCCATCCTGCCACAACCCTCCTCTCTGGCAACCATCGGTTTGTTCTATATATTTATAGGCCTGATTCTGGTTTCATTTGCTTTCTTATTCACTTGTTTTGTTTTTTAGATTTCACATATGAATGAAATCATATGGTATTTGTCTCTTATTTCACATTATACTTGTTGCAAATGTGAAGATCTCATCTTTTTTTTTTTGTGGATACATAATATTCCAGTTCGTATCTGTGTGTGTGTGTGTGTGTGTGTGTGTGTGTGTGTGTGTATTGCATCTTTATCCATTTGTCTATTGATGGACACTTAGGTTGCTCACGTATCTTGGCTATTATAAATAATTGCTAGAATGAACATAGGGCTGCATATGTCTTTTCAAATTAGTGTTTTTTTTCCTTTGGGTGAAGTAGTACAATTATTGAATCATATGGTATTTCTTTTTAGATTTTATATATTTATTTGACAGAGAGAAAGAAATCACAAGTAGGCAGAGAGGCAGGCAAAGGGGAAAGCAGGCTCCCTGCTGAGCAGAGAGCTGCTCCCAGGACCCTGAGATTATGACCTGAGCTGAAAACAGAGGTTTACCACACTGAGGCACCCAGGCACCCCTCATATGGTATTTCTACTTTTAATTTCTTCAGGAACCCCCATATTGTTTTCCACAGTGTCTGTACCAATTTACATTCCTAACAATAGTGTGCAAGTGTTCATTTTTCTTCACATTTTTGTCAGCACTTGCTATATCTTGTCCTTTTGAAGTTAGCCATTCTGACAGGGGTAAGGTGGTATTTCATTGTAAGTTTTATTTACATTTCCCTCATTATTTGTGATGTTAAGCATCTTTTCATGTGTTTTTTGAACATCTCTATGTCATACCAATTTACATTCCCATCAATAGTGTGCAAGTGTTCATTTTGGGGGGAAAAATGTCTATTCAAGTCCTCTGTTCATTTTTTTTAAGTCAGATTCTTTGGGTTTTTGTTTTGTTTTTATTTTTGTTTTTTTTTTCTTTTTGGCATTGAGTTGTATAAATAAAAACCTTTTGCATAGCAAAAGAAACCATCAACAAAACCAAAGACAAGCTACTGAATGGAAGAAGATTTTTGCAAATGAAATATCCAGTGAAGGGTTAGTATCCAAAATATATAAAGAGATAAATAGTCTTAGCTACCTGATATCTTAGAAACTTCCTGGCCTGAAACTGGCTGCCTCTGTGCCTTGCCTCCACCTCAGGGAATACATGGAAAACAAAGGCAAAAGAACTGTAGCTTAAATCAAAATCTCCTTACAGTTTGCTGCCCACTGATAGATACCTGAAACATGCAGAACTTCATCTTTCTCAAAGAACTCCTGGCTGCCTTAATGTTTAAAAGTAACCCTATGGGATGCCTGGGTGACTCAGTAGGTTAAATGTCTACCTTCAGCTCAGGTAATGATCCCCAGGTCCTGGGATCTAGTCCCATGTCCAATTCCCTGCTCAGCAGGGAGCCTGCTTCTCCCTCTGTCTGCCCCCTCTCCTTCTGCTCTCTCTCCCTCTCTCTAACAAATAAATAAATAAATAAAATCTTAAAAAAAAAATACAACCCAGTAACTTTATCTTGACGGGGCAGCTGGGTGGCTCAGTCAGTTAAGTGTCTGCTTCTGGCTTGTGTCATGATCTCATGGGTCCCACTCAGTGGAGAGTCTGCTTCTCCCTCTCCCTCTGCCCCTCCCCACTGTTCCAGTTCTCTCGTGTGCATAGTGTGCATATTCTCTTTCTCTCCATCACTCTCTCTCTCTCTCAATAAATAAAATCTTAAAAAAATAATAACCTAAAAATAATAATAATAATAACCTTATCTCGGCATCAGCTGTCACCTCTAGGTCCTAAAAGTCTTGATTCCAGATTCCCTAGAGGCTTGAGCTACCCCTAACCCCTATGAATTAAAAAGTGTACAATTAGTCACTCCTCATAATCCAAGTATAGCTCTTTCTGCCCACAGGTCCTGTCCTGTGAGTAGAGAAGGGTTTAAGGTATAGGCAGGGAAAGGTAGGAGGCCCCTGATTCCCTTGACTAGGCTTACGCAGCAGGGCTACATAAGCTAGGCTCACATAAATCTCAAATGTGGAGAAATGCTGAGGTGTACAAAACCAGAGATAAGGGAACAAGCCAGACCACCTGGCCCTGGATGTTAAGGAGTACTTTTTTTTCTTTTTTTGGCAGCTACATTGTAATCACAGAAAATGACCAGACCTCAAAGAAGAAGTAAGCCATTAAAGGATGTTATTAATAGTCCTCGCTCAAACCAGGAGAGCACAAGAATTTCAAAGCCACAAGCTTCCTGGTCGGGTCTCAATAAAAGACTGCTAGTGAAAGCCCACAGTGGCAATCCATCTGGGACCCCTCTCACTCTAGAGAGCCTTTTTTTTTTTCCTTTCTGCTCTTCCCTTCATTTCATAAACTTTCACTCCATGTCACCCTCCGGGCAGAGGGTGTACCCAATCACAATTTCTCTTGGGACTCATGGCTCCTTTTCCACAGCAGGGAATTCTACTTTCCATATATTCTGAAGCTCTCCAGAGGTTGGGCAGCTTTTTCCCACTGATTGCTCTAAATTGCTGTCATCTGATGTGAAGCGGTCATCCCATACAAAGAGGTAACAGTAGGAGATGCTATCCAGTGCACTCAGATCAGCTTTAGACCAAGGTATCCACAAGTTATCAAGACATCAGAGAAAGGTGTACCTGCCACTTTATGTCTTTGAGATTTAGCAAGCACCCAAGCGATGCCACTGGTGTTTACCCTGAGACTAGGACACATAAGTGGTTTTTTTGAACACTTTTAAAATATTACTCCATTGTCTGCTTGCATTCAATGTCCTTGGGAGATTATTTTATCATAATTTGATTCTTGTTCCTTTGGAAATGATCAGTGCTCACTTTCTTTAAGCTTTTACAAGAATCTATCTTGTTTTTCTAAAATTTCATGACAACGTAAAGATATATAAAATATTCCTTTTCTTTATAGTTTTGTTAAATTTCACTATAAGAGGATTTTCTCTGAATCCTGTTTGGTACTGTATGATATAGTTCCAAAAATTCTTTTTCATCTTTATTTTAGGAACTTCTTGGTCATTATCTCAAATATTTTCTCATTTCCAATTATTTTTCTTTTCCTTTTCTTCTGGTAATACTATAAAAATGGTCTACCTTATAAGGTATTAATATAGCTATTTTTGCACTTTATTGATTATATAGTATATTGTTTCCTATGCTTTTACTTTTAATTTACCTATGTCTTTAAGTTTGAGGTGAGATTCTTAAAAAGAGAACGTGATGGATCATTTTATTTTTAACCCACTCTGCCAACTGACGTCTTCTGACTGGTATATTTAGACCACTTACATTTAAGGTAATTACTGATGAGTTAATATATAATTCTGCCACTTGGGGCACCTGGTAGGCTCAGTGGGTTAAAGCCTCTGCCTTCAGCTGAGGTCAGGATCTCAGGGTCCTGGGATTGAGCCCCTCATCGGGCTCTCTGCTCAGCAGGGAGCCTGCTTCCCTCTCTCTCTCTCTGCCTGCCTCTCTGCCTACTTGTGATCTCTCTCCTCTCTGTCAAATAAATAAATAAAATCTTTTTTAAAAAATAATTCTGCCACTTTATTATTGGTTTTCTACTTGTTTCCTCAGATTCTTATATCTCTGTTTCACTTGTATTACATTTCTCATGTTACTTGAATATTTTTTTAGGATTACATTTGGATTCATTTATACTGGCTCGAGTATATCTCTTTGAAGAGTTGTTACAGTAGTTGTTCTGGGTGTTGCAATATGCATACATGACTTTAACAGTCTCCGTTCATCAACATTTTACTATGTGAAGGGTGGAAACCTTTCTTGCATTTAGTTTCCTTTTTTCCACTTTTGAATATCATTGTCTTGTCCATCAAATACTGCCATAATTTCTGTTTTTATCACCAAATATGATGCTAAATCTCATGAAGAATGGGATCATCTATTGCATATACCCATATTTTTGCCTTTCTGGTCGTCCTTTTTCCTATCTGATGTTCAAGATTCCTTCTTTTATTATTTCCTTTCTATTTGAAAAAATTAACACCAATTTTTAAGAATAGACCTCCATCAAAAAATCGTTTTAGTTTTCCTTTAATCATTTCTCCCTCTTGCTTCCTAAAGGATAGTTTCACCAAATAGAGAATTAACAGTGGACATTTTTTTCTTCCCGCTTTCGAAAGATACTCTTCCATGGTTTCAGATGAGATATATTCTGTCATTTGAATTCTTGCTTCCTTATAGGTTAATCTCTAGCTCCTTTAAAGATTTTTCTCTTCCTTCTTCTCTTTAGTTTTTGAAAGTTCAATTATGATATGTGTTTTGGCGTATTTTTTTTAGGATAAACCCTAAAAAGGTTTATCCTGTTTGAAGGTTGCTTAGCTTCTTGGATCTGCAGGTTTTTGACTTTCACCATATTTGAGAAGTTTTCAGCCATAAGTTCTTCAAAGTATTCTTTCAGTTCCACACCTTTTCTTTTCTCTTTCTGGGACTCAAATCATCCAAATGCTGGACCTTTTGCTATTTTCCCAAGGGAAGTTCTTTATCCTCCTCCTCCTTCTCCTCCTCCTCCTCTTCTTCTCCTCTTCTTCTTCTTCTTCTTCTTCTTCTTCTTCTTCTTCTTCTTCTCCTTCTTCGAGGATGGGGGATTTATTTTCTTTCTATTGTTAACATCAGAAAAGTTAACATTATTTTTCTTCCTTCCAGTTCCAATAATTCTATTTTTTTTGTCTTTTATCCTATTTTTAGTCTATTCAGTGATTTTTAAAAAAATATTGTATTTTAAAGTCTATAATTTCTATTTGGTTATTTATTATAACTTCTGTTTGTTTGTTGAGAGTTTCCATGTTTTAATTTGTTTTAAGAGAATTATTTTTTTTCACAGTAAACAAAATGTATATTTTACAACTTAGTGGGTATTGTCGTACCCCACTAGTAATTAATAAGGATGTTTACCTTATCTGTCCTAGCCTGGATTGTATTAATTTTTTGGTGGATTATTTTAGGGTTTTCTAATCTGAAAGATACACTAATTGTTGCTGTGGTTTGTATTTCTCTAGATAGTAATCAGGGCAAGTACCATATAATAAGTTAATAGTATTTTAATTTTGCTCTTGTGCAAATTACCCATTCTTTCCCTTTGCCCACTTAATTGTTTTTCAATTATCCAGGAAACTACTTTTTTTCTGATATAATATTTTATAGAATTTCTTTTATTTCTTCCACATATGCAGTTCCATCTCCTTGGTCAATTCTAAAAATGTAAAAATTTGCTGCTTCTTTTTTCTTTAACCAGACATTCTCAGGATTGAGTAACTATGTTATTTGTTTCTAAGAAAGCTTTTTCTTTAATTTTGTATTTGGTTGTCACAACAGGATGGTACTATGTTTGGCAGTAAAACAGATACCGTTACAGAACAGTTTCAAGAGAATTTATAATTGATTGCCGAAGCAACTTTGTGATGGATGCTTTGAAGTCTTTATCAGATAATCCCAACATCAGATACACTTTGATGTTGGTGTCAGTCTTGTTTCAAGTTGTGATTTTCTTGGTTCTTAGTATGACATATGATTTGTTTATTGTATTCTGGACATTTTGTTGATTATGCAGGGAAACCCCAAATCCAGATTTTAGTAGACAGTTACCTATTTAGGTTTGACACATGGGTTTTGACATGCTTTTGTGGGCTATGGTTCAAATGGCAGTTTAATTCTCTGAACCTTTGCAGTGCTGTGTCTTTCTGCCGGATTTTTTGGATGCTGTGGACTCCTACTGTTCCCTACTGAGGCTGCGTGAGGTGGGAGAAGAAGTTTCCCCAAACCAGGCTTCTGGTGTCTCTTGGTGAAGAAGGGTGAAGTGGGACCCAATGCTAGTGCCCTGCTCCTATACTAGTTCCTCTGAACAGAGAAGAGTCTAGATCCTATGAGGACAAAGAGGTTTCCTAGATGAAGCCACTTGTCATGGCTGTGTTCCTTTTGCTAGTCCCACCTGCTTGCCCAGGTGTCTCTAAGTTGAGGAGGGGAATCTCAGGCTCATGGGATACATTAAATAGGCTTACTTGGCCTGGACAGATCCTTATGAATTTGAATCTATCCTTCTGGTTCCACTGAAACACATGAAAGTCTCAAGTCTGTCATGCAAGGAGAGTTCCTCCCTCAGTTGCTTATTTCTGGCAGGGCTCCCAATAAATCCTCCTTTCCCTTTGAGTCAGACTTACCTGATGATCCAGAGCAATTCCTGCTTGAAAGGGGGAGGAATCAGTCTACCTGGGCTGTCTTCTGCTGCTAGGTTGGGTTTCATAAATGCTGGGTCTGTGAGGTCTTCTTTCCTGGAAAGAGGTCTCAAGAAGCCCAGCTCCTCTGCTGTGCTTATTTTAAATTTTTACAGTTGCATGCTACTTTTATGTAAGATACAAGCTGTTAGTGATAAAGAGTAGAGGAGATTCACTTAAACATGGTTGATCCAAACACAGACATTAAGCTTTTTCACCCCAAAAGTAAAAAAAAAACCTTCAAAAAGTGTTTTTTTTACCCAAAACACCACTAAGATGATTGCAAAATAATACAGTAATATAAATCCAGGAAGACAAAGATATACAGAAAGAGGACCAAAAGAGAAGAAAGGCTATGAAGAAAATTTTGGTAGCTAGGTTAATAGAGAAGTGATAATTGAATTACCCATCCAGAAAGAGCTGACTTTGAGGTCACTGATCATGCATGTGGCAGTGGTGGTGGTGAGGTCAACAAGAGTTAGAGTGATTTGATTTTGTGAACTTCATGTTCAACAACCCTGGTGTTAAAGAAAAAAGATATTACTTGAAATAGAAATGGGAGACACTGAAAGTAGAAAACTTTTAAAACATTTGCATAAAGAAAAAAATAGATTCTCAGACACTAGCCTCTACCCCACACATCTAAACAACAGTCTTTCACTCATCCCAATAGCAAAGTTTTTCTCTCTGAAGAAGCAGACTAAAGAAATGGTGAATTTTTAGATTCCCAAGCATAGCTGAGGTTGGATATGAAGTGTCTGACTGAAACAGAGAGATTACATAAAATTCTGAAAACAGAAAAATGAAGCTCTAAGTGTTTTTCTGCAAGTCATCTCTCATTGTGCTATCTTATAAGTTTACATGACCTTGGAAAGAGATTGAACTATTTTGTTCTGGGAAACTGACTTACCATAATACAAGACCTACAGATGTAGACATTTAGAAGGACCACAATGAAGAAGCTAATTCACTGCCATATCTTATAATAGGAATCTCACTTTTGACAAGTCTTATTCACTCACAAATGAACCTTGTCACCAAGGGTGATCAGATATTTAAGGAAAATTTGTATTATGAAAGATAGCAAGTCAAACACAAACCAAGGTGTTGATGTGGGAGGATCTAATAATTAAGAATTAGAAGAAAAATAGAGGTAAGGAGCAGGAGAAAATTTATGTGTGTGTATATATATATATACACACATATATATGTGTGTGTATATATATATATACACACACATATATATACACACACATATATATATAAAATTTATATTTTATACATATATAAATTTTATATATATACACACAAAAAGATATTTAGATTCCTCAGAGAAAATAAAGGGCATATTGCAACATGAACAATTCTACATCAAAATAAAGCAAACAAAAACTTAAAAATTAATGGCTTAATATCTAAGCTGGGGAAAAAAGTTGAAATTGACCATAAAGTAAAATTAAAAGGAAAAGTTAAAAATAAAAAAAAAATTAAAAGTTAAAGATGGTAGGAGAGAAAAGTTAAGAGTAGCAAAAATTAATCTAAGAAATCCAAAAGGTATCAAATAAGAGTTCCAGTAGAAAATAGAGATCAACTGTAATGAAAAAAATTTATCAAAAGTATGAGAAATGGAAATTCTTCTCTTGTTTCCATATTGAAACTTGAAAAGATAACCTGTTTCCATATGGAAAGGGCCTACTGAGTACTAAGTATGATAAATTTAAAAAGAAAAAAGGAAGAAATATTATTGTACCAGAAATATAGAGTTCATAAAAGTCACCTATGAGGAAAAACAGAAAAAAAACAAGGTTGAATATAAAGGACCAGGAGTCAGACTTATCAACAATAATATTTATTTCTTGCAGATAAAAAAGTAGTCTTTTCAAAATACTGAGAAAAATATATTCCCAAACTACAACCATATATCTGCAATATTATTAACAAATGTGTGAGTGGAATAAGATAATTTTAAGCATGCACAGTTTGATTAAATATTATTTTCTGTATGTCTTTACACAGGAAGCTACTGGATGACATGCTCCAGAAATGCGAGGGGATGTATGGAAAAAGACAAAACATGGGATCCAGGTAAGACAAAAAAAAATATGGAAATTATTTTAAAATATTAGAGAATTTATGTATTTTCTACTACTTATTTCTATTTCATATTTTAAAAATAAAACAATCCCCAAGATGGTGTGAAGGAAGCATCAAGATACCATGTAAGGAGAAAGCACTCCATATTGGACTTGATGAATAACTCTCAGAGGAATTGCTCTGAGCAAACAAAAAAGAGGAACTACCAGGTAACCCGATGTGTTTGAGAAAAGAATTAAGGATAGCTATCAATAAAACTAAGGCAACAGAAAAGAAGAAAATATAATTGTCCCAGGGAAATCTAAGTTATAAGAAAGGAAATGTAATAATGTTTTGATGCATGGCTTGGTTATTGAATACTATTTACATATCTATAACGATATAGAAAATAAATGATCTACTAAAAGAAATTGTGATTTTGCTCTTTGGAGTTAAAGAAACTGTATGTGTGTGTAATAGTAAAGAGAGACAATTTTTATGTTTTATGGTAGGAAGTCCGTAGAAAATGTCTGCCTTTCTTAAAATTAAAAAAAGATATAAAAATATTTAGAAGTATGAAGATAAATGATATGCAGAAGAAAGAGCTGAAATAATTAAGGTGATGATCTCCTGGGTTCTAAAATTGGTTGTATCTTGGGGTGGGGCATTTTACTGTGGTATCGCAAGATACCAAATGGAGAAAAACAGGAAGGAGAAGCAGATGAGAGGAATAGTTCAGTGTCCAAAGCAACAGGAATGAATGAGTAAATTGGTATGATGGCAGGATAAAGAGATGGGCAGTCCTGAATAATTGATTTGCAAAGATTTTGTTTAGTAGGCTTTTCCCCATCAAAATAGCAAATTGTTGTAACTGCCCCAATGTGTGACAGCATAGATTTATAAAGATAGCCAGGAACCACAGGCAACTGTTTATGTTTAAATTACCAAAATTAAAATAAAATTAAAAATTCAGTTTCTCTGGCACACTATGGCATTTCACTCTTAGTGGTATCATATTTAGAATGCTAATATGCCAACACAATTCTAAGTAAAGATTCTGAAGATTTATGGTTTGATGACTCGAAATAAGCTCAGTAATTTATTTTTCAGGTATGGTGGATTGAGCTAGAAGTAGATTGATGAGGAAGTTTTGGAATATATGGAGAAGTAAAGTCATAGGATTACTGTGAAAATAACTGTGAAAAGTATTAGCTTTCATCCTACTTTCAACCTAACAAGTTAATCTGCCGTGGTTTCCTTAGGGTGGCAGAAAATAGGACACTCCTGGGTCAGAGACAAAGGATTTCATTATTCACAGCACACTCACAGCACAGCAGGCAGATTAACTTCATATTACTATCAATACTGCTTGCAAAAAAAAAAAAAAATACTCCTTGCACTCAAGTCCTACAGAAGTGACACAGAAAAGGGTCAAGATATATGTCACATGAATGGCAGCTTCATACCAGTGAGGAACCCTGGAGCCCAGGAAACACCTAATCTTTTAAAGAGGCTCCAAGCAAATGTAATCCACCTTCACCCTGAGGTAGACATCATCTTTATTATACTGGTCAGCAAACAAATCTTTCCTCTGTCCTAGATGGAGATTCTTTATACTTCCAAGGCTATTTTCTTGAAATCTTGGAAGATAGTCTGAAACCAAAACTGTCAGTATCTCTGTTCACAAGACATGCAGAAATGTGAGAGCTCTATGTAAACTTGTCTCACAATCATCTTTACACTGAAATTATGTGCACTTTTCTATAAAATACCATGATTAGGAGTTCACTCTGTTATATGCATTGCTAAGAAAATGAAACTATCATTTTAAAAGTCATGATACTCTTACTAGATATGTGGGAAAATAGTGATACCACTAGAAAACATATTTTATGAGTAAATATTGTATTTGACATTACATAATTTAATCACATAAATTACACTTCAGTGCAGTCATAAATAGGAAATTGAATTTTAACCTGTAAATAAGATAGCTTTTTAAAAAGTCAGCTCTAAAGTAAGAATAAAAATAAATAGGATAATCTCACTACTGGGTATTTACCCTAAAGCAGACTCTCTGAAGGGGCACATGCACCCCAATGTTTATAGCAGCAATGTTCACAATAGCCAAACTATGGAAAGAACATAGATGTCCATCAACAGATGAACTGATAAAGAAAATGTGGTATATATATACAATGGAATACTATGCGGCCATCAATAGAGACGAAATCTTGCCATTTACAATGACATGGATGGAACTAGAGGGTATTTTGCTAAGGGAAATAAATCAGTCAGAGAAAGATAAATATCATATGATCTCTCTTATATGAAGAATTTAAGAGGCAGGGCAGGGGCTTGTGGGAAGGTGGGGGAGGGAAATGAAACAAGATGGGATTCGGAAGGAGACAAACCATAAGAGACCCCTAAACTCATGAAACAAACTGAGAGTGGCTGGGGGGTAGGGGAGGTAGGGATAGGGTGGCTGGGTTATGGACATTGGGGAGGGTATGTGCTATGGTAAGTGCTGTGAAATGTGTAAGCCTGATGCTTCACAGAAATGTACCCTGGGGCAAATAATACATTATATGTTAATAAAAATTAATAAAAAAGGCAAAAAAAATAAATAGGATAGTTTCTATTTTCACTAAAGGAAAAGATATGCATTGTGGTGGAAATCTGTAACAGATGAAGTTGTCAATAAATAGCTACTAATGAAGCAGCCCAATACCAGAAAACAAATCCTTAAAAGAAAAGTAAAACTATCACTTGAATGCAACATACTTTCTCCATGGGTTTTGAATTAGCTTTTAATTTAGTATATGTATATGTATTTAATTTAGTATATGTATATATATTTAATTTAATATATGATTTTTTAATGTAATTTCAGTAGCAGTATGTTCCCTTTTCCTTTAGCTTAGTTGATGCTTATTTTCCCATTTCACATATGAAAAAACAAGTTCTATGTAAGGTAAAGAGATATATAAATATTATCGTATTCACATTATACATTTTTGAAAGGGATAATTTTCTGAAACAGAAGTTATTGTCTAATATGAAGTTAATTACATGGACTAAAATTATTACATTGGATATAGTATCATTCATATACATGATATATTTGTATTGTAAAATATTTACAATATTTACTATAGTAAAATAAGTGAACATAATTTCCAAGTGAAAAATATAATTACCAAAATTACAGTGCTTATAAACATTTTGTTGAGTTTATAATTCCTTGGAGAGGTTTTAACAGTCTCTTTTCTGTGTAAATATTGAAAAGCTTCTTCAGTGCTACCACAGAAAACAATGCCCCCTCCTTCAATTTAGTAGCTAGTACTATTGTTACTAGACAGGAAAAAAGTTAGCTCCATCAAATTGACTTGGACCCTTTTGTTTTGCTTTGTTTTTCCCCTTCAACAGGTATCAAAATACTTACTACAAATAGTTCTTGGAGTTTAAAAACAAAATTACATAGTCAGCCCTCTACTGAGTTTCACAAACTGTCTTCTACCAAAGTGTGAAAATATATACCTTCATCTCAATATCACAAGGTTTCCTTCCTTGTTGAGAACAAAACAGTCTTTAAAAGAGCCATACATTTTATCTTCTGCAAAAGAATGCCCATGATTTATAGTTCAGGAAATACATGAGAAAATTCCTAGTTGTTAAATGTTCAGTATTTTTCTTTTTTTGTTCCATAAGGTATTTCATTTTTTAAAGATTTTATTTATTTATTTGAGTGAGAGAGAGCACGAGTTGGGAGGATAGGCAGAGGGAGAGGGAAAAGCAAACTCTCTGCTGAGCAGGGAGCCCAACGTGGGACTCAATCCCAGAACTCTGGGATCATGACTTGAGCTATCATTTTAAAAGTCATGATATCCCAACCTACTAAGCCACCCCGGTGCCCTCCCTAAGATATTTCAATCAATGTGAATGTTCCATTTAAATTTGGAGTCTGTGCCTTAGCAGACAACAACAATACAAACAAGTGAGAAACGGTACCATGAAAACAAAGTGTGTAACTTAACTTGGCATATCCATTGCATTTTTTTTCTCATCAGTTATCCAACTAATTGAAGAGTAGAAGACACTCAGATGCTTCAACAAAATCTAATTCAGTCAAAATTGTAACGCAGAAACATTTTGACTTTCTCTTTTCAACTTTTGTCTTTCAGAGGAGGCTAGCTGCTTCTGCTTTCAATTTGTGGATATTCAGTGCAAGTGTCCAGTTTGTCCAAGTATTCAAATGTGGACCCAGGACCAGAAACACTGGCATCAATTAGCTCAAAGCTGTTGAGAATGCAGAATCTTAGATTATATTCTAGACTCACTCCATCAGAATGTATAGCTTAATAAATTGCCTGGCAATTTATATGTACATTAAAGTTTGAGAGGCATGGTCAATACCAGGGAGCTGCACTCTCTTGTCAACACCAAACCATAACTAATACTTCACTTCAGTCCTAAAATGTGTTTGTTAATGTTTGGTGACAACGAGCAAATATAATTAGTAAACCTACCCGTGTGTCTATAGCTATTTATGATCTTTATGTTGTTCCTCGGCATAAAACTATGATGTCCTTATTTTATTTTATTTATTTTATTTTATTTTATTTTATTTTATTTTATATTTTATTTTTAAAGATTTTACTTATTTGACAGAGACACAGCAAGAGAGGAAACATAAGCAGTGGGAGTGGGAGAGGGAGAAGTAATCTTCCCACTGAGCAGGGAGCCGGATGCAGGGCTCGATCCCAAGACCCTGGGATCATGACCTGAGCTGAAGGTAGACGCTTAACTGACTGAGCTACCCAGATGCCCCTATGTCCTCATTTTAAAGTGTGGAATTCAAGAAACGCAATGGTTTGTCCCCAAACACTAAGTTCAATGGTGGGAGTTTAAGACAGTATTCCTGGTCAGCAGAAACTTTTTATGCAATTAGATGGTTTCCCAATCATATTCACAGGGTAATTCATAAATTTATTACAGAATTTACACTCTGTATGTTGATTATTTTTATGCACCTACCTCCCATGAGTAGAAATAGCTATGTCTTACCCATGTTGTATTTCCAGGGTAAATGCCTAAATGCCTTTCATCTTTTCTATGCTTATCTTTCTCAGCAACCCAAATCACTTGCCATTTTTTTTTATAGGTCTCACATGTGTATACAGTGATCCTGTGATGCAGATAATTCTTACTAAGATTAGTAGTATGTTTTCACTTAGCCCTACTATTACACCAGCTATTGTGATAAGTCTCACTGTCAAGAACCCATGTGTCTATGGTGTGATCCCAGGGAACACACTTTCCACTAAGAATCAAACTTTTCAATAACACATTAGGCTCACCCTTCACAAGACCTGTTCTATATGCTTCAGCTAACTTACCTAATACCAATTCTCCTTCTTTTTTTCTTGACAGATACCATGTACTTGACATATCTCTGCTAGTGATAGCTAGACTCTCCCAGTTCTCTGAATTCTGAGACACTGCAGTGATCCCTCTGTGAACAAACATCTTGCTGCCTGCCTGAGTTGGGGCACTGCAAGCAACATGGCTTCTCCTAAAGCCATGCCATAGACTTCATCAGAATGCCTCGAATGGCAAGAATTTTACAAAATGTATTTTGTTTTATTAACCTTTTATGCACCATTCTTTCACCCACCACAGCTGGGTCAGTTTTGCCAAACTTTACCCACTTTCTTTGGATTCCACCATGTAATCAACTTGGAAAGAAGGTCGTATACTTGAACTCAAGCTCTTTTAAACTTACATGCTGGGGCATAGAGCTGGACTTACAAATGAATAAATAAATGAATCCTATGTATAAGGTTGATATTGTAGGTCATTTTCCTTGAAATTTTAACTACTGGCCTGGGATATTTTTATAATTATCTTAGAAGAATAGTTTTCTATAAACAGGTGGACAAGCCTGAGGTGTAAGGCATGGAGTTTTGTCCCAGACATAAACACAGCAGAGGAGACTTAGTACTGTCTAAAGATTCAGGGAAGTGTTCCTGAAGGAGATGATTTCTGAGGTGAGTCTTAAGTGTGATAATGAGTTTTTCGGGGGATAAAGGGAGTGAGAATTCACAAGGCAGTGGAGATGTAGAACCAGAAAAAGGAATGTGTCATGAAAAAACTATCGCTATGTTGAGGGAAGTATAGTTAATATGATTTTAACCTAATGGTATATAAAAAGTAGAAAAAGTGTGGCCTGAGGTTGGAGTATTTTGCATACTCTGTATGTGAGATTATATTTTGTCCTCTTCAGCTGTGGACTGTGAATGTTGTATCAGAATTCCCTAGGGAGATTTACTAGGTTAGAGGGTACCCCTTCCATAATGTTTCATGTGGTGGCTCTAACTTTGGAAACTAGAAAAAAAAACAAGACAAAACAGTCAAAACAAAACTCTTAAAGTGATTTTTCTTGTGACTAGGTTTGAAAACAATCCCTTCGTGAAAGTTATTTGAGGGTTTTTAGGGATATGTGTGATCCAATCAGATTGATCTTTCAGATCGAATACTAATAGAAATATGATGAATTTAACGTAAAGAAGGGAAAGGTTTTCACTGTTGAATTTTTTGTATACTTTAAGTATTTATTTTGCTCATTATGAATCTTACACTATTAGAATATATGCCTCATATATTTAAAGATTCTTGTCTATTTTGTTCATTGATTTCTTTGTCTTTAGTATTTAAAACAGTATGTAACATATCAGAGATCCCCAGTAAATATTGGTGGGACTAAATGTGGCCAGTTCATGCCAAAGAAATAGAAGAAAACACTAATTTTTAATCGTAATCTAGCAAAAATTCAAATAACAAGTGTGATTACAAAATATTGAGAACTAGTCATTGACAACTCTAAATACCATACGGCAATGAAAAATGTTATAGTTCAATTTTAATCTGTGCATTACTCATAAAGTTGCTAAATGATATTTATTAAATGAGAATGTTTGCAAATATATTCTCTGAGAATCAGAGAAGCAAAACTACCACTAAACAGTTGATTATATGTCTTTTTTTCTTAAGATAAAGGGGGGATTTCTGAAGTTTGAAATACAAAAATATTGATAAATATTGATTCCCTTCCAGAGTATTCCTTGTAAGATTAATTAATTAATAAGAAAAATATCTCAAATTATTCACTAGATAGTATTTATATCTTTGAATCTAGCCTTCCCTGGTCATGAATATAACCGCATAAAGGATACCTATGGTGTATTTAAAGTAAATGGACTTTTGGAATGATGGGCTCACAGGGACAGGCTTGAGGCTCATATTCCATAACACATGGTATTTGTAAAATATACCACTAAGTACAAGGTTGGTTCATCCTTTGGTTTTCATTGTGTTTGCAATAGTTATTTTTAGGTTTTGATTATATTTATGTAATTTGATGAAGATTATCTGCTACAAATTTCATGGTGAAGAATTTGGTTAAAATAAAAAATTCAAAAAAATATAATTGAATAGATCTCTAAAATAAAGTACCTTTTATCAAAATTTTACCTTTTATGTACATTTTTAAAAAATTACTTTGCTCAGGTATAATTTCATGTAATAAAAATGCCAATTTTTGTACAGATTGAGGTGCTTTGACAATGCAGAAGTCTGTTTACATACGACCACCAATCAAGGTCAAAGCATTTTTGGGGCGCCTGGGTGGCTCTGTGGGTTAAAGCCTCTGCCTTCAGCTCAGGTCATGATCTCAGGGTCCTGGGATCAAGCCCTGCATCAGGCTCTCTGCCCAGCAAGGGAGCCCGCTTTCCCCTCTCTCTCTGCCTGCCTCTCTGCCTACATGTGATCTCTCTCTGTCAAATAAAATAAAATCTTTAAAAAAAAATTTTCATCATCTTTAAATGTTCTAGTATTCCCCTTTGCAATCAATCTCCTCTACCTCTGGTCCCACAAAATCTTAATGTGTTTCTGTCAATGTAGATTAGCTCTGAGTTTTAGAATTTCCTATAGGTGGAGTCATGAGTCATGATCTCTTTTGTGTCTGGCTTTTTTTTTTTCTGCTCAGCATAAAGCTTTTGAGATCCATCCATATTGTTACATGCATTGTGAGTTCCTTTATTTTTATTGTTCAGTAGATTTACATTTTGTGAATATTGCACAATATGTTTATCCATCCACCTATTGGTGGGCATTTGGGTTGTTTTTAGTTTCTGGCTGTTATGAGTATAAATTTTATAGATATTTGTGTGTAAAGTTTTTGTTTAGAGTTGTAGACACATGTCATCATTTCTTTTAGATAAATACTTAGGAGTTGAAAACATGAATGAAGGGGCACCTGGGTGGCTCAGTGGGTGAAAGCCTCTGCCTTCGGCTCAGGTCATGATCTCAGGGTCCTGGGATGGAGCCCCACATTGGGCTCTCTGCTCAGCAGGGAGCCTGCTTCTCCCTCTCTCTCTGCCAGCCTCTCTGACTACTTGTGATCTCTGTCTGTCAAATAAATAAATAAAATCTTAAAAAAAAAAAAGAAAACATGAATGAATAGTTAATTTTATAGAAAACCATCAAACAATTTTCTAAAATATTATACAAATTTACCTGTCAATCAGTCAAGTAAAAGAGTTTCATTTGCTTTTAGAATTCTTGCAAACATTTGATATTAACAGTATTTTTATTTTAGTTACTCCAGTGGATGTGTAGTGGTATCTCATTGAGCTTTTAACTTAAAATAGGTCATGATGTTAATCATCCCCTTTTACTGGTTTATTCATTATTTCATGTATTTGTTTGTAAATTATATGTTCAAATCTTATCCATTTTTATGAGGTTGTTTTAATATTTTACTCATTAACCTTTCATAACAATTTTATAATTTTTCAAGTTCCATAAAATCACCTTGAGATTTTGATTTGCATGTGATTTGTGAAATAGTTATTCAAAACTATTTTTATGTTTTCTATATTCCAGACACTGCTCAAGGACTGTGGAATCCCACTGAATAAAGCTGAAACACTCCTTTGTTTTTTTGGATATTATATTCTAGTAGTGGAAAAAAATAATGAAATAGATAGATTGGATAAATAGATATATACATGTATACATACATTAATAGTGATAATACTGCAGGGCAAGTAGTGGCATCATGGATTTCACTTAAAAAGTGTCATCATGGATTTCATTTTTTAGAAAGTGAAATTGAACATAGAGCAGAATGAAGTTGGAGGTTAAGCTTTTTTGATAACCAGGGGTAAAAAGAGGCCTGAACAAAGAGGAGGACAAGTGCCAATGGCCGAGATGGGTGTATAAGTTTGATCTTTCTAGAAACACTGAGAAAGCTAGTGTAGGTGAATAGAAATGAGCAAGAGTAAGATGACAGAGAAACCAATATGGACAGATTAACAATCTTTAAGGAATCACACTGTGCTCTGTGGAGACAGGTCATGGAGTGGATACATAGATAAGAAGCTATTTCAAGGACACTTGGGTGGCTCAATCAGTCAAGTATCCCACTCTTGATTTTGGGTTAGGTCATGATTCCAGGGTTGTGAGACTGAGCCCCGCATCTGGCTCTGCACTGGACATGGGGCCTATTTAAAATTCTCTCTTCCTCTACCTTTGTCCTTCCTTGCTAATTCTCTCTCTCTCTTTTTCTCTCTCTCTCTAAGGAAGAGAAGGAGGAGGAGGAGGAAGAGTCTTTTTCCATAATCAGAGACCCATGATATAGGTAGCAAAATATCTTCAGGTCTACATATTTTTGGAATAGAGAAACAAGAGAAATGTATGATGGCTGGATATAAGATAATAGAAAAAAGCCTTTGTCAAAACCTATAGAACATGCAACACCAAGAGTAAACTCTAATATAAACTATGGGATACAGGTGACAATGATGTGTCAATGTAGATTCATCAATTATGTTAAATCTACCACTCTGGTGAAGGATGGCGATAGTAGGGGGAGGTTGTGTATGTGTGGAGACAAGGAAGTATATGGGAACTCAGTACTTTCTGCTCAGTTTTGCTGTGAACCTAAAATTATTCTAAAAAATAAAGTTTATTAATAAAAAATAAATGAAGGTTAACATTTGTCTAATGTAATTAGAAAAATGGAGTTGCCATTTATGAAGATGAAGAAACTGGGAGCAAAATTTTGCTATTAGGTTGAAAATCATGAATTTAATTGTGGACAAGCTAAGTGAGGTATATCTATTAGATTTGCAAGTGGCAGTATTACATAGATACTTAGAAGTATGACTCAAAAGTTCAGAAACAAGATCTAGGCTGGAAATAAAAATTTAGAAAATGCAAGCGTACTGATTGTTTTTACATTTATGGAGATATTATCACTTAAGAATGAGTAGAAATAGAAACTGTGATATTTCAAGGTTAGCAAGGTGAGGAGAAACCACCCAAAGGAGATGAAAAGGAGCTTGCAGGGAGGAAGGAGAACCAAAATAAGACACAACAACTGATCATTGGATTTGGCCACTTGGAAGTTATTGATATCATAGAGAAGGGAATTTTTGAAGTAGTGGGGAATGAAAGTCTAATTGGTTTGGGCTCAAGGGAGGAATGAGAGAAAAGTTGCTCGGTTTCTATAAGACAAACTGGATAAACCAGTTTATTCTAGCATATCTTCAAAATATATATATATCAATAAAGAAAACTACCATTACATCCTATAATCTACAATTAATAGTGTGAAAAAAAAATACAGAGAATGCAATAAAATTTAAACTAATGCGAAAAATGAGGAAATACATTTCTGAACCAGGAGAACCAACCACCATGCCAGAGCATAGACCTGGGAGAAAACTAGGCAGGAAAGAATATAAATTAATATAGATTGTGTTCTTTCTAATAGCTAGAGATACCTTATAACTTCATGATTCTTGTATGTGTGCCACCTGGCCAAAATTGTTACATAAATAACCTTTGCATGTGTATGTTCTTACTGAGACTTGCTGATGAAATATTTGTTATTTCATATAGATGACTTTAAAATATTAGTCATTGAAAACTGATTTGATATTCCCCAAAATTAGTGCTTGATTTCTGCAAACAGATTTTTAAAAGCTCATTTATTGAGTCTATCTTATGGGAAACTGAGTGGATGATTTAGCCTAAATTAAATCTTGTGTTGTGTTAGTCTCACATGTTTATGTAAAAATTATAATTTCCAATTATATAACTCATAATGAGAATTTAACATAATTTGACAATTATGTTACACAACTTGAAATGCTTAGAAAAACAGTGCATAAGTATATATGTAATTTGAGAATTTGCTTCTAAGTAACATGTAAATAATGTGGCAATTATTCCAGGGGAGATTAGTTTATTGTTTCATTAGCCTGCTTAGATACTGATTTTATTAATGCATAGCATATATTCAGTCTTCCATGATGATATTTAGCTTAGAAAATGAGAAAGATTAATAATGTTTTAAAAAACCAAAACTGTATATACACACACAGTCGGCAAAAAAAAAAAAATTAAAATTAAAATAGAACTTTCATTATGCAGAGAAGGAAATCAGTGCTTTGTATTTCTTATTTAAGTTACCTAATCAAAATTGTATACTAAAACAAAATGTCTTTTGTATGTATAAACATTGCCAAAAATAATCCACATGTTGGGGCGCCTGGGTGGCTCAGTTGGTTAAGCATCTGCCTTTGGCTCAGGTCATCAATGATCCCAGGGTCCTGGGATCCAGCCCCATGTCAGTCTCGTTGCTCAGTGGGGAACCTGCTTCTTTCTCTCCCTCGGTCTGCTACTCTGCCCGCTTGTGCTCTTGCTCTCTCTGTCAAATAAATAAATAAATAATTTTTTTAAAAAATCCACATGTTGCCAAAGAAATGAAATTTCAAAATTACAATTAGGGACTATGTGAGTTGATGGGAGAGAAATGGAAAGATCTGAATTTGAAATTATTTTACTTTTTTTTTGTGGTGATTTTTTTTTTAATTTTTTATGAACATATAATGTATTATTTACCCCAGGGTACAGGTCTGTGAATCATCAGGCTTACACATTTCACAGCAATGCCATAGCACATACCCTCCCCAAAGTCCATAACACTACCCACCACCCCACCTCCCAGCAACCCTTAGTTTGTTTCGTGAGTTTAGGAGTCTCTTATGGTTTGTCTCCTTCCCCATCCCATCTTGTTTCATTTCTCTTCCACACCCCCCCCATAACCCCCTGCCCTGCATCTCAAATTCTTCATATCAGAGCTATCATGTGATAATTGTCTTTCTCTGACTGACTTATTTAGCTTAGCATAATACCCTCTAGTTCCATCCACGTCATTGCAAATGGCAAGATTTCATTTCTCTTGATGGCTGCATAGTATTCCATTGAATATATGCCCACCTCTTCTTTATCCATTCATCTGTTGATGGACATCTAGGTTCTTTCCATAGTTTGGCTATTGTGGACATTGCTGCTATAAACATT
>CM052799.1:105407090-105530020 GCA_028533885.1 Nasua narica | reverse complement strand
GAGACTGTCTTTTTTCCATTGAATATCCTTTCCTGCTTTGTCGAAGATTAGTTGACCATAGAGTTGAGGTTCCATTTCTAGGCTCTCTATTCTGTTCCATTGATCTATGTGTCTGTTTTTGTGCCAGTACCACACTGTCTTGATGATTACAGCTTTGTAATAGAGCTTGAAGTCAGGAATTGTGATGCCGCCGACTTTGGTTTTCTTTTTCAACATTCCTCTGGCCGTTCATGGTCTTTTCTGGTTCCATATAAATTTTAGGATTATTTGTTCCATTTCCTTGAAATAAATGGATGGTATTTTGATATGGATTGCATTAAATGTAAAGATTGCTTTAGGTAGCATAGACATTTTCACAATATTTGTTCTTCCAATCCATGAGCATGGAATGTTTTTCCATTTCTTTGGGTCTTCCTCAATATCTTTCATGAGCACTTTGTAGTTTTCTGAGTACAGATTCTTGGCCTCTTTGGTTAGGTTTATTCCTAGGTATTTATGGTTTTGGGTGCAATTGCAAATGGAATCAACTCCTTAATTTCTCTTTCTTCTGTTTTGCTGTTCGTGTATAGGAATGCAACTGATTTCTGTGCATTAATTTTATATCCTGAGACTTGACTGAATTCCTGTATGAGTTCTAGCAGTCTTGGAGTGGAGTCTTTTGGGTTTTCCACATAAAGTATCCTATCATCTGCAAAGAGTGAGAGTTTGACTTCTTCTTTGCCAATTTGGATGCCTTGAATTTGAAATTATTAGGCTCTACTCTCTTGATAGCAAATCATATCGCTTCCTTAATGAACTTACACGGGTTTAATAATTATGTTAAAGAATGTGTACTTTAAGAAGTATAAAACCCTAAAAATATATATCCGATATTACTTTTACATGATAATATATATGATTTTTATACATCAAATGCATCACAGGTCCGACATAGAAGAAGGTGCATATAACACAAAGCTGCAGAGTATGACATTTGCGTACCCAGGTCTTATTAAATAAAATTTTGAATATGATTACACTTATTCATATTTTATATTACACTATATATTAGTTAATATTTATTTATTGCTATTAATGCAATCCTATGACTAAATTTTTTTCTTAAAATTAGAATAAGCACTGAGTTCAAACTAAAACACAAGTAGACCTCAACCAGAGGAACTAGACACCTGGTACCAATGAAACAATGCACTGTGGTGAGTCCATCTCAAATTAGTTCTATTGGGGCACCTAGGTGGCTCAGTGGGGTAAAGCCTCTGCCTTTGGCTCAGGTCATGATCTCAGGGTCCTGGGATGGAGCCCTGCATTGGGCTCTCTGCTCAGTGGGGAGCCCGCTTCCCCCTCTCTCTCTGCCTGCCTCTCTGCCTACTTGTGATCTCTCTCCTCTCTGTCAAATAAATAAATAAAATCTTAAAAAAAAAATCAGTTCTATTAATAAAGTCCATAGATTTCAGTGTTTCAGTGATATTCCGTCTCCAGAAATGGTTATGACAATAAAAGAGGCTTAGAGACGTGTTATCAAGGTGCAATTTAGGTAGATTGTGAATTACAGTACTGCAATATTGTTAAATTGAGGGAAAAAAGCAAATGTATTCCCAAAACTCTGCCCAAATTACTGCTTTGGGCAGATAAGGTGGCACAAACTCTAACTGTGGGATAAAAGTCATATGAGAAAGAAGTAGATGCCCTCAACACCATTAGCTACTCCTTTTTAGCACATCACCATTTACGTTACAAGCCTTCTAATCCTTACCTACATCTCCCTTTCCCTGACACAATCAAACACCCTTCCAGATTCTCTCAAAAATGGTTAAAGTTCATTTGCCTGAGGCTTAGTCTTGATTTGATTTTACAAGAACTCCCTACACCTGCCCCCACACATAACAAATTATTTGCCTATCGATGTGTGGTGGTGGTTCCATATAGTTCCTTTTCTTTGTGACAAAGCTTTTTATTTATTTTATAGAGATACAAGGCACAACTGTATATGTTAACTCACAGTTGCTTATTTTTCTTAAAGGGTAATAAAAAAATCAAGGGTAAAAGACTAACAGAAGGATTTTCATTTTGTTTTGTTTCTATTTTAATAGGGAAAATCCTTAAAAAAGGTAAACATTCTGGATCTGAACAGTAAAAGAGCTTGCTGCCTAAGGCAAGAACAAACAATGAAAAGGCTTCAGAAAAAGTAGTTTTAAAACAAGGGACTTTTATAGATTTCAACATTTTTTAAGGGATTTACCTTCATCTGAGTTATAAGGCTTGGTACAAACCTCAAAGCTCATGATTATGACTTCTTTTTCATTTAGAAGAGTTCAATTTGTTATAAAAATATTTTATTCCTAGAAGAGATATTAGCCCAGGTGTTAAGGTATATGAGATAGAACTTCATAACTCTACTGTACATAAAAATAGCCCAGAGGTCTTTTTTTTTTTTTTTTTTAAATCCTGAGCTTCTCGGCCCATTCTCAGAAATTCAGTAAGTCAGAGAAAAAGAAAAGTAGCCCATGCAATTCTGGTATGGGTTGTCCATAGACACCCACATGTTGAAAAACACTGTTTTTGACACCGTTTACTGATGATCACATAAAAAGCCACTTTTTTGGTGTAAGCACTGAGAACATTCATTTGGCAGTTTTCTCTGCCACGAGCCTCATTAAAAATAACGAATATTTTTCCTAGGTGTACCATCTTGTTGAAGCCTCACAGCTATCATGTGCTAGAGACATTATCTTTATCACAATTTTCAAATTGAGGGAACTGAAACTCAGGCAGTGTAGGTAATATACTCCTATTCACATTCATTCAGGAAATAACAATCAAGCACCTCTTATGAGGTCAAGCATTTTTCTTGACAGTTAGCAAACTGCCATGAATGAAACAAAGCCAATCCTTTTTCTTAAGGTGGGACAGAGTTGCAGACAGAGAAAATAAAATATAAACACATAAATGCAAGAATGAGATCATTTCAATGGTTTGCAGAAAATGCTGTAAGACAATAAATGTAAATTAGGTGTTCAGAGGGACAAACCTAGTAGGTCTTCTTTGAGTGATACCTGAATGACAAGAACCCCAGCCATGAAAAGAAGCTAACAGGTAATTCCAGACAGAGGAAACAGTTAAGTGTAAAATGCAGAAGGCGTTTATATTAAAGGTTACAGTTGTAACTCTTTGAGCTGGGTTTTGTTTTGTTTTTTATAATAGCTATTTTATTTTTATTCTCTCCTTAATTAAGCATGTACACCTGGAGGGATATGTCTTGAATTTGTAACTTAACAGGACTCTTATACTATTTGTCAAGTAACACAAAAATATTTTCTAGTAGCAAGCTGAACAGAATGCATTTTACTCGGATGACAGTGAGGCTGTGTAAGTCACGGATGAGCATGGCTTGACCAATTACTCATTCACTTGTACGATACTGTAAGTCAGGGTAGGGTGGGCAAAAATGGAAGAAAAGCGAATGCTGTGAATGTAGAGCAGCTGAGTAGATTCAACAACCGGGGAGCTCTGGGTAAACATATTTGGCAAAAAGATTAGGGGGGAATTACTAAAACTAGAATTCTGAACTCTGGGCTTCTGACAAAATGGTCATCTATGCAGCCTATGGTCAAAATTAAATCAAATCAAAACAAAACAAAACAAAACAAAACAAACCTTTATCTAAACTTTGATGGCATCTGGAATTCATGGAAGTCTTAGTATCTGAAGTGTGCATCTATAAAGTAAAAGAGTTGAATATTGTGACATAAACCTGAGTTAGAATAAAGATGATTGCTTCATTGTGTGGCAAAAGAAAAGTGATTTGTTCAAAAGTCTTTCAAATGGAAACACTAGTCAATAAGTAGCTACTAATTAAGAGTAAGTTAAGTGCTTCTTTCTGAGGTTTGGTCTCATCTTTTATATACTGTCTAATATATAAAGCTAAAGCCAATTTCAAGGAAGAAAATATCTACTGCTACTTTGGAGAATTAAAATCAACACAAAACTGACTTGGATTCTGATTTCTTAATGCTTCGACTTGAACACTTAAAAAATGCTCTGAAATGTTAATAGCTTTTGCATTCTTCATAAGTGGAATAATTTTTAATTAATCTAGAACTTTTGCCTGAACTAATAATAACTTAATCTCATTAAAAATGAAAATATTATGAACAACATATTTCCAAAATAAAAAGTTATCTGGGTCCTGGGAATATCCCAAATTTTATCCTGGTTAGAAATTGAAAAATAGGGGTTCCTAGGTGACTCAGTCAGTTAAGCAGCTGCCTTCAGCTCAGGTCATGATACCAGGGTACTGGGATGGAGCCCCACATAGGGCTCCTTGCTCAGTGGGGAGCTTGCATCTCTCTCTCCCTCTGCCTGCCACTTCCCCTGCTTGTGCTCTCTCTCTCTCTCTCTCTGTCAAATGAAAAAAAAAAATTGAAAAATAGATGAGGAATTAAAGTCAAAAGCTACCAAGTATTTCAGAGTTTCTTACCCTGTCCACTTTTATTTGAAGACTCCCAATATCCTAAACTGATGTCATTTAGCCATCTACGGGCTCAGGGCTTAATCTAATTACCGGAGAGTGATGCCATAAATCGAAGCAGTTCAAGTCTCAGCATCGGCTGTACCCTACTGCTTTATAGGAACAATGCTTCTTTTCGTTTTTTGCCTTATTCTTCATAACCACTTCGTTGTCTTCTCTGTTATAATCACTGAGAACCTTTACTACACAATTATCAGTTTCCTTAATTCAACCTTGTTTTCTGACCTTGGGTTATACCCCTGGAATCTAGTCCCAAACCAGGCTCCTCTACTTTTTACCACAGCCAAAGGTCACCCTCTGCTACCATCCAAATTTCTACATCTATATGTCAAAATATGTCTGGTTCATGTCTACTTTCGGATTACCTGACAGAGGCTAAGTTTCATTCTAGATGACGTTTGTCTGCTACAGAAGGACTTCTTAAACCTGACATCATATAATCACAGGAGGGGTTGACAAAAACTGATTTTTGAAGCAGATATTCCAAGCCTATTGAATTAGAAACCTATCTACAGCACACAAATCAGTAATTTGGAGGCCCCCCTCACCCTACTCACACCACCCTGTGATTTTCTATTTTGCGAAGATTAGCAAGTCTGGATATATTTTAAAATTACCTGAGAAGCTTAATAAATCTATTACTGGAATATATTTAATCAAATCTTGGGAGTGGATCCAGGTTGGAGTAGCATTTCTAGGTTTGCCAGGTAATTCTAATGTGTAATCAAAGTTGAAAAGCATTTTATCATAACAAACTCATTTGGCACTATTCCAAGATACCTTTGAGTCATCTACTGCTGACTTTTCTAGATGCTGACTACCGTCCCCTCTGGGCTCCCTTCTACTATTTGCTGTTTATGTATTTATTAATTTCATCCATTTCATTACTTATTTTTTTAATGCTGAAAGGTAGCAAGCATAATGCTAGGCTCCACTGCCTGCCCAGACTTGATAAATTGCTATAGACTCTGGGCTGTGATTGTTCTGGCAGGAGAGAAAATATATCAGTAAAACTTACAGGTGGGTATTTATAAAATAATAAACTCCTGAGATACTATAGCCAAGGGGTAGCTCTCTCTCTGTGTGTGTGTGTGTGTGTGTGTGTAACATTATGATTTCAAATTTAAAAGCAAAAATTTTGCAAATAATATTAATCCTAAAAATGTGTACCTTCTTTAAAAAAGAAAAGAAAAATAAGAAAGAGCCACATGCATAAGGGAGACAGAGGAGAGGAGAAAGAAGAAAATTTGACAATAAACAAAATGGGGAAAAAGAAGCTATTCTTTGGTAACTAGAATATGCATTTTTTTCAGGGTCTGATTGATCTAAGAGATACATCTTAGGTTCAGTGCAGATGGGCCTTCCATACCAGCAATTTTCTTCTCCCCCAGGGGGCATTGGCAATGGTTGGAAACATTTTTGGATTATCACAATTTAAAGTAGGGTGCTACTAGGATCTAATTGATAGAGCTCAGTGGTACCACTAAACACCCTAACAATGTAAGTAACAGCCCACCCTACACACACACACACACCCCCCAAAAATCAGCCAGACTAGAATACCAATAGTGTTGAAGTTTAGAAACCTTGATCTATAAGTATAATAGAAAACCAGAGAGTCAGATATAAAGCTGAAGAAACAGATTGTTGAGCAATTAGAATCAGAAAGATAGAAATCTGAGTTTATATAAAAGTCTCATCACAAGGTTAATATTCCAGCCAGACTGACCCAAGATATGGAGCAAAGGAAGAAAATGGAACAAAGAGACTAAAATAGGAAAGGATCCAAATAAAACTGCGACGGATACAGCTAATGGTTCTCCAAACAGCACTGCCTGCAATCATGGACATGTCCTCTTTCTGCTCTGTCCAATACCATAGTCCCTCATGGTTATTGAGTCCTTGAAGTGAGTCTCTTGAACCAGTGTGAGTGAAGATTTGAATTTTTAATTTGATATAATTTTAGTTAGTGTGAGCTAGATATGATTTAGTGTCCACCAGTTAGAGGCATTCATGTGAAACTTAAATTTAGAACCAAGTAGGGGGAGAGACAAGGCATGTGGATTTTAGCCAAGGTGACTAGATCCTCAGGCCAATAGCTGGAATGACAATTTACCAATTTGGGAGAGAGCCACACTTCCACTGGTGGCTGGTCCATTTATGCAACATGAGCTTTGTGAAATGTTTTTGGAAGCTCAGCATAGAGCCCGCTTATTCATTCTTCCCGAGGCTTCTGTGAACTGTTTGACAAAAGTTTCCAACATTTCTATGATAAAATTTTCCAAAATTTCTTGGTTCAAAGTGCCTTAGTATCTCAATTTTTTTTTTCCACAGTGCCCCTATGAATCTAAACTCTCAAATCCACGTAATGTTCATACAGGGTAAACTTTAACACATCTATTATGTTCCATCTATTAAATAGGTCAGAACAACTTAATATAGTAGTTTTCACGGTGTCCAACACATGTCACTGTTTTAGGCTCAGAACTGGGAACTACCATTTGGCATCCCTGTGAATTGGCTACCATTGCAACAGCACCACAGGGTGTTTTAGATATGGTTGGGAAACTGTGGCCCAATGGTAAATGCCATTCTGTTCAGAAAAGGATTGAGTCTGTTTATTCAGCCTTTTCAATATTTCTAAAAGCTCTTTAGCATAAATTTATCTGTTCTGCCAAGTTAGAACAGTTTCTGCATTTGCAACTGAATCTATATTGATACAAGGTAATCCTGTCATCACATCCTTTAAACAGATGAGAGAGGTACATTTCGAGAAAACAATAATTTTCTCAAACAGCTCCCAGGTGTCAGAACTGGGATTCAAAGTCAGGTAATGTTCCCCTAGAACTAATAGCACCATTCTATTCTACATCCAACTACTTGGGAGGAAAATGAGGTTCAGTGGAGTTCATTAATGGAGTTGAAATCACTCACCTTCACAGTAGTGGTGATGGATTTTGAAGCCAGGTGCGTCTAATTATGAAATTTATCTCTTTATGATATTTTACCCCACTATTAATTATTTGGTAATAACGGGCAATTTTTTTTTCAGTTCAACAAATCATTAACATGTAAACATCCTCCCATGCTTACTGCTTTAAGGATATTGTACATGAGTTACATGAGTTAGTAATAGTCCTCAAACCCTGTTTCAGCCCAATCCTGAGGAGAAGGAGGAGTGTTTTTTTTTTTTTTAATAACTGACATCAAAGGGTCCACTTCAATTGCATATGAAAAAGACATGGATTTCTGTTTTAGTTTTCACATTTAACACTGTCAACTAGAATAATTAGATTTCTGGTTTTTACTGAAAATGTTCTGGGGCATAAAACTCCATTTGTCTTGAACCATTCAAACAAAAGCATAAAAATTTGCTTATGTCTTGGAATTTTCTAAATTTAATTTTCAGAATCAAAACTCTTATAATCTTAAATCTTATTTATATTTACATGTTCAAAATTACTCTCCTTGCAACTTTTGCATTGTTATTCCTAATGAATTCATTTGCATCTGTGCCACTATATTACAAATTTTCGGTTTTCTTACTGGAGAGCACACTTTGATTCAAATAATTTTGTCTAAAATTCATGTTCTATGAACTTAATAAGAATGCTCCAGTTAACAATACAAATTACTAATTGAAATATTAAAAAAACTTCAAATGTAGAAGTACCATTGATCCTTTTTTATTCATGGATTATGAATTTGCAAATTTGCTTATTTGCTAAAATTTGTCTTTAACCCCCAAACCAATACTTGCCTTACTTTCATAGACATGAACAGAACAGTGACAAATTTGAGTCCCTTGATACACGTATACCTACCTCAAGTCAAGTCACTATTCTATGAACAAGTATCCTTTTTGTGGTCTATTTAATGGCATATTTTTCACCTTTTTTGTCCTTTTTGTTAGTGATTTTGCTATTTAAAATGGCTCTCATGTGCAGTGCTATTTAGTGTTCCTAAGTACAAGAAAACTGATATCTTTATGGAGAAGCTTAGTTCAGGCAGGACTTATAGTGCTGTAGGTAGGAAGTTTATGTTAATAAAACAATACTATATATCCAATGGGGTGGGTGATCTTAAACAGAAACGCACATAAAACAAAGATATACATTGGGGTACCTGGGTGGCTCAGTGGGTTAAAGCCTCTGCCTTCGGCTTGGGTCATGATCTCAGGGTCCTGGGATCGAGTTCTGCATCGGGCTCTCAGCTCAGCAGGGAGCTTGCTTCCCTCTCTCTCTCTGCCTGTCTCTCTGCCTACTTGTGATCTCTGTCTCTGTCAAATAAATAAATAAAATCTTAAAAAAAAAAAAAACCCACAAAAATATGCATTGATTAACTGACAAAAATGTTGTGACCAGAAACTCACAGGAACATAAACATACATCATAAACATACATTTCCCCTAGGAACAATGTTCAGTATTCACCAATTCATTGTTAACGAGGACTTTATAGAACATAACTACCACAAATAATAAGAATCAGCTGTATTAGAAATTAGATTCTTCTGGGCGCCTGGGTGGCTCAGTTGGTTGAGCAACTGCCTTCGGCTCAGGTCATGATCCTTGAGTTCTGGGATCGAGTCCCACATCGGGCTCCCAGCTCCACAGGGAGTCTGCTTCTTCCTCTAACCTTCTCTCCTCTCCTGCTCTCTCACTTTCATGTCTCTCAAATAAATAAATAAAATCTTTAAAAAAAAAAAGAAATTAGTTTCTTCTAACAAAAGCAGAAATGCTGCTGCTGAAACTTACTACATCATTAATGAATTGTTTTTCTGTATCTGACCAAATTGCTCCCATTGGCACTAAAATTGTGAAAACTCTCAAATAGTCATTTATTTTTTAAGTGAAAAGGGTAATTATCAAATTTTATTAAAACCTAATTAATTTACAAAAAATAATCATTTTTATTTTTTAAAAGATTTTATTTATTTTTATTTATGAGAGAGAGAGAGAGAGAGAACATGAGAAGGGAGACGGTCAGAAGGAGAAGCAAACTCCCCAAGGAGCTGGGATCCCATGCAGAACTCAGTTCCAAAACTCCAGGATCATGACCTTTGCTGAAGGCAAAGTAGCTTAAACAACTAAGCCACCCAGGCATCCCATCATTTATTTTTAAATGAGAAAGGTAATAGCAAAAAAAAAATTACTAAAACCCATTAATTTTTTTAAAATGAAACATTTACCTAGTAATTTTATGTCTTCAGCCTCCTCTAAGTATGATCTAAAAATCAAGAAGACATTGAAAAAATATTCTATAGATTTAAATCTACTCTGATACTCTATGACAATCAGATAATTAAGTTATTAAATTAGTTTATCATCTAGCCACTGTATAGTTAAGTTATTTGGAGTCATTTGAATTCTAAAATTTCTGTAAGAATTATATAATGTAATTTCATTTTTTAAAAGATTTTATTTATTTATTTGAGAGAGAGGAAAAGGGAGCAAAGAGAGAGAACACATGAGCAATGGGGAAGAACAGAAGGAGAGAAAGAAGCAGATTCCCCACTGAGGAGGGAGCCAGATGTGGGGCTCCATCCCAGGACCCTGGGATCACAACCAGATCCTAAGGCAGACACTTAACCGACTGAGACACCCAGGTGCCCCTATAATGCAATTTTAATACATACTTTGTTACCATGTGTATTCAGCTTAGCTTATTATTATTGAAGTATAGTTGATTTAACTTAGCTTTGTGTTCATTTTTCCATTTATGAGCAACTGTAACATCTATGTAAAGAAAAATCTTTGATTATCATTGTGGTTGATAGAGACACATATGTGACTCTACAAGGGTTCTCCAGAGGGACACAACCAATAGAAAAGCTATACATACACATGTACATATATATACACATATACATACACATATGCATATACAAATACATATAATGGAAAGAGATACATTATAAAGAATTGGCTTATGTGATTATGAAGGCTGACAACTCCTAAGATCTGCAATTAGCCAGTTGGAGACCCAAGAGAGCTGATGGTATAGTTACAGTCCAAATGCTGGCGGACTGGAGACTCAGGACGAGTCAATGTCTCTATTTGAGTTCAAAGACAGGAAAAAACCAAATCCCTTCTCAAGGCAGTCAGGCAGCAAGAGTTCTTTTTATTCAGATAATGGCCAGCCTTTTGTTCTCTTCAGGCTTTCAACTTTTCAACTTATTGTATTAGGCCCACCCACATTAAGGAGAGTGATCCTGTTTTTTACTTAATAGAAAAGTTGAGTCACTGGGGCATCTGGGTGGCTCAGTCCATTAAACATCTGCCTAAGGTTCAGGACATCATCCCTGCATCCTGGAATCCAGTGGGCATCTGGCTCCTTACTCAGTGGGGAGCCTGCGTCTCCCTCTCCCTCTGCCTGCCACTGCCCCTGCTTGTGCCCTCTAGCTCTCTCTCACAAATAAATAAAATCCTTAAAAAAAAAAAGAAAAAGTTGAATCACTATGTTATACACCTGAAACTAATGCAACATTGTGTGTCAACTATATTTGAATTAAAAAATAAACAAATATATGTTAAACTCATTTAAAAAATCACTTTTAACGAAACACCCAGAGGAATCTGTTAACAAATATCTGAGCAACCCATGGCCTAGTCAAGCTGACACATAAAATTAACCATCACAGTGACCAAGATACATTGAGGTACTGTCTTAAAATAATTGGCTTGTTTAACAAACATTTATATTGAACAGGCCTTATGCTAAGAATGTCACATCCCCACTAGTAACTTTTTTAGAGATGAAGAAGCTGAGGCACAGTGGAGTTAACTCGTCTAAGCTAACACAGCTTGCAAGTTCAAGAGCCAGATATAAAACCATGTCATAGCCGAAGCACTAAATTATGTTGCCTTTGCATCTTGTTTTACAAAGCCTTCCATAAACCCAGCTCAAACTATTTTTACAGTAATGCCCTGAGGTCACCATTATTTCCTCTGTTATACAGGTGGGAAAACTAAGTTTCAGAATAATTCTTCAGGTTCGAAAAATTAGAAATATGGTTAACCCAGGATTAAATTCCCTCCCTCTTTTATTTTCACAATGCCTGACTTATACCCAATTGTAAAATGGAAACATTAGCTAAAAACATATTTTTGTTGAGCTGTTATATTACGACCTATATAAATGGTATACGCAATGTACTTAAAAAATAATCATGTAGAATCAGAATTTCTAAAATAATTTTCTTCTGCCTGCTACTGGGTTATTGAGTTAATATATCATCAGGACACAATTGCTCTAATTATGTAACAGTGCGATTCATCATCACAAATACACTATCACACTGATAATACATTACTCAATAAAGGTACAACAGCTGGCAAGAACATCCACAGAAAAAGGCAATGTGTGAGTTAATGTGTTTTATTATTTAATTTATTCAATTCAGATTGAGGGAGACAACATATTTGTAAAACCTCAAGAGAAAGTTTAAAATTTCCCCAATTAGCTTTCCTATTGTTGTTTCAATAACGGAAAATGTAAAACCAAAATGATATTTATTTGCAAGCCTTGTATGTGCTTGTCAATTTGATAGCCGTCATAAGAAAGTCTCTACACCATGACCTATTTGAATATTTCTGGTATGTTTAGTGTCTACACCTTTGATAGCTTAAATAAAGTTCTGTTTCCATCCAGTAAACAGAAGTTCATAACAAGAGAGTTTTAAATGATTTTTGTATTCTCTGCCATTGTTTTATGTGCTCATAAATATGTATCAACTGGTAGCTAGGTTTGTATCCTATAGACTTGATTTCCCACATGAGTCTGGTAAGTCTGAAAATAGCTAGATTGGTCTTACAATTTTAAAGCTGACATCAGATGTGCTGAAATGATACATCTGCACAACAATAGAAACATATTTTGTTTGATTATGCTGATTTTCAAACTTGAAATAACAAGCTCTAAAGTCCTAGAAAGAGTTTACCTGCACACCTGCTCTATTTTTCTCCCATAACACATGTGCTTAAAAGGACTATTTCCTGCAGGCTTCAACACGATCTTCCTCTAAATAAATAATGAGTTTACAAAATGACCCCATTGAAGGGCATAGCCTTATGAACTACTTACTTTTATCTTATTTATGGTCTATTTCTGTCAGCCACACAGAACTGGACTGTCTTTGACTCTTTTTCTCTCCTTTACCCTATCACCAGCTCAACTGATAATATAATCTTTACTTGGAGGATCTTTAAAACCTGATCTTTGTCATACTTGTGCATTTCTGGAGTATTGCATCCACTAGATAAGAATGATCCATTTGAAACACCATCAGGCTTAGAGTTAAGGCAAATCTCCGGTGTTCTAGATCTTCCAATTACCCACCCCTAAAGTGCTCACTGAATCTGTTTCCTCAAATGATATTCTGTCCACAATTAACTTCATAGATTTTATGAAGTTCAAATAGCAAAAAATAATAATAATAATAAGATAAATATTGTTAAACCTCAACATGTTATAAAGCTATAAGGGAGTCTTTGGAAATGAAGTGTGATATATTGGAAATAGAATTGGCTTTGACTCAAAAAAAAAATAATTGAATACTGATTTTAAAATGAATGAGTACAATATCTTTCTGGGATCTCTGTAAAATGAAAGTCATTAGTGGGAAACTTTTCCTTTTCCTAAATGATCCCTGAGTAATTAATCTGTCATCACTTGAAACACACCTCTTCTAAGTGTGGGGTCATCGTAGGAAATGAGCTTTGCAGACCTTCAGCTTCAGGGAGCAGAATTAACTAATGGCCCCAAATGCTGCACTCTGAAATCCATCATGACCAGCCTTCACAAGGCTCCTTCTCAATGACTGTACATGGTGGGGACACGTAAGGCAGGCCTGCTCCTGGAAAACACATCCTCTGACAACGCTAAGCCTGTGGGAGAACCTAACTAAACATTCCTTAGATATTAAGGCTGTTCCTCTCCTTCCCTTGGCACATATTTGCATGCTGTCTGACAACTCTCCCAGCCTTTCCTAGATTCTCTTACCATTTTCTTTTCCACACAGTGCCCTTGGCAAAATAGTTCCACATTTAATCCTATCTTGGCATATGGAATACCTCCCAAAAAGCTGCCTGATTAATACTTTCCATGAAAAAAAAGAAGCAGTAGTATCAAAACCATAGCCATTTTTATGCCCATGATTAGTCAGTCTTATCATTACCGATAAAATAAAGCAACATTGTCCCAGATGCATAATAAACCCTCAAATAAACTATGTTTATACTTTAGAACTATCAAATGTGAGGGGCCCCTGGGTGGCTCAGTGGGTTAAAACCTCTGCCTTCAGCTCATCTCAGGGTCCTGGGATCAAGCCCCACATCGGGCTCTGCTCGGCGGGGAGCCTGCTTCCCTTTTTCTCTCTGCCTGCTTCTTTGCCTACTTGTGATCTCAATCTCCCTGTCAAATAAATAAATAAAATCTTTAAAAAAAAAAAGAACTATCAAATGTGACAAATCCTTATTGTTTTGCATAAAAGGAAGGACTCAGCAATGTGAGGTAAATAGTCATTTTGCAACATAGCGAATGGATGGCAAATCAGGAATTTAACCATGGGCTGCCCGATTCAAAAGCACAGCTTCGGAGAGCAGTGAGATGCTGCCTCCTAGACGTCACCTGCCATATGTTTCACATAATCCAACTCAAAACTTATTGCCAGCGTTATCAACTGCCTCCTCTCAGTCCTTTTACTCTTCTTTTTCTGCTTAAGATGTTGACAACATTGGCACATCCTATACAAATGGCAGTTCATAGGGTTCAAAAGTATACATTAATTAATGAATCAACATGTAGTAATAAGAAGCTTGGTTTCTAAAACTTACTACCTTTCTAGATATTGAAACCCTATTCATAAATACTCAGATACAAATGTCTCTGACGAATTTTTTCTTTCAAGTTATATGTTATATATTTGATACATGGGCATTCTCGTGGGTACATTCTTGTGATATGTGGATACAAGTTCTTTGTTGATATGTGAGCATTCTTGTCATTTTGACCATACTATCTTTGTAATCTATTTATATACGCATGTGATTTTATTTTTGCATAGAATTTAAACAACTACTGGATAAAGAATCATTTATAAAAAGTTCCATTTACACCTTAATTAAATAGGTCAAATTAGAATAAAGGTAAATGTCTACATGATGTCAACAACATATTTATCCCTAGTCACAACTAAACATTCATGCATCTTTTTTTCTGAGAAATATGTGACAAAATATTTCTCAACTTTAATGATTATCAAAAAGAAGTTTATTGTAAAAGCCAAACTGAATTCCTGGAATATATTTTCTAACAGACAAAATGAACTGTATGAATAAAAAGAAGTGTCACTTTTATCAATGTGTGCATTTTAGACCTCTGAGTTCTCACTTCATTTACTGCTATAGAAATTACTATTTGCCAAACTGCATCACTGTGGTATGAATGAATCAGAAAAGTACAAGTGTGTTCATAACTGTCATACATACTTAGTACAAGAAAACTTGGAGCTCATTCAAATGACAATCTAATCCTACTATTTACAAAGCCAAAAATGTACTATTAAGTAAGGGGTTTATGGAATGAGAAGAAAGGTTAATGCATTTTCTTAGTTTAAGGAAGATAAAACGTGGTTGGTTAAACAACGTAGGTCTAAACTGAAACTCCAGGCTGAAATAGACATCAGTGCAATAACCTGAAATCACTGTATTACGTTCATTTCATTATTCTTTCCACCACCTTTTATTGAGCACCAATTGTGTGCAGAAAACTTTTTTAGCTCTCTGGGACTGAGTCTGCAAGAGATGCAGGATCCAGTATGGAGGGTAAGACATATATACAAATAACCATATATATAATTTTAATTTATAAACAGTTCATAACAAGAAAGATTCTAGTAAAATGACAGCTTCAATGAAAGGATCCAATTATTTCTTCCCGAAGTTAATGAAATCACATATTTGGCCTCCAAAAAGTTTCAAAATAAAATGTGAGCTTAATTTAGCAATTGAAAAGAATGTCTATTGATTGATAGGGTATAATTAAGAAATGGATCTTACTGCTTTTTGCTTCCTAGACTAGATCTTTATTTCAGGGCACCTCCATTTTCCTCTATATTTTATCAAATAACCTTAGGATTCCAGGAGGTATATTGGGAGATAGTTGGGCTAAGAATTACTTAAATGTGCTTTTGAACACCATTGAGCCTATCTAGTTTACAATAACAAGATTATTTCAAATAGTATTTGCTAAATAAATTATTCTTAATGAGAAGAATATTCTACATTTAAGCTGTGATGCCATTCCTGTAACAGTCAAAATGCCAATTTTCATAAATTTTACTTTTAACTCAAAGTTCCAATTAATAAAATAACAAATAGAATATAAATAAGCATGAGTGTTTGGTGATAATACCATTCATAGCTGTAAGCCACAAATAAATAATTTGAAGATTCTTATAATTAACAAAATCGAATAAAGTCAACTGCTTACTTATAGATCAATGGTAATTAACTGGAAAAAATACTAAAAAAAAGTATTCATAAGTGCAATGGAAAGGTAACATTGTAATAAAAAATTTACAAGAAATGTGTGTAGCATATGAATAAAAACCTTCTAAATACAAGGTAAAAGATAAAACACTTGCATAAACGGGTCAATAAATGGAATGTAACCCACGGCTCAGGTCCATCTGAAGCTCCAACTGGGAAAGTATATACTTCTGGGCTCATGTAGCTGTTGACAGGACTCAGTTCTTTGCAGGTCGTTGAACTAAGAGCCCCATTCCTTGAGGAGTGTTCACTGGAGGCTCCTTCAGTTCCTTTTGTGGCGTTCTTTCCAGTGTGGCAGCTTGTTTTATCAAATCCAGCAAAGGCTAGAGTTCCCAAGCAAGTTGGAAGTTATGGTCTTATGTAGTTTAAACATGGAAATAATATTCTATCACATTTGCTGTATTCTTTTTATTAAAACAAGTCACTAGACCAGCCCACACTCGAGAAGATAGGATTACACAAGTATGTGAATGCCAGGAAGAGATGATGACTGAGGGCCATCATAGAGTCTGCTTCTCACAGAGTCTATCTTTTCATAAGGGCCTGGTAAACACTAAGTTCAGATTCAACAAATTATAAGGAAAAAGTTGGCTCTGGAGGAATTATGAGGTTAATGCTTTAAAGAATGCTTAGGAAATAAATTACACAGGCACTTGGGTGGCTCTGTCAGTTGGGTGTCTGCTTTTGGCTCAAGTCATGATCCTGGGGTCCTGGGATCGAGCCCCTCTCTGTGCCTCCCCCCTCAACTAGTGCACACTCTCTCTCTGTCTGAATTAAATAAATAAATAAATAAATAAATAAATAAATAAATAAATAAACAAACAAACAAACAAAATAACTTACATGGTGAGGCTCTTTCCCAGTGTACTACATAGATATAGATATCTACATTTTTCTATTTTCTGTAAGACTAAAACTGAGTGACTGCTGTCCATTACAACTCAGTACAATTAAAATATAGGGATGGGATATGAGCGAAATCCACACTGAATGAAATATTCATTCACCTTGAATGAAACTTTGTGAGATACTCTAAAGAGAGAGGACCCAGCTAAGTTGTTTCTGATTCCTGAGCCACAGAAACTTAGAGATATTACTGTGTTTTGTTTTAAGCCTCTACATCATGATCATTTTTTGCAGTGACAGATAAGTAACACATGTTTTTATGTCACTATATATCATAAGACTTATTCTATAGTGAGATTTGGTATTTTTGGCAATCTGAGTATTGAAAATTGCTCTTCCACTCATAGAATTTTTTTTTATTTCATTTTACAGTTAAAAATTTATTATGATAAATAGTAAATAAAAATAACATATAGCAGGATTGTCTGAAGACACCTCTTTGTGTCCAAGTAGAGAAGTAAGGGGCATTTCAGGTCATTCCAGGGCTCCAGAATAATATTATAAGGAAAAAAAAAGGAAAAGAATAGAAAAACAGAAAGAGAAGAGGAGAGGAGAGAAGAGAGAGTTATGAATGAAATGGCTATCTCCATATGAGATGTATGTGTGTACCATTTGTATCAATATCTAAAGTTGTTTTGTGCGTCAGACAGGTTTCCTTCCTGGTTTGTTAACTTATTTAATCTAGGTTGGATAGATAACATGGCATTTGTAGGGGATAACATATTTCTAAATTGTTTCTTTGACTATATTAATGACACTCCTGTAGAAAAACTAATTTTGCAGAGATATGTTGATAAGAAGGGGAGATTTTAAAGTAATGTCAGCAACTTCTAGATATTCATATTAAACTTTCATATCAAATGATGCAAGTGATACTATATTCTCAGGCTTTATCTTCAACCTTTTGTAAGTAGCAAATTTCAACAGTTTACCCTCTCATTTAATATTTCAGTTCAAACTATGTTCTGCAGAATGAAATGAATTCTAAGTCTATGAATTTCCTAAGTAGTCCTTTGGCCAGAAATCAAATTCAACACACTAATTTAAAAGTTGATCAGTAATAAATTTTACAAATGTTCAATATCAATATTCACCTAGTTTACAGGTAGTTGTTGATAAATTATGGAACTTTTTGTGACAATGTGTGAAAAATCTGTTTTCTAGTACTGTAAGCTTTCTTGAAGCCTTCTCCCACCCTTGCTTTGAAATATTAAGATCATTAAAAACAACATAGATATCTTGATGTCTTACATCTTTAAAAATTTGAGATTAAACTTATTCGTACTCTTGAAGAAACACAGAGTCCATTTTATAGATGAAATATTCTCATGAGAAACATTCCCTTTCCTAGCCATTTACCTCAACACATAATAACACTTGCAGTTTGGAATCTTTAATTCTGCATAAGAATATACATAACAAAATACAGTGTTTGACTCAGCCGAGCTCTTTTTCATAACAAGATAGTTGTCATGAAGAAACTAGTATGTTGACATACAATCTGGCATAAGCTCCTTTTTCTGTAACTACTCCACAATGTTTTCCAGTCACTACATCTGTGCCATCAGATATACTTCTAAAAACACTAAAAAGCCCATGCAGCATTGTTGTCAATGTAATCCTTCATAGTTTCAGACAGAACAGAGTTTAAAAAAATATATTTCTTCATATCACTATCAGGCTTAAACCACTTACACTAAAGAATGTGCCATGTTAGCAATATCTTTGGTTGGACAAGGTATGCAATTATCTTGGGAGTTTGCCTTCCTTATCATTAGCTAGTACCTGAATATAGTAGATTCACTAAACATTTCCTAAACAAATCACTGAGGAAGAAATTGTGTGTGTGTGTGTGTGTGTGTGTGTGTGTGTGTGTGTGTGTGTGTGTGTCTTAACAACCTGGTGTACCATTTACTAAAAACCAACAAACATGTAGGTTTACATGTATCACACTGAATATTTGTTTATTTGCTTCCATGTTTTTTTTAATTTAATGCTCTTTCAATGAATTATTTTAGTTTTGAACTCATTTATGTTCAATACATAAATGCCACTTGAGTTTCAATGGTTTTACTGCTTCATTAACCAGATCACCACTAGCATGCTGTGCTTTTAACACTTCGTGATGAATACATCCACAAAATAGTACTCAATAATGTGGGTTCATATTTCTGGAGAAAAAAAAAACTAGCTAAAATATTTGATCTTCTCACATTTTTTCTTTTTCTTTCTTTCTTTCTTTTTTTTTGGAAGCATTTGAATCATTAACATTTGGTCTAATAATATTACTACATTTACCAAAGATCTGTTTTTACTTGACCCCCCAAAAATCAGTGAAACTTATTCAATATGTAAATTACAGTTAAAAAAGAGTATAAAATTCTTGTACCAATTACTAATGTTAAATTATAAAATAAAAGTAAAATTTAAAACTTTCACTTCTTCTCTTCAAAAGACACCATTAAGGAAATGAAAGGGCATCAATACATACTTGATAAAGGACTTTATATACAACTCATTAATAAGAATCCAAATGGTCAGATTTTTCACATGGGCTAAAGATGTACAAAGTAACTTCACAGAAGATGTGTGACCATAAGCACTTGAAAATATGCTTAAAATCTTTGGTGTTCAAGGCAAAGCAAAGTATAACTATGAAATAATATACACAGCCATTCTAAGATTAAAATTAAAATGATGAACAATATCATGTTTTGAGAGAATTGGAGCAATAGGATTTCTCAAACATTGCTGATAGAAATGTAAATGATACAGTAATTTTGGAAAACAGTCCCACAGTTCCCTGTACAATTACCATATAAACCAAAATTCCACCTCAAGGTAAATGCCCAAGAGAAATTTGAAAACACTGCATAATTCTAAAGTATACTTGAAATGAAAATATTCAAGACTACAAGACTACTAAATAAAAACACACATTTGAATCAAAATACTTTCTTCTAAAATTATTCTTTGGGTAATAACCAAAGAACTAAATAACCAAAGAACTAAAACCAAAACAAAATATACAAAACAAAATACAAAATATACAAAACAAAAATTTAATGATTAAAATGTATTGAAATATTTCTCTCTTAGTGATCCCTTTGGTTTTAGCCGGCATGCCCAAACAGGCATGCCTGAATTCTGTTTATTAATATTAAAAATATAGTACTTAACAATTAAGTTGATCAATCTTTTAAAAATCTTCAGGTAATGTCTAAATCACTCTTTGCTTCTATCTCTTTGTCTCTGTCTCCATCTCTCTCTCTCCCTCACTATAAATATACTTTAAAAAATTTTTTTATTTAAATTCTACTTAATTAATATATAGTATATTATTAGTTTCAGGGATAGAATTTAGTGATTCATCAGTTGCATATAACACCTAGTGCTCATTATTACATCATGTGCCCCACTTAATGCCCAGTTACTCCATCCCTGCACCCACCTCCCTTCCACCAACCCTCAGTTTGTTCCTTATAGTTAAGAGTCCTGTATGGTTTGCCTTCATTTCTGTTTTTATCTATTTTATTTTTCCTTCCCTTCTCCTATGTTGATCTGCTTTGTTTCTTAAATTGCCCAAATAAGTGGAAATCAGATGGTATTTTTCTTTCTCTAACTTATTTTGCTTAGCATAATATCCTCTAGTTCCATTCATGTCATTGCATACATCAAGATTTCATTGTTTTTGATGGCTGAGTAATATTCCATTTTATATGTATGCCACACCTTCTTTATCCATTCATCTATAGATGGATGGGCTCTTTCCATGTTTTGGCTATTATGAACATTGCTGCTATAAACATTGGGGTACATGCGCCCCTTTGAATCACTGTTTTTGTATCCTTTGGGTAAATACCTAGTACTGCAATTGCTGGATCATAGGGCAGTTCTATTTTTAGCTTTCTGAGAAACCTCCATACTGTTTTCCAGAGTGACTGCACCAGTTTGCATCCCCACAAAAAGTGAAAGAGGTTTCCCCTTTCTCAACATCTTCACCAACATCTGTTGTTTCCTGAGTTGTTAATTTTAGCCATTCTGACTGGCATGAATCTTCAACAGAGCAGGAAAGAATATCCAATAGAAAAAAAACATTCTCTTCAACAAATGATGTTGATAAATTAGATAACCACATGCAAAAGAATAAAACTGGACCACTTTCTTACACCATCCACAAAAAAAAAATTCAAAATGAATGAAAGACCTAAATGTGACACAAGAATCCATCAAAATCCTAGAGGAGAACACTAGGAGCTAACCTCTTTGATCTCAGCCTCAGCAACTTCTTGCTAGACATGTCTCCAGAGGCAAGGGAAACAATAGCAAAAATGAACTATTGGAACTTCATCAGGATAAAAAGCTTTTGCACAGTAAAGCAAATAATCAGCAAAACTAGAAGGCAAAGTACAGAATGGGAGGAGATATTTGCAAATGTTTTTCATATAAAGGGTTAGTATCTAAAATCTGTAAAGAACTTATCAAACTCAACACTCATAAACCAGAAAACCTAGTCAAGAAATGAGCAGAAACCATGAACAGACATTTCTGCAAAGAAGACATACGAATGGCTAACAGACACATGAAAACATGCTCAACATCACTCAGCATCAGGGAAATACAAATATATATGCTTTTTAAATCTATATGTATTTATCTTTAACTGTGTAACTATTACCTTAGACTCATTAGTAAAGTCATGGAAGCCTAAGGGGAAATCATATAAATAAAAAAAAAAGATTTGGGGGGGTTAATGAGATCAATGCCAAGTTAATGCCATGTGGGCTAATATCTTTAGGAGGGATACATGGGGTAGATAACAAATATACATGTTATTTTATTTTTAAAAATATTTTATTTATTTGACAGAGAGAGAGAGAGAGATCACAAGTAGGCAGAGAGGCAGGCAGAGAGAGAGGGGGAAGCAGGCTCCCCGGCAAGCAGAGAGCCCGATGAAGGGCTCAATTCCAGGACCCTGAGATCATGACCTGAGCCGAAGGCAGAGGCTTAAACCCACTGAGCCACCCAGGCTCCCCTATATGAGTTATTTTAAAGATTATTTGTCATGATAAACTTAGGCAGTTATTTAAAATACTATCTACTGAATATGTTAATATTAGAAATGCATGTAATAATGTCTTAGGAAACTCCAGTGTTGTGGACCTATCCACGACAGAAGGTCTCAAACTAAGGTTCTATTTTCCTACATTTGTGCTTTACCAGTTTTCCAAGTCATTTATTTTATCCAAGCTTCATTTTAACTTTTAAAAAAGGATATAGCTTCAAAGGGAATTTTAATGATAAAAGTATATCATTTATGAAAAAATGTTTTTGAAATGCTCTTGAAGATATATAATGGTAAAAATGATTAAGTCTGGAGTAGGTCACAAAGTATTTAGAGTATTTAGAATACTCTATAAAGTACTCACAAAATGAGTATATACTCTATATACTCTATAATAAGTGATACTCTATATACTCTATAATACTCACAAAGTACTTAGAATACAGAAGTAGATAGAGCACTCTTTTGGCTTCTGCCAGCTTACTTTGATTCTGAGTGCCCCCTTTCCCAAACCTATCTCTTCTGTGGTTTATCCTCACCTCAAGGACTGAATATTTACAAAGAAAGCCTGCAACATAAGCCCTTCTTTCTAGTAGAAATGTAGATCAAGATCTTTAGATTCAGGATCCAGAGTCCCAAATGTCTTCATCTGAATTCTGCCTGACTCCCCAAATTTTGGATAAACTCTCAGCCCCAACATAATACCCACATGCCTTGTACTTTCTCAAATCTTAGGACTAGAGGTGCGTCCTGTTCCTTATCTCCAGTGTATCTAATACATACGTTAGCAGTCCAGCCCCCTTAAAAATGATACCCTAAAGTCCAGCCTTTCTGGTTAGAGTAGGAATATTCTCTTTAATTTTTACAAGTTCCTTCCTATAGCCTATGGAATGATCCACATATAGTCTACTATAAGTACTGAAATCTTTCCATTTACAGACATATACACCCAATAAAGATACAGAACCTTTTTATCCCACCAGTCTCAGGACTCCTTATTTCCTGTCTACCTAATTAGATCATGATTTTGGCACTGTCTTATCCAATTCTGTGTAACTACATAACTGCAGTAAGGCACTGTTAAATAACAATATTGAACACTGTTCTAGGAACTAGATAAGTCATTCTTTCCAGGTCACCCACAGTTGACTGACTTGTACCACAGGCTTCTCAGCCTTCTCCTCCCACAACCTGCACTGGCAGTTGGTCTAAAGTCTAGACTGAACAGTGGCCAAGTGAGAAGGAGCATATGTATGCTTAGGGGAGAATCAGGTACCATGCTGGTATAACAGCTTTGCATTTTGTGAAGTTTTGGAAGGGGTGGCAGGAATTCATTTTTTTAAATTTCTTTACTTCTGCGTCAAAATCATTCAAAATGTGATTATTGAATCAATTTCAAGGCCCCCACAAATGGGAATATCCTATAATGTTTTGATATCTTGTTTCATCCAATATTCTATGGCTGAAATATTGGGTGAAAAGTCAAAATCAGTTTAAAATATCAGCCTAATGTCTACTAGTCTATTTGCATTTGTTAATTAAACATTACAATCATTTATTAATAATGTTACATAAAATTTATATATAATTTTATGTGATGGCCTGAGAATAAAAACTCTTCTATATATTTTTTACTTCAATCTTTTTCAATATTCATTTTTTGAATAATTCTCAGAAAAAAAAACAAACTAAATCCTTCATCAGACATCAAAATTTTAAGTATAATATAAAGTACAATAAACATATCTTATCTGAATATTCTGAATTTAAAGATATCTGCTGAAATTAACTTCTCTTTAAAGTATACCCTACATCTACCGTGGAACTCGAACTCACTGTCCTGAGATCTACAGTCACATGCTCTTCTAACAGCAAGCCAGACACCCCTGAAATTTGACTTTTGATGCCAAAATACTTTTCTTAATCATGTATTTAAACTGATTATATGTAGGTTTGACCAACCGATATTAATGGTGACTAGCATTTATTTTTCTCTTTGGATGTATATTCAAAATCAGTATGCTCATTTGAAATAAAGAATTCTGAAGTATTAGCAGAAATTTAATATACTCCTATGCAAGATATTGGAAGTCACTAAACTGTGTATGTTGTATGAATAATTTTTTACTTAGTTATGTCTTTCCAATTCTTAGGTCAAATCTCAGCAAAATTAATAATAAAAGTACTTTTTCAAGAATTTGCTAGATAAAACCAATAAGAATAAATCAGCTGCATGGTATTCTTGTCTCCTTGTTGTTTACCTTAGATCACTGGATCAAGATGAAACTACCATAACTCAGCTGATCTAATTACACAGTCTTATCAGACAACTATAAAGAAAATGGGGGGATGGGAGGAGTACTTAGCCAGAAAATAAAAATTGAAGACTGGAATGATCATGGTAAGTACACAAATGAGATATTGATCCAAGTGGCAGTTGAGATTGTGCAATGGGACATGGAGTGAAAGCGCAAGTGAGGGCTCTTGAGTGTTATCAAATGACAGGCAAAGTTTCAGTTTCTGGGGTGGGTTTCCAGGTTAGATACATGCACGATGTCAGAAGTTCATATGGACACTTATAGAAGCAAAAACAGAGCCACTTATGGAGCGTGGAATCAATTTTTAGGTCTTTTTCTAGAGAGACTGCAGGTGGGAAATCCTGAAAGAATGTAATGAGGAGACTTGTATGCAAACATATACCCAAAACATCTTACCATAATTATTCCACAATTAAATTTTCAAGGAATTTGGTAACAGACTGGTGGAAGAAATAATATATAATCTGAATCCTGGACAAACAGAGCTAGTAAAAATGAAATAAAAATGAATTTACTATAAATTTATTTTATCTTTTGTGTACCTAATATTTAAAAACACCTTTTTTTGAATCTACAGATATCATCCAGAAGTATAAAAATGGTGCGATTATAATTTTTGCTTAAAAAAAGACAGTCTTCATCTACTTAGTAGTTTCCTTTTTCATCAAATATTAAAACTAGGCTTCTTAACCTATCTTTATAACTGAACAAATGATCATCTGAAATTTCTAAATGGATCGTTAGACAGTGTAGTCAGTGGCCACAAATACTAATAGGGGTATTTACTATCATTGCAATGTTTTTTCCATCAAATGCTATCTTGACGTCCTCATGCACAGAACTTTCAAAGCCAGGTTCAGATGTATCCCAATCAAGCTGCTCACTAAATATTCCCTTCATCAAGTTTTTTATCAATCAGGACTTTAGGTTGTAAGCAACTAAATATATGACTGAGACGAAAGGCCTCTAATTAAGGTTCAATATTACATACTGCTTTAATGGCCTCATCACAAGTTGCCCTCCTCACCATGCTCCCATAGAGCAATTCCGCTAGCCAAAGAACCATCCTTACCAAATGGACCAAATGCAGATCCTGCTGATCCCTCTGTAGCAGGTTTTCGTTCACGGATTATTCAAACAAGCCAGTCACATATTCTTGTGAACCAGAGGAACACCTCACTCTCTTGGTAGTGCAAAGCATCCTACCATTAACCCCTGATTGTTCACTCTGTTCCCCTCATAGCCCTGCATGGCATACAGTGTCTGTGTACCCAGGCTGTGATTATGTGACTAATTACTTGCTGTTGATCTCATCGGTCTGGAGTTGGCTGTCATATGTCCAGCCATCTCTATACCCTAAGGTAGGAATCCTTCCCACACCAGTGGGACAAAAAGAGGGGGTGATTAAAGCAATCACTAACAGTGGCTCAAACAATAGAGATTTAAAGATTTAGCCACTTCACACAAGGAGAAGACGGTAGTCTTCATGGCTATTTTAATGTCTCCACACAATGATTATAGACCTAAGCACTTTCCAGCATTTTCAAGCATTCAGTTGACTATTTATGGACCTGCTAAAGCCTTCATTTACTTTTCCCCCACGTTGGCTGTCTTTAATATAAGACATTTTGCATTCAGGCTCATTGTTTTGTCAGTGTTGCTCCTGGCATCACCATAGTCTCATATAACCACATTCCCTAGTAAAATGCAAATGTGCCAGATGGGGAAGGAATGGCATTCCTCTTGCATCTTTCTTTAATTCAGAAAGGAAAATTTATCTTAGAATTTATCACAATCTCCACCCTAGGGAGTGAGGGTAAATAGCATTTAAAAATAAGTAAGTGATAAATAAGACCTACCATAATTTAACTGCTTCAAATCTCATGCAATATGAATTATATGAATTCTGCTCACCATGTAGAAAAGGTATCAAATTTACCTTTCTATCAGAGAATTTCCACTGAAAGACTTACATGTTTCAGCAGTTTATTTGTGTTTCCTACAGCAATTCTTAATAAATTTATGTATCATTGTTTTCTGAAAATACAAGGATTATTGTAATTTCTGTTTTTATGGTTTTCAAAATAAATAAGGGTGAAAATATACACATATTATATTTAACATTTTATTCTGTTCTATTAAAATTCAAGTTATTTTATAATGTACATTTCTTCTTCATTAATAAAATATTTGTTTTGGTTTAAAGTTAAATACTTTATATTTTTGCTTGATGTTCTATCTTTTAATTACTTGGCTACATACTAGATGGGTGAAGAGGAGCATATTAACTATAGGTGAATACATATCTCCAAGCAACAGATGCATTTTAATATGTAAATATATATACTGATTTATAGTAATTTCATTTATTCTCAAAATTTCACTATTTTTAAAGATTTTCTTATTTATTTGAGAGAGAGAGAGTGAGTGCACAGGGTGAGGAGGGACAGAGGGAGCAAGAGAAACTCCAAGCAGATTCTGCACTGAGCTCAGAGCCCGAGGCAGGGCTGGATCTCAAGACTCTGATCTCAACCTGAGCTGAAACCAAGAGTCAGATGCCCAAATGACTACACCACCCAGGTACCCCTCAAAATTTTGCTATTCTTTTAAATAGATTTTATAGACAGACTAATCACCACAGGTAAATTGTAACTGACTGTACCTTTCAATTAATCATATGCTATACCCATAACTGTATTCTATTACTTACTAGATTAAATAGGTCCATATATGCAAAGCCAAAAGAGCTGAGCACTTAGTATCACTTGATAAATCTAGCTAGTGTAGTAATGGAGGTAGAGCACTTTATTTAATCAGAACATAAATCGTATGAGTTAGGCTTAATTTCCCTCATTTTATAAACTAGAAAGCATAAGGACAGAGAAGGTTAAGCAACATTTTCCATATTCAAATCCTGGTAAGTTAAAGGCAATATTGAAACGCAGGCCTATAGCCTCCTAAATTGTTTGATTTTTCTATACAATTAGGGGAAGACCAATAGTATTCCTGATATTATGATGCAAACTCATCTGTTGGGAGAGCAAAGGGTATTCATCTGGCTTATAAAATATGTGAACTGAAATTTCTGGAGAAAAAAAATATTTTCAGCATCAACAGAAATAAAAGTCCTCTTCAACCTTACTTTCTTTATGTAGAATCTCATGAAATATTCCCTTACCAGAAATGGCAAATATTTCCCCTCCATTCCTTTTGTTCCCAATCCCACACCTCCTTCTCAATGGTCCATAAATGACTTTTTCAAAGGATCCTCTTTCCCAAGTCCATATGGCTATGCCCCAGAACTGTGGGTAATTGGCCTGATCAATTGTGCTAATTGGAATCTCTCCCTGGAATTTGAAACTAGAACCTAATGTTCATAGTCAGTCTCTATCAAGCTTGTGAACTACAAAATCATGCAGAAGGAAGGCAGGACAAGGTCCATAAAAAAACAGGCAGCTGGAACAGAAGAATGAAGCAGATGAAGAAGAGAAATAGAAGAGAGAAACAGAAAGAAATCTTACTACTCTGGATACTGAGAGGCAGAGATAATGAGGGAGAACAAGAACAAAACAAGAAGTGAGAAAAGAGAGCAATATTCTTGTTTCCTCATGATTTGTTTGTTCTGGGAGTCAGCCTTTCCAGAAGCCTCACTGAGATTTATGATAATGGTCCCCATTTCTAATTCCAATAAATCACCTTCTGAAGTTAACCTGTTTTGTCCTCTTTCTTGGCGCTAAAGGAACCCCCAAAAAGAAACCAGAGAAGTACAGTCAAACTAAATTGAGTTTTGCAAAAGTTAAAGGATAAATGAGTTTTACCTTTTTAAAAATACTCATTTTATTTACACTTAATGTATACTGTATTTTACCACAGATTATATCGTATATATTCTGCTCACTGTGCCTATTTTATAATTCCCAGTTGACAGGGGAAAACATCTATGTAGATCCAGCTTACTCACATGTAATCTGGTAATTATAACACCTTAATATAAAATCTGAAATAAATTACAAAAAGCAATTTCCATGATAATTGGAAAAATGCTCATACATATTTATTACTCTGAATTCTTCAAGATTACTCTTTCACATTTGTCCACTTCCCGAAAACCATAAAATTTGAAGAATAAAAGAAAAACAGTGAGTATGCCAAATGTGTGGTATTGATATAAGCACCCTCTTTTTTTCCCTAATGCTTCATTTTCAAACTTTTTCGACAGAGGCAATCAACTGACACATATAATATACCAATACATTTTACACACTGAAAGTTGGCATATTTGGCACATAGCTGTGTCAAAATTTCACAAGCATCTAGATTTTTAAGCACATCACTGGTAAATGATTTCCAGGAAGCAGTCCACTCACATGAATTATATTAGTTTAACAATATAAAATAAGCAAGGCAAATAGACTTGGGTCTTAGAAATATTTTCGGGTTCAGTTTAAGAATTCAACAATTGTCTAATTCCCTTTAGTTTCTGACATATATAGTGAAAAGTGCTGAAGATAATATGAAAAAAAATGGAGATATAAGATCAAGTAATTATAAATAAACTCCTTACTTCTCTACTGGAGATATCAGACCTCAAGAAATAAAAAAAATCAGTTATGCTCGGGGTTGAAATAAATTATGAATCAGTTTTATATGATGATAGGATACTAAGTAGAACATTTATTCAAATTAGATGATAGAAAATGTCTCTACTGATCAGAACTGCCCATTTCTCAACATCATTGCCTGCAGCTCTCTGGCTTAAACTTCCTGGCTCTGCTGCCCAGAATGACGCAGGGTGCTTTATACACACAGCATCCTATTTCAGTCCTGTACTGTGCTCATCTTGCCCTCCTTCTCTCGACAGTCTTTCAGAAGTATCTTTTAAATGCAAATCCCTACACTTCCCAGGTATGTTAGGTAGTGTACTTTACTTTTGGTCTCCCATAGTATCGAGCTTTGTCACATCAGATAATATAACAATCTTGTTATGCTCTGATTTCACCTGAATGTCTGGTAGGTCTTTGAAGACATGGGTTAATTTCTGCCCAGCCTTGTAATCCCCTGCAACTCCCTGGGCTTTTATTGTTCTCTGTTGTATTATCACAGAAAAGTTGCATCCACACTTCTCTGATATATTACTGGTATAGGTAATAGCCTCCACTATCCCAAAGTCTGGTCCCAGATGGAGGAGATAAAAGAATATCCTCTCTTGCTATCTTTGCTTGAGAGTAATCACACTAGATAGCACTCCCTTCTCAAATTTTCTTTCCCCATCACAGGTTTTCTAGGCATGGCTAACTTAGGTGCACTATGATTCTGTACACTGACCTATGAAACACTATCTAATGGCCCTCTGCCCAGAGCACCAAAGCAACCAGCAAGGTCATTTCCCTCACAGTTAAATTTACTAGTTTGTGAAGTTTTAGTCATATATATTGATATTCATTCAAAAATAAAGCTTTCACTTTATCAGAGAAACTCACTATTCCATGTCTATACTCTCGTGTTGGCAAAAAATGCAAAAATAGTGAGAGGTTCCTCTACCAGCTTATCCACTATTGGAAGGTACTCAAAGCCTTCCAGAATTATGGAAAAATATCTCTGGGGTCCTTCTGAAAACAAAACGTATCAATGACATCACCATTGGCTAGCAGAGTATATTGTCATCCACATAACACTGTGGAGGTATGACTTCTCAGAAATATCAAATTAAATGTCTATTCAGAAAGACCTCACTGTCCCAACTCTATTGAATTTTCCTAGTTGACATACTACAACATATATAGGAAACCAGATATATCTTGAGAATCCATTGCCAATTGGCATACGATGGAGAAGAAAGAATGGAATAAGTCAAAAATGTCCTCCTGAAAAAAAAAAAAAAAAAAATGTCCTCCTGGCCACTTGCCTCAAGAAAGCACTGATGGAAAGAACCACCAACCTGGTCAAATTAAGGGATTGGTCAATCAGGCAGCTGCCTGAAGATCACTATACTACACACCGAAAGCTAATCAACACTATTTGTTCATTATACTGGAATTAAAACAAAATGAAAGAGAACGTTAGACAAAAGGATCATCAGAAATAAAATGAGATGGTTCAATATCGATTTTTACCAGGCTTTGCTTTCAGAAATCGTGCTACATGGGTTTTAGATGGGCATTCTAATATGCCACCTGGAGTATCAGTGAGACCCCCAACTGCTCTGTGAAAAATGTATCTAAAAAACTCCAACACATTTTTCCTGCTAAATTGATTACAAAGTTTCAATCAACAGAAAAATTACATGAGGCAAGGCCAACTAGACTTGCTTTCAAAAATAGTCTAACCTTTGATACTTAGCAAAATACTCCTCAAGTGTGTAGTAGAATGTTGCTCAATTTGGGTTTATAGTATGTTTTCTTATTATTAGACTGGGATTTTAAACTTTTGGGAAGACTATCTTTCTCATATACCAGAGAGTGTATGTTGACAGTATGACTTATTACCAGTGATGAAAATTTTGATCTTTTGATTGAGGGACTATCAAGCTTCTCCCATGGAAAATTAAAATTTTTGAGAAGGATAATTAAGTTCTACCACTTCAAGGAGTCTTAAGGAATTTATAGATATATGTTAACTTTATTATAGTAATTGATGCAAATTTGGAAGAAGATACTTTGAAATTCTCCAAATATCTTGTCTCTCCTTAAATTTTTGGACACTAATTTTAGCATTCACCAATGGATTTTACTGGCAGCAATTATTACTTTGTTGTTAGAATGTTTTCCATTTACCACATTCTTTCTATATTTATTAATTAGAATTACTCTGTAAGGAAGATTTGTGCTTTCACCCTTTTATTTACTTAATCATTTATTTATATCATATGGACTTATTGGCATTTATTTCATTCTTTGGTTTATAAACTAGCACTTCATTTGTTTACTTATTTATTCAAATTGTTTCTGCTTAACCTAATAGAAACTCTTTCATATTGGCTCCTATGTCCTTTTAACATAGTATCATTTGTTCTCTCTTTGCTTAATATAAAACAAAATATGTTTGTTTTGCCCTTACATATTCTGGTCATACAAAATGCTCCAGGTTTATTTTATATTTCTTCCACCCTAGTCCTAGAATCATGGCTGGTATCATTTTTTGAAGGAAAATTTTAGAAACCATGATCTGGAAAGTAGATGTGATTATAGCTACTTGGGTGCCCTTTCATGTCCTTTGCAACAGACAAAGCTAAGAGATATATATGTGTTATGTATATATTTATTTATGTTTATCTGTATGTTATATACATATCCTAGCTTTGTCTGTTATGTATAATATACATACATATATGAAATCTGTGTATACATATATTTTTGTATTTATTAGCCTATCTCTGTATCTGATATCTCAGACCATACTTCACAAATATAAGGATCATCAAAACTTCCCACCTTATTTATTGTAACTTTTTCTTTGCAGTGAGAAATCTCTTATTCTCTGTAATATGTGCACTTCTTTATTCAACCCCACTTTACATATATAGTTTCAACTGCTAACCTGTACCACTCTGAGAAATAAATTTACCAACTATAGCACAGTATTTATGTACAGTCTTTTTTTGGGGAGGGAGTGCTTATAATATCTAGCCCAAACACTATTTTTTTAAAGTGACTTCAGCTTCCTTTTCCCCACTTTCTTTGATGAGGTTATGCAACATATTTATAATACAGTTGGATTCATTTGTTACAATCTGCCTTCCATGCTAGTTCCTCCCACATGCTAGTTGATTTTTCAAATGTTTGCCTACATTATGGCTTACTCTTTGTAATTTATCCTCTGTGGGTTTTGACAAATACAAAGAGATATGTGTCTACCACAACTACTACCATACAGTTTCATCAAACTAAAAATTCCCTTGTGCAGCCCCTTTATCATCCAGCTGTCCTTCTCCCCCAACTTCTTACAACCGCTGATGCATTTTCTATCCCAATGGTTTTGACTTCTTCCGAAAGTCATATGAAAGGAATCACATGAGGGACGCCTGGATGGCTCAGTTGGTTAAGCATCTAACTTGATTTTGGCTCAGGTCCTGATCTCAGGGTCCTGGGATCGAGCCCCATGTTGGGCTCCATGCTCAGTAGAGAGTCTGCTTGAGGATTCTCTTTCCCTCTCCTTCAGTCCCTCCCCCTGCTCATGTGCACTCTCTTTCTCTCTCTCATAAATAAATAAGTCTTTAAAAAATTGGAATCATGATTATGTAGCCTCATGGACCTGGCTTCATACGCTTAGCAAAATGCATTTAAGAATCATAAATACTGTCGCATGAATTAATAATAGTTACTATTTCTTGCTAAATTATGTTTCATTATCTAGATTGTATTATTCCTAGTTTATTGATAATGTTTATCATGACTGCTTATAAAATGCTTTTTCTGTATCTGTTGAGATGATCATATAGCTTCTCTTATTTCGTTTTGTAAATATGGTGAATTATATTGGCTGTTTTTGATTGCTAACTGGCTTTGAATTATTATGGTAAACTCACTTGGTCATGATGTATTATATATATCTCACTTAGGTTGTATTAGATATAAGCTCATGTAGGTTGTTGGTATGATTTATTGCCTTGTGGTTTTAGTTCTTAGGGCCCAGTTTCTTACTGTCAGTTGACTGAAGCAGCACTCAGCTTTTACAGACTGCCTACACTTCCCAGAGGCTGCTTGCAATTTCTTTCCATGTAAACTTCAGCAAAGAGTCTCTGCTAGCAAGAAAGAAACTGATATAATTTAATCATGGAAGTGACACCCCGTCCATCACCTTTTCGATATTCTATTGATCAGAAGCAAAATGTAGGTCCCACACACTCGCAAAATGAGAGAACTCAAGGAAGCAGTAATTATGGGGATCCCTTGAAAGAGTCCACTACAGTCTGGCTAAAGGTTTATTGATTTTATCAATCTTCTTAAGGTACCAGTTTTTTATTTCATTGTTTTTTTTCTTTTACTTTTGTTTTCAATTTCATTAAATTCTGTTCTAATCTTTATAACTGCCTTCTTTATACTCTTGTTTTATTTTACATGCTCCTTCTATGGTAGGTTATTCTTGTCTTCTAATGTAGGCATTTACTGCTATACTTCTCCCTCAAAGTTCTGCTCTAGCTATATTCCACGAATTTCATTTTAAAGTTGCTTTTGAAATGTATTATTTGACTTATGTAGAAATGAACATTCAATTTCCAAATATTTGAGAATTTTCCAAATTATCTTTTTGATATTAAATTTTATTTGATACTGTTATTGACCAAGAATACACCTTTAATTATTTGTATTCTTTTACATTTGTACAGGTTTGGTTTTTGGCCTGCATATGGTCTGCATTAGTTAATGTTTCATATACTCTTATGAAGAATGTATATTATGTTGTAGCTGGATGGATGGAGTGTTTTATAAATGTAAATTAGGTTAAGTTGATTGATACTATGGTTCAGGATATTTTTATACTTACTATTCTTTTCCTATGCATTCTGTCAGTCACTGGTAGAGAAATATCAAAGACTCCAAACATAACTGTGAATTTGTCTAGTACTTTTATAATTCTTTTATGTAATCTATTAATTATTACCTCACATATTTTGAAGTTCTGGATTTATATACTATTTTAAAGTTTAGTCTAACAAATTTATAAACTTTTCTAGATCTCTATAATTATTTTAACTCTTGATATCTCCCATAATGAAAGCCAATATGAACTTCATCCTATTGCTAGTAAAATTAAAGTTCATTTACTTTTTTAAGCCTCAGTCTCCTAACTTAAAATTATTAGGATATTAATAGTACACTGAGAATGAGAAAAGCAACTAAGTTTTGGTGTACTTCTGATGAACCCAATCATTCTCATAGGTCACAAGCCTCAAATAAGGTCACTTTGTGACAGCAATGAAGAGAGCCCAGTACTAGACTGCTCCTTAATCATGCTTCAGAACATATTAAGAACAAGGTTGCTGTGCAAACAATAAAAATCACCAAACATGACTTTTCTAGATAACTTGAGTTACTTCTGTTTCTTTATCAGTGGTAACTTTAGCCTCCTTCCATTATTTCAGCTTCCTTAACAAGGTTATTTAAGATACTCAATCATAGAATTATCTCCCCCTTCTCAATAATACCAATCCTGACTGACCCTCAATTCTTTGTTCCTTTCCAAAAATCTCCTTACACAAGCCCAAATCTTCAAACACCTTACTGAGACATTTCATGGTTTCCCAAAGGGAGCCATCTCCTTGTTGCAGGCATCATAAAACCTAACTTTATTTACTGCTTTTTTTCCTGCTGCAATTCGATAGTTTGGGCAAAATAGAGATAAGGTAAAATTAATTAGGGTTATTAAAAAATATTTAGCATTGGTCTATCATATGTAAACACTCATACTTTAATATAAATAACTTTCCAATTGAAACTGTATTTGAGGAAAGCAGCTGTGTTCAATTCATTGTTGTGTTTCTGTTATGAAATAATGGGCTTAAAAAAGAACAGATGTTCAATATTTGTTGGATGAATAGATCAAGTACTAATATTTAAATATTAATAATTTAAAAATTATAAAAGAACATAATGAAGACCCCATATATAACACAGAAGAAAGTAGGTAGTGTAAGATGGTAAAAGTAGTAGACTCATGGAATAAGATAGAATTTCATCTTTAAAATAACTGTGAAGAAAGAGTATTTAAATACTCTCCCTAATATCACTCCAAAAATACACAACTGAACATTTGTTTTCCATTTCTTATTGGGTTGAAAGAGTATTGGTTCTAGCATTATACTCTAGAGTCCCTGAAGAATTTTTTTTCAACTCACCCTCCAAACATCACACATTCATTATTAGGCTACTAGTCTTCCAAGACCCATGACCTATAAGCAGTGATGGTTTTCCTTTAAGGCCTTTCATGGATTTATTCCCAATGCAAATTTTAACAGAAATTGTGGCTAACTCACTTCTGGATTTAGCATCATTTTCTCAAGATGCCAGACTATCATTAAATTTGTTAGATTAAACAACTTTTGGCCTCTGGGATAGCATTTGGTACACTAGAGCAGACTTTCTCTATTAAACTAATGATGCACTAAATGGCACACTGATGACCTGAAAGAATAAATGTGTCTCCTTGAGAACAGGACTTCTAACTAGAGAGAAACTTGGACATTGGGAAAAAAGAAGGCTCATTAATGCCCAATCATAAACTATATAATCAATAATATAGGAACCCAGAAGGTCTCTTTTTGTAGTAAAGTATTAATATATTATTAATATTCTTTTTAAACATTGATAAGGCTAATTACAACACTGTTTCTATTAGATAAATACAAAAGAAAGAGTAAATTTCAGTTTATTTATGTCAATTGATTAGCTTACAGATTGATTTACTACCATTATATTTAATTAAAACCCTATTTGACTGTGGACTCTGAGCAACAAACTGAGGGTTTTGGAGGGGAGGGGGTGGGGGGGGTGGGTGAGCCTGGTGGTGGGTATCGAGAGGGGCACGTACTGCATGGAGCACTGGGTGTGGTGCATGAACAATCAATCTTGTAACACTGAAAAATTAAAATAAACAAATTTGGGGAGAAAAAAAAACCCTATTTGGTTTTAATGGAAAGAAGTTATGTTTGTAAACATTAACTTTGTTTTTACAATCCTTCTTTTCACCTCAAAATCTCTCTATATAAAAAGAAGTTCAGTTTCTTTAGCTTTGAAAGCTTATACCTGTACAGGTATATTTAAAATTTGCAGTTAAATTGCATGAAACCGTGAATGAATAAGTATTCCTTGCTGAAGGTAGAGTTTTTAAATTTAATTTCTCAATTAAGAAAATAGACTAACAAGGTTATAATAATACCTAATTATGTCTTATATACCTAAACTATTTACTTTCATTTTTATTATGAAGTAATTATAGACCCACAGGAATTTGCAAAAAACAATACAAAGATACTTTGTACCCATCACTCAGATTCCCACAATGACATCTAATAGAATGTCCAAACCAGGAAATTGACCTTGGTATATTGGTATACTGTTAACTAGGTTACAGGCAGTATTCAATTTCACTAGTTTTTCAAACTTCCACTCAATTTTATTTGTGTGTGTGTAGATATATAAATAATTCTATTCACATCTATCCCGCATAGAATTTTGTGTAAATACCTGCAAACAATTTCTTTTGAAAAGTGTAAAGAGATTTAATTTCATAAGAAAATCAATAATTGTTATGCTAAAACAGGATCTGAAAGATTGAGATAGGAAAAAATAAAGCAGCAAGTACTGTGGAAAATAAGCAAAACGTGAACTGGGTGGCTCCCTCCATTGTCTGCCTTCAGCTCAGGCTCAAGTCATGATCCCAGGGTCCTAAAATCAATTCCCGCATTGGACTTCTTGCTCAGCAGGGAGCCTGCTTCTCCCTCTTCCTCTGCCGCTGCTCCCACTGCTTGTGCTCTCTTTCTCTCTCTCTCTCTTTCTGACAAATAAATAGATAAAATATTTAAAAAGAGTGATCTTGTAACATAGCATTGAGGAAAGAACTAGATTATATGACAACTATCTATAATACATCAGAAGAATGTTTGATAAATGTGTTTGATCTCTTCAAATATGATAAAAACATAAAAATTAATATCAAAATAAGATTTGCTGTATATATTGGAAGAGATATTGGTAATGATATATCATAAATAAAGTACAAAATATTAGTGACAAAAATTTTAATATACTTTATTTTTTAGAGTAGTTTTAGGTTCACAGCAAAATTGAGCAGAAAGCAAAAGATTTCTCATATACCTCCTGCCCCCATACATAAATAATTACACTTGGTGTTACACATTCTGTGAATTTAGACTACTGTATAATGTTAGATATCACCACTATAATGTGATGGAGAAGAATTTCATTGTTCCCAAAATCCTCTGCTCTCTACTTGTACATCCTTCCCTCCCACCTAGCCCCCAGCAACCATCGATCTTACTGTCCCCACACTTTGGCCTTTTCTAGAAAATCTTGATGACTTAGTGTTTGGCGACAACTTTTTGGCTTCAACACCAAAGGCACAATTCATGAAAGAAATAATGGAAAAACTGGGCTTCATCAAAATTAAAAATTTCTACTCTAAGAAAGGCACTGTCCAAGAGAACGAGAGACAAGCCACAGACTGAGAGAAAGTATTTGCAAAGACACATCTGATAAAGGACTGTTATCCAAAATATAGAAAAAAAAACTTTTAAAACTGAGTAATTAGAATATAAACAACCCAATGGAAAAATAGGCCAAAGGCCTTAACAGTCACTTCACTAAGGAAGATATACAGATGGTAACCAAGGATATGAAAAGTTTCCACATCATCTGTCCTAAGGAAAATGCAAACTAAAACAATGAGATACCACTGCACACCTATTAAGAATGGCCAAAATCTGGAACACTGACGATACCAAAGGCTAACAAGGATGTAGAATAACAAGAGTTTTCATTTATTGCTGGTGGGAGTGAAAAATGGTACAGCCACTTTGGAATACCTTTTGGTGGTTTCTGGCAAAACTAAACATACTCTTACCATGCAATACAGCAATTGCACTTCTTGGTACTTACCCAAAGGAATTGAAAACTTACATCCACACAAAACCAGCATACGGATGTTTATAGAAGTTTTATTCTATTGCCAAAATGGGGAAGCAACCAAAATGTCCTTGGTAAATAGATAAACTGTGAATTAGTTAATAAACTATGGTACATTCAGACATAGAATATTATTCAGCAATAAAAAGAAATGAATTACAAACCATGAAAAGAAATGAAGGAAAGTTAAATGTATATTATTAAGTGAAAAAAGCTAATCTGAAAAGTCTTCATGCTCATGGGAGAAAATAAAAAAATATATTCCTACAGATTAACATAATTTTCTAGATAAGCCATGATGAAAATGAGAACATGAGAAACAATTATCACTTAAGGCTCTAGAATTTTACTTACCATTGATTTGATTTCAGGGAAATGGATAATGAGGTCTGAGAATAAATAACTCATATAGTAGGCTAGAAATTGAATAAAAATTTTTAGAATTTTGTTGGAAGTTACTAATATAAATAGGTGTCAACTTTAAAATAATGGAAAGAAAAGTTTTCCTTTCCTGCCTCCCCAATTGTTCATATCTGATGCCAACAAGATGTTCTTGGCTGAAACTAATTAAAACTATATATGCCAAAAGACTAAAAATAAAGGTTAAAGCTACCATTATAGAAGAAAAATATCTTTTTAGAAGGGTCATTAAAATAAGGGTATCTTAAAAAGAAAGCAGCATAATCAGCCATCATAAATCAGTTGAGTAAGAAGTAAGATAAATCAGTTGGAGTAAGAAGAAACCAGGATTTCTAGAAAGGCTTATTAGCATGACCTTTTTACTTTTTCCTCGCTTTCTTAGACTTCACTGTAAGTATTGGATTATTTCTCCTACAGCTGGATATCATTTTACCTTTGTTAGGAATCAAAAAATAAATTTGATATTTAGGTAGGAACTAAAGTATAAGCATAAAGAGTATTAAAGAGTAAAAGGGAAGATTTTTCTCTAACTTTTGTAGGACTATGTTCATTGCCTGTGAGAGGAAGAAAAGTTCTATATTGTGATGATATAGTTAATGAGATGTACATGTGACTACATCTGATTTGGCAGGATGGTTCAGGACAGGCTATGTTAATTATAGCAAAAGTCTATGTTCCAGAAGGAAAATATGATCCATCTAAACTTCCATTAAATATATTCACTGACAGTTTTTTTAATATTTTTAAATGTCATATTCATTTTATAGAACAACAACAATAACAAATTACCACAGCCTCGGCTTAAAAAAAAAAAAAAGAGTTTATTATTTCATAATTTCTATGAGTCAGAATCTGAGTGTGGGTTAGCTGAGTTACCTGCTTAGTGTCTCACCAACCTGATACCAAGTTAGCGCCTGGGGACATATTCTTATCTGAGGCTCAGCATTCTCTTCCAAGCTCAAGAGTTGTGGGCAGAATTTGTTTTCTTGTGGTTGTGGAACAACTCTCAGCAAAGAGAGGCCCTCCTGAGTTCCTCAGTGTGTGTCCTCTCTTTTCCAAATATGGCAGTTTGTTTTGTTTTCCAGACCCCTGGGAGAGCGTTTCTCATACTTTGCCCTCTTTTGAAAAGCTCATCTGATTAGGTCAGGCTTCTTCAGGGTAATCTCCCTTTGATTAATCTTGAAGTCAACTAATTAATGATATTCCATCATATTTGTTGGTCCTATGCACATTCAAGGGAGGTGATTATACAGGACATGTGTACCATGGGATGGAATGTTGGGGAGCATCTTAGAATTTTGTCTATAACAGCCACCAAGGAAAAGAATTTGGGACAGTAGAATAATAAAGAAATGGATAAAGTGATACTCAAAAACTGAATTAGAAGAACTCCTTTTTCCCACATGTTGAAAAGTGGTTTAAGAAACCAAAATGAAATGAGTATAAGTGATGCAAAACCATTTAATGTCATATTGTAAAACTATTAAAAACATACCGACAATACTTAATGATGTGGGAAAATGCACAGATTATAAATTCTAAGTAAAACATAAAATTTCACATAATAATATCCACTGCAAAAGTTAGCAGTGGTTATATCTGGGAAGTTAAAAATTATGAACATTTCTCTTCTTCGTGCTTTTTTGTTTATGTTTCAAGTTTTCCATGATAATAGGTTATTTTTTTTTAAGATTTTTTTTTATTTATTTATTAGAGAGAGAGAGAGAGACTAAGAATGAGAGGGGAGAAGGTCAGAGGGAGAAGCAGACTTCCCGCAGAGCTGGGAGTCCGATATGGGACTCGATCCCGGGACTCCGGGATCATGATCTGAGCCGAAGGCAGTCACCTAACCAACTGAGCCACCCAGGCGCCCGATAATAGGTTATTTTTATAACGTAAAAAATGAACATTATAAAAGTAAAGTCCATGTACTTTGGCAGCAGTAATAATTTTTGTAAATATGTTACATATTTTAATGTCCATAAACATGCACATTACAATAAGCATTAAGAGGGAGTTAATAGAATTTAATAGAATTACATTTATTATAAATCTACATACGTGTACAATCTACATGTAAATAAATCTACAACAAATAGAATTTAACTTCAAAGAATTTAGAATCTTTATTTTTGAAAACTGCTACAACATAGCAAAGCAAATAATTATAGGCTTAGGAATAGAAATTAGATTTAAAAATCATCACAATTCATCACTAAATTCTACTCCTATAACTAATATTACACTGCATTTTAACTACCTAGAATTTAAATAAAAACTTGGAAAAAGTAAAAATAAAAATAAAAATCATCATATTCGGTAGAAAAATCATATGAAACTTGGATGAATCAATAACTGCCTTCTCAGTAGGAAGGTAATTTTTAAATTAATTTTCTTGTAACTAAAGATAATGTATAAACAGGATTTTTCAATTATGTATAAATCAGAGCTAGGTTTAGTTTCTCTACAAGTCATGAGAAATGTTGGAGGAAACATTAGAATGTCTTTATATAAATTTACATTTAAAATTAAATTCAGACTTGCACAAAGCTAATCTGTATAAATATTTTTTAAAAAATTTTTCCTTGAGAGTATGAACTCTAGATGTATTAAAACTTATATTTCTAGCTAATGTATCAGAAATTTTTCCAATGCTTTTAGAGCTTATAAAATACTCTTAACAAACCATTAAAAGTTGTATCAACAAAAAGATCTTAATCGTTCTCAAAATAAAAAATTATCGAAAATTATTTGTAATATTATATTTGCCAAGAATGAGTGATATTGCCTACAATAATATGAATTGAAATATGAAGTTGCTAAAAATATAAATTTTGATAAATGAATTTTCAGAAAAGTGAGTCGGAAAAATCTTATGATTAAGAAATTACCTTGATAAAGTCTTGATTACATTAAATAAAATTATGATAGCAAAATAATATTTTCTTGTAATTGTCTATATTGTTACAATATTATAAAATAGAAACATTACTCTTATTATGTTTATAAGTAGTAAAATACTTATGTGGGAAAGAGCTTTATATTTTAACACCTTTAGTGGCACTTTTTACTAGCCATATGAGCAAGGGGCCTTGAATTTTATTTTACACCAGGCACTGCAGGGGTACGTGGCTGGCTCAGTCAGAAGAGCATTTGTCTCTTGATCTCGGAGTTGTGACTTTGCGCCCCATGTCGAGTGTATGGATTACTTAAATAAATAAACTTTAAAAAGAAAGAAAGAAAAATATACTAGGCACTGCAGTATATATATAACCAGCCCTGTCAATGGTTTAAAACCTATTACTACTTTATTTATTTTGATCCACAAATTGTCCAAAATATAGTCAATGGGAGCCCCTCCAAGTAGGTTCCTGTATCTTGACATGCCTACAAAAGGCAAATACACCAAGGCACAAAACAGATTAATGGTAGACTAGAACTGACTGCTAGTTAGGAGGGACTGAAGGTGGGAGTGACTACTAGTGGGTAGGGAGTTCTTTTTGGGGTGAAGAAAATTTCTAGACTTAGATAGTTGTGCCAGTTTCACAACTCTGTGAATATAATAGAAACCTACTGAATTATATACTTTAAAATAATAAAGTATTGTGTATGAATTATATCTTTTTTAAGATTTTATTTATTTATCTGAGAGAGAGAGAGTGAGTGAGAGAGAGCTCAAGCCATGAGGAGAGGCAGAGGGAGAAGTAGACTCCCCACCGAAAAGGGAGCCTGACTTGGGGATCGATTCCAGGGCCCCAGGATCATGACCTGAGCTGAAGGCAGAAACTCGATGGACTGAGCCACCCAGGAGCCCCTGAATTATGTCTTAATAAAGCCATTAAAAATTACCTATGTACTTGGTAAGACTGCTCAATAATATATAATAAAAAGTCTTCTTGGTTCCAATACTTCACTGGGTCTCTCCATATCCTGTATGCATGCTCTCCTCACCTCACTGAGGCTTAGACATCCTGCTCCGGATCACCACAAATCTTGTATGTATACTCTCTGTTCCTGGATATCAATACACAGATGTTCTAAGCAAGTTTTTCAGGCTCTGCCTACATATAATTGTTCATTTCAGCTGTCATGCTGGTTCCTCTGGCTCATGTCATGATAAATGAAATATAAGGACATTGGTATTCAAGTTATATAATTTCCTTAGTGTGAAACTATGAGTTGTTGTCAATATCCGCAACATAATGCCCCAATTAATCATTTCAGTTGTCTCCATTTTCTCAATCTTTCTATAAATCCCCTTTTCCCCTCTGCTCACTACAGAAAATTGATTTCATATGAGGAAATTAATAAAATATGTACATATTTTGAGGAAACGAGGAGCCAAGTTCATTACTGCCAGAGAAGGGAGAGACAAATATGAAAATGGAGAAAACTGGAATGAATATGAATGTGTTCTATTGGTTGGTTCCAGTACCTCCACAGGGACTTTGCAGCACCCTGTATGCATATTGTTCTGGTCCCATTGAGACTCCCCTCGTGTATCCCTCCTCACCTTGCCTAGCCTTCAATACCCTCTAATGAATGGCCTCCTGGTAGAAATGCCCTTCTCATTCAACAGGACTCTGCTGGACTGCTTCCCTGCTCTGCCTGTGTCCACTCCTGACCCCACTCAGGCTCCATCAGCCCATAGCATCATCCATTTACCCACAATTCACCACCATGTGGTAGATCTCTTTGCATAAGTAAGCTGGAAGAATCAGAAAATGGGGTTGGTTGGGGCAAGGGGTAGGGGTGGAGGTTAATTCATGACTTTGGAAGATAGACAATTGCTGCTGGTAATGATAAAAATCAGAATATGGGCAAGAGTGTTATCACCATAGTGAAGAGCAGATGTTATTGCTGATAGAACTGTTAGAACAATAGTTATATAAACTGTCAAAGGCAATGTCAGAGAAACATAGAAAATATTGTCAAGAATATCAATTATCTGTAATGATTTACTTGTATTGTCTTTGATCTCTGAACTCATTATTAAAACCAGAAAGAGATTAAACAATCATTTGAGATAAAATATTTGATTTTGTTTCAATTTCTGAAATACTTATCTATACTAAAGAAATTCCAAAACATGACTCCTATGTTAATCATACAGTCACAAAACACAATTAGAGTATACACCAAGGACCTAAAATAGACTACTATAATCAACATTTAGTTTATAATGGTTGGTTGATTACTTTTTGAATATAATTTAAATATAATAAAAATGAGAAACATAAAAACTAATTCTATTAGAAGGTGAGTCTGGAATTGTAGTTTTTAATGGTTGATTCCACACTGGTAATAAATAATATCATGCTATTTAATTACTTGGAGAAACTCTAGTTATTTAAAATAGATATTTCATGATACCAATAATTATGACAGAGCAAATATATTTTTGGATTGTTTAGTCATTTATTTAGCAAATGAAAATGGATTATACTTATATATATAGTAGATTTAGATAGATATAGAGATAGAAATAGAGACAGTGGACTCTACAAATAGGTCCATTTTAGACTTGCCAGGCAACATCTAAATCATTCCTTGACAGGATTTACTTAAAAAATTAATTCAAAATATTGTGAAAATATAATGAAGAAGTTCCTAAACATTGGAATTGCAATGAAAGGAAAAGGAAACATCCATGGAAATTAATTTTGTGTGTTTTTAAAAAACACATAAAATGGAATAATTCAATACAAAGATCTCACAAATATTTTCTTATCTTTAATCTTAAGTATTTAATATTTGTGTGTTACTGTAAATAGTCTTGCTTTGTTTTTATTTTAAATCCTTTTTCTGTTTGCTCATTGATAGTACTAGAAATACAATGTATTTTCCTATATTGATTTTGAACTGTGATACTGCTGCAAACTTCATTTGTTGATGCTAATCACTTTTTTTTGGTAAATTAATCAAGCTATATTTAATTGTTTTCTATGAATAAATACACTTACTTTTTCCTTTCCAATCATTATGTTTTTATTTCTTTTTCTTTTATTTTATTATCTGGGAAGTCAATAAAATGTCAAATAGAATTTTGAAATCAGAAATATTTGCTTTGTTTCAGATTCTAAAGGAAAGCATGAAGATTTTCATTACTATGTATAACATTAGCTCAATGTTTTTCATACATGCCCTCTACTAAACCATGGAAATTTTTTCTTCCTTTTTCTGAAAATTTTATCATAATGCAATATTAAATTTTGCCAAGTGCCATTTCTGTAATGATTGAAATGATTACATAATTTTTTTCTTTATTCTATTAATTAAGTGCATTATACTGATGATCTTTAAATAGAAAAAAAAGTGCTATATATTTGGGATGTATACCTATTTGTTCTATATTTATTATTCTTTTTACTATTGCTAGATGTGTTTTTCTATCTCTCTGGACACATGTCTAAGTGTTTGGACTGCTATAATAAAATGCCATAGATTGGCCAGTTTATTAACAACAAAAATTTATTTCTCACAGGTCTGGAAGCTAGAGAAGTCTGAGGTCAGGGCTTCAGAGGATAGGGTGGGGCTCTTCCAGGTCAGTCTTCTAGTTGTATCCTAACATGATTTAAAGGGTTAGGGAGTTTTCTCAGGTAGCTTTCACAAAGGCACAAATCCCATTCACCAGAGTTCCTCCTTAATAAGTTAATCTCTTCCTAAAGGCCCCACCTTCTATACCATCACCTTGGGGGTTAGAATTTGAACATATAAATGTCAGGGATGCATAAATATTTAGTTTATAACGCATGTCAGTGTTTACAAGTTATACAACACTTAAAAAAATGAATAAAACATTAAAAAGAGAAGAATGTGTGTCTTGTGCAAGAAGTGCCATAAATACAAAAGTGGGTGATCAGTTTACTCCAGAACACAGATAACACATCATCAAACAAACAGTACTTAGAAAGTCTTTAAAAATAATTTTAGCATAGTATATTGGAGAAGCTGGTGACTAGAATAGCATTAATCGGTTCCTGGCCTAAATACATACATACATACATACATACATACATACATACATACATACATAAAAACAATGAAAATAAAAAGGCTTATTTGAAGCAGAAAATTTCTGTAGTCGCATAATGAATGTTGTGGAAAAGTTCAATAATGGTCAGACTTTAGAGCTCTCTGAAAAACCTACCTTCATCCTCTCAGTAGTAAACATTTCGTTTTTTTTAAAGCATTGTATTTAAATGATCAAATAAAAGCTTTAAAAATTTTACTTGGCAGTGATAACAGGAAATTTCAGAGGAGGATAAGACTACAGAGGGAAGATAAATTTTGAGTGTTATCGCAGCAATCCCCAGAAAGCCATGGAAAGAGAGCAGGCCATGCAAGACATGTTGTAGTAGATTTAACAAGATGTGGAGTTTGAAAGATGAACAAGAGACCAGGAGCAAGGATTTTTTCAAAATTTTGAAACTAGTTGATAAGGGAAATGGTGAGATCTATTTCAAAAAAAGTAAGATGAACTGTGGAGAACAAACGGATGGCTACCAAGGGGAAGGTGGGTCGGTGGATGGGGGAAATAGGGGATGGGAATTAAAGAATACCTGTAGCATGACGAAAAGCAATAAAATAAAATTAAATGGAAACAAACCGATAGCAAAAAAAACCCAAAAAACAAAAAAAGAAAAAGTAAATGGTAGAGGAATGGCTTGTTGGTCAAAGGAAATAAAATGTTTCATTAAAGTGTTATGTTTGGGGCCACCTGGGTGTCCCAGTGGTTAAAGCATCTGCCTTCGGCTCAGGTCGTGATCTCAGGGTCCTAGGATCGAGCCCCGCATCGCATCGGGATCTCTGCTCAGCAGGAAGCCTGCTTCCTCCTCTCTCTGCCTGCCTCTCTGCCTACTTGTGATCTCCCTCTGTGCCAAATAAATAGATAAAATCTTTAAAAAAAAAAAGTGTTATGTTTGAACTTAAGGCAGTGATGAGACATGAGAAATAATTATCTACCAAACAATGGAAAAAGATCTCGGAAAGGGGCTCATGCCTAGAAAATGAAGGCATCAAAGTAAGGCTAAAGAATTTCCAAATATATTAGATATTGTATAAGTGCTCAAATCATGAATATTTCAATCAAATTGATTACCTGGATATTAGCTCTGTAAAAACACATTTTCAAAAATATTATTTATGAAGAAAGACTCTGAGGCTGTTTTAAACTCTGGTCATGAATATTTTTTAATGATATAAGAAAATTATAGAACAGAAACTGAAAATCCACTTTTCTACCATCATATTTTCTATCATCCCATCCAAATCATCACCAGGCCCAGAAAGTTTTATAAATGCAGACCCTCAATCATGTATTGTTTATATATATTTCCCCCTCATACCATTTATCACTGCGTATTGCTCAAATATTTTATGTGGTATTTTTATGAGGAATAAAACATAAAGAGAGAAAAGACATATTGTAACATAATAAGTAGGGTATAATAGCCTTAGAACAATTGCATATCATATAGGAAGAGATTCCAGGCTTTTGTTATACATGCTAAAACTCTTAAACAGTACTAAAAATCAAAGATGTAAAATTATTAGACAATTATGAGAACAATTGTGACATTTGTGTAATAAAAATTTGTAAATAGAACATAAACCAAAAATATACAGAAAAATTATAAATTTCATTACATTGAAATAAAAAATTTCTTTAATGCAAGAGAAACATTATAAACATTAAAACATTCTACAAACTGGGAAGAGATAGTTACACCTCAATAAACAAATAAATAGGGGTGCCTGGGTGGCTCAGTGGGTTAAAGCCTCTACCTTTGGCTCAGGTCATGATCTCAGGGTCCTGGGATCTAGCCCCATGTGGGGCTCTTTGCTCAGCAGGGAGCCTGCTTCCTCCTCTCTCTGCCTGCCTCTCTGCCTACTTGTGATCTCTCTCTGTCAAATAAATAAAATCTTAAAAGAAAATAAAAACCAAATAAATATTGACATCTATGATATGTAATAATGCTACTGTTTTAATTCTTAAAACAACAACGACCAATAAGGACAAATTAAACAGTTCAAAAGATAAAAATAAAAATGCTATCAACACGAAATTGACAGAAAAATAAAAACAAGGGGCCCATAAAGCTGTGAAAAGATGCTTAATTACACTAGTAACCAGAGAAATGCAAAGCAACCATCATTTTTTTTAAGTTTTTAAATTTTAATACCAGTTAGCGTACAATGTTATATTAGTTTCAGGTGTACAACATAGTAATTTAACACCCCCGTACATCACCCAGTGCTCATTGCAAATTCACTCCTTAATCCCCATCACCTATTTCACCTGTTACACATTCCCTCATCCCCATCCCTACCTCTGCCCAGTAATCATCAGTTTGTTCTCTATAGTTAAAAGTCTTTCTTGCCCACCATCATATTTCATTTTGGCATTTCTCAAGTATCATATTGGCAAACATTAGCATCTGATAGCACTAAGTGTTTCCAAGAGGGTAGGCAAACAGGACAGCTTCCACATTTCTGGTAGAAGTTAAATTTTTACAACTACATTGGGAATCAATTTCCTATTTAAGTTTCTAATCAAGAGAAACTCTAGCACATGAGAAAAAGTTGACAGGTCAAAGTAGGTCACTGTTTACTATTTACAATGGAGAAAAAGCAGAAAAATTAATTAAGGCAATTGATATATTTTATTCAAATAATGGAATATTTTCCCAAATAATTACCTACATATATTCACACAAGTAAAGCTAAAAAACACATAATGTAGAAGAAAAAAATTGCAGAGATTTGTATATAGTATGCATTCATTCAAATAAAATGCAAAACAATATAATATTTTGCTATATGAATGTATAATTATGGGCCCCAAAGTTATTTAAATATGTGTGGAAAATGCACATAAATACCAAACTTCAAAGGAGTGGTTATTTCTGGAAGGGATAGAAAAGAAATAAGGATGGGGCTTTGTAATACTTGCAATTACTTATTTTTGAAGGAGGAAAACATAAGCAAGGCAGAGAGCTAAGCCTGTGTTTAGTTTGCTTAGTCTTAATAGTGAATACTTAAATATCTATTATGTTCTTCTGAACATAATATTTCAAAATTAAAATAAATCATTTCAAAATAAATAGTAAAGGTGAATATTATCTTTTCTCCACTATTAGGTGAGCTGGATTTAAACATTGTTTTCCATAGGGAAGCTTCGGAAAGTTCAAATCCTTGTAGATCCAAAGCATGACTAGACTTTTCAGTATGCAAAACAAGAGAAACTTCCCTGATTAAAAGTAATAAAGTCTCTGAAGAGCAACTACATATAAAATTTCTTTTTGATTTGTCTTTGGCCCAATTAGAATGGGGTGTATTAAAATTTAAGTATGGCTTCTAAGCCATACACATACCATTAAATTTGCAGGAATAATGAAGCCAACCAATTTTATTCCTCTTTAATAATACATTCCTATATTTGCTCTTAAGGTAAGGTTAGCATTTATTTATTGATCATGATGCATTATCTACACAGTGGAAACTACTAAGCAGTTTTCATCTCCTGTGATATTTCTAAATAATTCAGAAACTAATTTCTGTTTTCTTTTTCTCATTAAAGTCTGTCTCTTTTAAATGTAGAAAATTTAAGTGACCTATGGCTTAGTTTGTTTCTATATTGCCCAGATGGCACAAGCACATAAAGTAGCCAGATAGAATTTGCAGATATACATATCCCCTATAGCTTCATCTTTTTCTGCATTATTGTCTTTCCTCTCCAAGTATTTAGGAGCAAAACAACATAAAATAACAAAAGAATATACTGTTTTTCAATCTGTCTCTACATCTAAATGCTATAGTCTCCTTCATGCTAGTCATAGCAGATATTCTAAAATGTCCCCATTTTCTCACTATCCATAAACTTCCAGAAACTAGCAATCAGGCTTCAGCCTCTATTCTAAATCCATTGAAACTTATCTTGCTATCTACAGTTGTCTTTTGGTATTTATTATCTTATTTGACTTCTGTGTTGTAGAGAGTGATATGGACCATCCTCACTTCTCCACGGAAATAATACTTGAGGGTGAGTTGTGATTTCAAAAGATAAAGATAAAAGACAGAGATAGCAAAATAGTATAGATTCATGAACAGTTGAAAAAACATTGAGTTTTCTGCCCTGGCATTTCCATACTTCACAGCTCGTGGTGTGTAAATTACTTTGCTATTGTGTTTTGGTTTCCTTGAAATCATTTCTTAGCTATACTCTCTTTTCATCTCAACCCACATCTCTGCTTGTTTTATTTATTTATCAGAGCTTATGTAATGGACTTGCCATTAACTAAACAATAAGACTTTTGTAGAGTAACTTAACATCTCGACGCCTCAATTTTCTCAACTATAATATAAAGGTACTAAATGGTATCTATTTATTGTGTTGTTGCAGGGATTAAGCTTCTTAATACCTGTGAAGTAGTTCAGACAATGCGTAGAACACTAACCAATGGAATAAAATGAAATCCAGAAACCGATTCATACATATATTATTAACTGATTTATTACAGAGGCGATAGTAAAGTCATGTGCAGAAGTCTTGATCTTTTCAACAAATGACTGGGTTAGTTGGAAAACCGTATGGGGGGAGGGTGGAATATAGCCTGATTCATACACATCTAACATCATAAACACAAAACAATTCCAAATATATCGTTCTAAATGTGAAAGGTAAAGCAATAAGCTTTTAAAAGAACACATGGGAGGACATCTTTATGACTTGTAGTAGACAAAGATTGTTTAAAAACACACACAGTGCAACCAGAAAACAAAAGATTAATCAAGTATTCCAAGATCTAGAAAGTAGATTCATCAAAAGTAGCCAGTAAGAGAATTAAAAGGTACCCCACGGAGTGGGAAAAGAGATATTCGACACATATATTAAAAAAAATTATATTCAATATGTATAAATGATTCATAAAAATCTATAAACCAGATAACCCCATAGGGAAAAAAATGGCAAAAAAATTTAGCATGCATTTCATAAAGACGATAGCTAAGCAAAAACAAATGAAACTAATTATACTGTTGGATAGTGATGATTTATCTTGGAGGGGGGTTAGGTGGGCCAGAAAGGGAGGACAAGGGCAGCTTGAGAGTCCTGAGAATGTCCTATTTGAGCCCTGGTTAATTAAGGTTTTTGGTTTTCAAAAGAATGGTCAAGCTCTAGACTAATGATATGTTCATATTGTTTTTATCTTTTGTTAACATATACTTTTTTATTAGAGTATAATTAATGTACAGTGTTATATTAGTTTGTGGTATGCAATATAATGATTCAATAATTCTATACATTACTTGGTGCTCATCACAATGAGTATACTGTTAGTCCCCTCTATCTATATAAAGTACTTTATATAAAGTCCCTGGTACATAGTAAATATTACACAAATGTTAGTGTTACTATCATTACTCTCTTTATTGTTATTATTACTGTTATTATTTAAGTAATGGCCACATTTTCTTATATCTTATAATGAACACAGCAGGCAATTTTTCTGTTTTCTTTAAAAAATAGTTTTTAGAAGTAAGCTTTTCTTCCAATTCTTTTTCAGGGTAATACTCTACTGTTCCTTATCGTGCAGAATTTTTATGGACCTCACGTTGATTTTTTTTCCTGTTTGTTCAACTTTGAACAAAGGAACATCTGCTATGCTGAGCTCTTGCCAACAGCAGGGTGTACCGATTTCACTTGACCCCCACTTACTGTCCACATGAAAGTTTGTAGACTTTCCCACATGGATGTAAAACAGAGAACAGGGTGACACAGCTATCAGTTTACTTTTTAGAGTCTAGCAGAGATTCATGTAGTGCTTTTCTATTAAATTGAAGGACATCCTTTCCTGCTTTGTTACCCCCACTAAAACACAAGGAAAACGATCTATGTCCCATATCAAAGGCTCCTTTGGGGCAAGTTGAAGTGTCAATTCAAAGAGGCCCTCAAAAATTCTATTGTATAGATGGGAATCCTTCTTACAATTTGACTTTTAAAAGAATTAAAGAATATAATTCCTTAAAATGTTTTGAAAAGAAATAATTTATAGGTAATATAAATTTCCTTTGCGCAGTTCCAGCACATGAAAACCTACAATACCTCCCCATTCACGTCTGAACACCCCCATGCACACACTACTCAAAGGGCTACTCCAATCATTTCAAAACTATCATTTTGGTGAATAAGTATGTTTCCAACTTTATACCTTTGCATCTTCAGATGCTCAGTAAGCTGTGTCCCTGAAAAAATTATAGGAGGGGAAGTAATGCAGTTGGCAAGGAAGCTCTTGCATGGACAGATCAGGATAATTTCATGACACTAAGCTGGTAGGCACTCTGCTTTCTGTTTGGCATAGACCCCAAGATTCTGAAGTATGGAGAAGAGGTAGGAAGAAGAAGATGAGAGAGGAGGAACAGAGGAAGAAGAGGACAGAGGGAAGAGGAATTGCAGTCTGTTAGTGATTTAAATACCCAGCATCGCTAATATGTATTAACTGGTTGTGTCTGGCAGTAGGTTGACTGCCTTATACAAATTATCTCAATTATTTTTACAAACCCTCATGAAATAAGTGTGCTAATCTCCATTTTACATAGAAGGGAACTGAGAATTAGAAAACGATAAGCAATTTGCCCAAGATCGTACACTAAGAAAGTACGATTGAACTCCAAACTGTCTTCATCCAAATGCTTATATTTTGTTTCTGGTTGTGAAAGGTTTAATAGAAAGGTTTAAAAATATGTAATAAATGTGTTGACCTCATAGTATTTTGATCACATAAAGCAATATTACAAGTAATACTGCCATAGTTTGAAGACAGTCACCAAACACTAAGTCTGTTGGAAAAGTGTGGGAAAAATCTAATTTCATTTCTAATTTCAAATCTAATTCCATTTACCACATCCCATACTATTTCCAGGTGTGAAATTTTAAATACATCTCATCTTTCTACCCCAGATATCCTTCTTTCGGATATTCACATTTTCATATGCTCACTCTATTTAAGGGGAGAGTTCAATTGCCAACAATTCCAATGTCGCATTTCCCTCTTCTGACTGTCTGGAGCTTTTTGTCTAACCTTTAAAAAAAAATTTAATGACACTTAAAACCTGGCAAAAAACCTACTTAAAGGCATGTCTTATTCCAAAGGCAGGATCGGCATCCAATACAGCTATGTGCTATCTCCATCTCTTTTCAAACCAATGCAGGCACCGAGTGTCTTATTATGTGCTCCAATAGTCATTACTGAATACATTAACTATAAATATACTAAAGCATTTGATGGACTTAGTCTTAGTCTTAGTCTTCATATTTGTAGCTATGTAACCATGGATTATTTATTTAGTGTCTTTGTGTTTCTTCATAGAAAATACAGAAATGAGTGGGATGCCTAGTTGGCTCATTCAGTTGAGCATCTACCTTTGGCTCAGGTCATGATCCCAGGGTCCTGGAAGCAAGTCCTGCATCATGTTCCTTGCTCAGCAGGAGGCCTGCTTCTCCTGCTCCCCTTGCTTCTACTCTTTCTCTGACAAATAGATAAACAAATAAACAAACAAACAAAAGAAAATATGGAAATGGGTAACTGGTAGACATAAATTATGTATGTATCAAATCTACCAAGTAGTGCAATAAATACTTAATAACTATAAATCATCTAAATCTAAATATTCAATATAGATTTTGGATACTGCTATATAATAGAGTGTCTTCCCTTCCTTTTGTACATATTGTCTAAATAACATGTTTATTGTTTATTAGTTTATCTTTAAAATTTTCTGATATTCTAGAATTTAACCTTATCGGTCCCAGAAAAAAAAAAAAAGTTTCTGAAGTTTTCCTCTTTGGCCAATCTGACCAAAAAGCAAAGGTAATTCCAGCAAATTTGGGTCTGTAATATTTTCCTTCATTTTTTTTCTTTAATAAAACAAGTCTAGCTTTTAAAGAAAAAAAACCTATAAATTTTCTAAGCACATAAAGATGGCTGCTGAAAAATTTCACATGTATCTATAGACTTGTGCACATGGCTCCAGAAAGGTTATGACCATGGCTCCTCCACTAAGAAAATAATATTCTAAAAGGATTATGCTCATGAAATATCTGTAAATTCCATATAAAGAGTGTTACAAATGACTTTGTTGAATTGATTAGAATCACAAATTAATGGTGAGAGGGAATCATTCTATGACATAGTTTCTGTGAATGTCTAGTTCTGGGCACTGAAAGAAGCTGTTGACATCACTGCTCTTTCTCCCTTTTCATCAGTCCTTCATGTCCCCTCTCCAGCCTGTGCAGGTTGGAGGCTCTGACAAGCTGTCAGGGCTCAAGAATGAGCCCTGGCAATGCTATGGCTGCATCCATCTCAATTTTGGTTTGGCAACCATCAGAGTTTCAGCTTCTGTAGTTCCAGGGCCAGCAGTTCCAGGGACCCCATATAGAATGTGGATTGCTGGTTGTTCTTTCATATTTTAGTGGTTGTTGTGGCCATATATAATCTGGAGAAGCATTTCACAACAAACCATTCTGGCAAAGAGACCTCCAAAAGCATTATAAGCCTTCAATATGTGGCTTTGTTAACTCTTCAAAGGCATCTAGAGCCAGCAAAAGACACCTTCTTTAAGTTTGCAAGCACAGGTAAGAAAAGACCCATAACAGTTTTGTTTTGTTTTAAGATTTTATTTATTTATTTGACAGAGAGAGAGAGAGCACAAGCAGAGGGAGCAGCTGAGGGAGAGGGAGAAGCAGGCTCCTTGCTGAGCAGGGAGCCCGACATGGGGCTTGATGCTAGGACCCTGGGATCATGACCTCAGCTGAAGGCAGTCGCTTCACCAACTGAGCTACCCAGGCGCCCCAACCCATAACAGTTTTAATGGAAAATGGCAATTTAACAGAAAACTGTTTAGTGTAAGGGCAAGACCTAGCTTGAAAACATAAGGGCCTTCCAACCACGTTGTACCAGTGAGGAACAATTTCCTCCCTAGATGTGTGCTTTCACAATATGACTTTTTACTGTTAATTTTTAAACACTATTTATGCCAACCTATAAATATTATAAGTACTAATATTGATTTAAAATCATGCTCACTTCAATAGTTCATATATCTATTAATTTAAAATTATTTCTAGAATATTAACTTTTATTGTTCTCAGCATTCAGTTGGACAATAGGTGTACTTCCATTTATTACCTGCATTCCTATAACTATCCTCTAATTGGTCTGTCTCTAGTCTTACATACCCTAAACTTCTTTCACAGCCATTTTCTTAAAAGGCAAACCTGATGAAGAATTCCTTACTTTAAATCATTTAATAAAGTGCTCGCTTCAGGAGCACATATACTAAATCATTTAATAGCTACTTATTCTTTTCAAGACAAAGTCTAAAATTTTCACCAGGTTGTACTAAACCCTCCATGATCTGACACCTATTCATTTTCTTTTCTAAGTTCAACATCTTCCCCAAAAGAATACCTACTCTAACATAGTATTATTAGTCTGCAGAAAGCATCTTCCTTTCTCTTGCCCTGATTTTGTGATGTTTTCACTTCACTTAGCATACCTTTGCCCCATCTCTTCTATAACTGGTTACCTTCTTACTTAATTGTTATGAATTTTCTCATGTGTTATCTCCATGAAGTATTTCCTGACCCACCCACATATTTGATATATAAATGTTGTATCATTGCTATGAGTATGGGTAAGTCAGCAATGCAGTGTTGCTTAAGGATTCCAGCTGTTTTTAACCATTTCAATCCATTCATTGCTTCTGCATCTTCAAATCCATTGAATCACTGGGAGAGAAGTTTTCTTTCTCTTTGAAAGAGAAGTCTTTCAAAATTTATCTGAATATCAGTTGTGAAAATACTTTGAGGATCTGTCAGTTGTATTCAAACAGAAGTCAGAGGTATTATCATCATTATCATCATCATCATCATCGTCATCAAATATCAGCTTGTAGTCATAAAGAGATCAGCTGACTCCAGATTGGCCTTTGTCACTGGATGAGTTAAATGGAGAAGATACTAATTAGGTTAGGGAGAGTTTAATACACCCTGGGCACTGTTCTAATCGGCACACATGAATAAGTTCTCACATTAATGCTATTAAGTGGGTAATATTTTCTCCACTTTATAGGTGAAGTGTAGAGAGGTTAAGTAACTTGCCAAATGTTACAAAATGAGTAAATGCAAAGCCAAAATATAGAAGCAAGATATAGAAAATATTTAACATTATATCATTCTGATTTTTAAAACCCTTTCTATAATGAGAACATGTTTGAGAATATATCCTGAAATTGTAAAACACACACACAACAAATATTAATAATAAACATATTATTAAAAGGAAAAAAATTCCTAAAATATTAGAAAAAACAATATTTTGTAAAAGTATCCTACAAGTGAGCAGGATAAGTTGATGAAGTGTCTGTTAATTCTCACAACTGAAAAGCAGAAATAAAAAATATAAAATAAATAAAATATTTAAATAAAACATTTAAAAAATTTATTAAATTTTTTTAATAAAAATATTTTGCTATAGCTACAATATTTATAAACATCCTGTTGATTAGACACTGTAATTTATTTTTTTAAGATTTTATTTATTTGAGAGAAACAGAATGCATGCATGGGGGAAAGGCAGAGAGAGAGAGAGAGACACAGAGAGAGAGAGAGAGAGAGACTCCCCGCTGTGCAGGGAACTGGAGGTGAGGCTGGATCCCAAGACCCTGAGATCCTGACCTGAGCTGAAGGCAGTCACAAAACTGATTGAGTCACCCAGGTGCCCCTACACTGTAATTTAGAGGTGAGAATTTTGTTAATAAATTATTTTTGTTTTCTTTTGTCAAGACAAAATATTGGTCATCTAAGATAGTTCAGTGAACACATTCAAATAGGATTGATCTCTTAAAAGAATTCATGTCTTGAACGTACTAGACTAAATGATTTCTATATTCTTTTCTGAATAGCTTATGCTATGATTTTGGCATGCTTCACTACTTACTTAAAAGATCTTCCTAAAAGAACATTGCTTAAATGAGCATGTGCTTTCAACAAATCGCTAGTGATAGGCCCGAACCTGAATGAGGAATTCCCAACCCCCACCTCCACATTAATATAGACTCTGTTCCTTAAAGCGTTTTCAGGGTCCAATTCCGGAGCCCACCAACTAGAAATTTGTACTGATGAAAAACTGGTTCCCCGAAAAGCCCTTTGAGACTTGCAGATATCATCGGTAAATTATCTGATATTATAGAAAGCAAAGGTTCCCGGGAAAAGACAGGACATAAAATTAACAAGAGAATGCATGATTTTCTTTTCAGTACTAATTATAAACTTGAAAAGCAAAAAATAAAATAAAATAAATAAAAATGAAGAAAAGAAGAAGAGGAGGAGGAGGAAATGGAGGAAGGGAGGGAGGAAAAGAGGAAAGAAAGGAAAGGAGAGAAGGAGGGGAGATTAACTTTAGAGTTTCAGTTAACTTTAAATTTTTAGCTTAGCAGGGGCATCCTGGTGGCTCAGTGGGTTAAAGCCTCTGCCTTCAGCTCAGGTCATGATCTCAGGGTCCTGGGATGAGCCCCGCATCAGGCTCTCTGCTCAGCAGGGAGCCTGCTTCCCCTTCTCTCTGCTTGCTTGTGATCCCTCTCCTGTTAAATAAATAAAAATCTTTAAAAAAAATTTTTTTAGTTTAGCAAACCGGCGAACTTGGAAATTTTGTATTCTCTTTACAATTCTATTACTTTAAAAGTGCTGATAGCTAGACTTCTTTTTTTTAGACATCTGTCTGACTCTTAAACTGAGCAAGTATTTGAGATCTATCGATCTCGTACAATAAAACTTCTGTTTACATTTTAATTTCTGGAAGGCTTCCATATTTATTGTCAAATCAGCAAAGTTGTTCTTTCAGGTTCCTACGCAAGCTAGTTAGGCTGATATGTGGAGGTAATAATTGGACATGCCCTAATGTAACCTTGATAGTTTTGGTTCTCCCAGCTATCAGATGCATGAGAATGTCAAAGAAGTCTCCTCACACTCAGCAGCAATGCAGTGGATGTATACTGATGGCAGTGATGTGAGGCAGGAACTGGGAGAAATAGAATGCCAATAACCAAAGGATGTATTTTCTGGTTCCTTTAAAATTCTTACATCATGATGCCCATTTCTTGGACTCAAAGCTTGAGCCTGTAGGATTCTGTTCACTACCAGGATGAAATTATAGCCTCAGAAAGCTTTTGTATATTTACAGTGAATAATCTTATATTGTTTTTAATGGAGGTGTACACTACCTGTAAACTCGTGCAATTTGAGCTTGCATGATTCTCTTCCTTTTCATGCCCCTTACCGCTTTCAACCTTAAAAAATAAACAGAGTACAGGGAAGTTATCTATCAGCACTTGAATTGTGGCTCATCAGCTACTGTGGACAACTGTCCTTGATTAATTTTCAAAAGGAGACTGACATAGTTTCAAGGTACTCAATGGCAATATTCATTGAATCAATTACCTGTCATTTTTCTCCCTTGACGATGCCTCTGTGTCAAGAAAAATATTGCTTAGAGAGATATTACATTAAGCTAGACTTCACATGAATTTATGAAGGAGGAAGAAAGAAAATACAATTTTAAAAGTCTTTAAAAAGCAATGTTTACATACTAAATACTTTCTGATTTTCAGATTCTGAAGTTAAATGCCTAAATACACAACAGAGTGCCATAAGTTGTGGTGTTTCAACATATGTCCTCATTTGTACTATTTGTACCCTGTGTGTTTATTTACTAAAAAGACAATATATTTTAAATAAAAAGATAAAAAGGCACTGTGATGCCAGGGAAAGATCAGCCATGTTGGAGGTTATACTACTTGTGCAAATTATTTGATCATGTGATAAGTCACTTAGAAAAAGACGTCACCAAGGCTCTTCTGCTTGGATCAGATAACTCCTTCTGGTATTTTCTGAAACTGGAGTACATACAAGCACTTTACAGGTGATAATCAGAGATGTGGTTAAAGATACCCCCAAATAGAGGACTTTCCTGAACCAGCGTTTTTCATCTGGAACTTCTGTTGCTCCTGGAACATCAGTGCTGCCTGGAATTCCGATGCCTAAAGTTCCTAATATAGTTCCGTATTCAGAAATAAGTCCTCACTGGACAACTTTTGGAGCGCCTCTGTCCCCACCTCAGTGAATCTTCCCCTCTTCACTGCCTGCTGAGTAGCCACATCTGTCCAAACCATGTGCTTTCAATGCTGAGTTCCTAAAATCAAAGCTGGGGACCTAATTCCAAGGCAGCCCACCCACAGAAGACCAAATTTCAATGTTGTGTAGGACCTGAGATTAATCCACCCTCTCTCTCTGGGAAGGTGGAATTGGGAGACTGAGGAACTAAACCAAGAGAGCTGTGGGTGGCCAAGCGGAAACATCATTCAGAGTGTGGGATGAAAGAAGATATACTGAGTGGCCTGCAGATGAAGCTGCTCTACAGGAAGGAAAGTGGAACAGCCTTAACCCCTGTCTGTGTCTGGTATTCATTAAACTTATGTAGATTCATGTTCATTAATGATAAGAAGTAAGCAGTCATATGTTATTGAATCCCTCCATTACCACTATTATTTTAAGCCACAAGGGTGAGCATTGAGATACAAAGTCCTCTGACTATCTCGGAAACCACAACTAGAATATGGCCTCTCTTTCTATACATCATCCCTAAGTTAAATGGCTTGGGAAACAAAGCAGAAGATGGGGTGTTTAAGACACAGAAAGATGAGATAATTTTCTTGCTTCACTATTTCTGAAGTAGAAGGCCAACAAGCCTGGGGTTCAGTGACTATAAGGAGTCATCCAGCCCTAGAATTGAAGGAAGTTGGAGAAATAGGAAAGTCCTAAAGTGTGTTCTGCTCTGAACTACCACATCCACATAAATAGGCTTCTCTTTTAAGAGCATGGTTATCAATCATGCTTGCTTGAATTCACTCCATATAAGTTAGGAAGAAATTTAGAAATCCTAATGAGTGTGAACCTTCTCATCAGTGTCATCAATGTCACAGAAAAAAATGACAAAGGCATAGTTCCATATAATAGCTCACCCAGTTCTATTTCCCTTCCTCTGGGGAGGCATACCAGACATAAAAAATAAATGCTCTGCAGTGGTAATGGATTTAGCTGAGACCAGGCCAATGCAAAATGTACTATATCCGAAGTTGAAATCGAGAACCCCATTTCAGTTTTGCCATCAAGAAAGTGTTTGTTTAGGAAAGTTGATTAACCTCAGAACCTCAGTTTTCTTTTTCTTAAAGAGATGAGACACACACTTGGCTGGGTTGCTACAACAATTAAGACAGATAATGTTTTTGGACCGTAGTAAGTATCCAAAAAGGGTAGTTTTATTAATATCATTATCACTTCTAATATCTATTCCTTTGCCTGACTCCAAGGTCCCCGAAGACAGAGCACTTGACTTGTTCCTCTTTATATTTGTGGAATCTCACTCAAGCCCTGGAACCAAGTAGATGCTGCCTAATTATTTGCTGCTTTTAATAGAACTGCCCGAGACAAAACTGAGACAATGTCAGTGAAGTGAGAGGAACAGGCCAGATGGGAGAGGTCTATGAGACCAGGCGTGCCAGGAGAATACCAGCCACACACGAAGCAGCAGGCAAGGACAGGAAATTCACACAGATGCAGAGCACATGCTATCTTGAGGGAACCATTCACAGAAAATGCTACCTGAGGAACACACATAAATTAGTGAGGACCAGAAAGAGGACATTAGGTAAGTGCATTTCAACAGGCTGGAAAAACCTGAGTACTGATAGCTATCAACATGGGATATATACAGGCGAGTAGTGACAGGAGCAGGGAAATCTTGTAGAAGTTAGTGTAGAGTTTCCAGGTAAAATCAGGATGCCCAGTTAAATTCTAACATCAGATAAATGACAAATAATTATTTCAGTGTAAGTATGTCTCATGCAAAACATTCTCTCCATTCTTGCAGCAGCCTTCACAAGCATGCATAAATACAAACTTTCTAACGAAGAGGAAATTGAGATTCTGATATTCCTAGATAATATTTGGGACACACTTATACCAAAAAAAAAAAAAAAAAAGCCCTGTTTGTTGGTTATTTGAAATTCAGATTTAACTAGCACTCTGTATCTTATTTGTTCAACTGGTAACCTTAAACTAGTGTGTAAAGGCTAGGACGCCAGGCTACCGCAGGACCCACATATAACAACAGCACACTGGGTGACTAGACGATCCAAGGATGATAAGAAAGAGGCCTAGACACTGGAATTCAAACTCAATTCAAAAACCGGTTCATTCAAAAACTTTAAGATGGGAAAATAGATTCCACGAAAGTGGCTCTAATTAATATTTTTGCACAAATCGGCTTGATTTAGTTACTGTAACCCAAGCTAATCTCTGGAATTTTTATCCCCTGGAGTCCAATCAAAAAGTCCAAGAAGGAATTGCAAATTTAATTTGCAGGAAGTACTATAAAGAATCTCAAAGTTTACAAAAACTCAATAGGCTGTGTCTGATGGCTGAGTGTACCCTACCTTCAAGAATCCAGGATTTTCTTACTTCCCTCAGAGCAAGATCTGCATTGGCACTCACACTTGGGTCAGGACAAACTTGAAACTGCAGAAATGGGAGGGAGCAGGGCCAGGAAGGCAAGCAAGTTGTTATTTTTCATATTTTCATGTTTCATATTGTTTTAATTCTGTAAACTGCCTAAAATCCCTTTAGGACACAAGCTCAGGTAAATCCTAAAAGAATGAATAAGTGAATAAGCAAAACCACCACGCCCAGCTCAAGGCAATTATAGGAAAACCAAGATAAGGAACCCAGGCACAACTTAAGAAGCAGCTTGCTTGCTTTCTTCCTACTTGAGCTAGCAGCCTAAGCCCATTTACCTCTTTAACCCTTTGATATCCTTGGAAAATTAAATTTGCAGTTCCTTATGTCCCTACCAGAAATTCCGTCCTCAGATATGAACCTGAGAGTCATGTTGATGTATGCCTTTCCCTCACTGTTCATTCAATCAAGATCACGAATTCTATCTATATGTAACCTAGAGATCTTTTGAGCCACCTCATCTCTGGCCACCCTTACAGCCTTGTCTCTTTCTAAAGATCCCAACTCCCATTCTAAATGACTTTTCATTTTCTATCAACTTCGTGTTCATTTTCTTCCATCTGCTTGTTTCACTTTCCATTTCCATTGTCTAAAACACTCCTCTTCCCTTCCTATATACAATCCCCTCCTACGTCCCTTCCCTTTACAGAAACCTTTCCTTCCCACAGACACCCACATACTTGACTCATATCATCCTTCAAATCTTAGCATTTAAAGCAATTTCCTTCAGGCCATTTTCAGTGAACTTTTACATTCAGGAGATGGGTCAGTCCCATTGCATTCTGTCCCTCCACATCATGTCTCCAAATTGTAAAACCTTTTCAGTCAAAGTTATATCTCATTATACTCCTTGTCATAAGGCTGATGGGATAGGCATAAGTAATGTTCATGATGATAATTTGAACCTAATGCAACTATATAAACTCAACATTTTTTAAATTGAAGAAATTTAAAATTACTCTTAATGCCCATGAAGAGTGAACACAAAATCATGATGTGTGATAGTGTTTGTCTTCAAGTCAAAAATCTCAAAGGTAGTGTTTCATTAACAATAACACTTTCAATGTGCTGTGATATTAATGGGGTGTTTCAGGTAAACTTTGATTGACAACCTAGGCAATCAGTGACTGGGATGGTTACCTGTTTGAATGATAGTGCTTCAAGGCAGAATAGAAACACCTACATTGTAGCAGAATACCCAGTATGAAAATAAATGTCTCTTCCCTTTTCTGACAAAGTAATTTCCAGCAAGTATCAAATTAAAATGAAACCCGAGAATCCTTGGTCATATCAAGATCCAGATCAAAACTTTGATTCATTGAGGAAGTTTTTATTTTAATTAATTGGGTTTTTTTTAATGTCAAATGGTTTGTATTATGGAAAAATTTGGCAGCTAAACAATGCAAAACATGTAGAAAGCTTATGTTATATTGAAATTAAAAGATGAATGGAAATAATTATCATTAGGTCTTGCTCTGATAACTTGCATAAAGTTTTAGACAGTTTGAATGTTATTTGAGGGAAAGTAACAGATTGAAAATACTACAGGGATTTGATATAAATTTCTATCCATTTCTTAGAATTAAAACGGTGTTTAAATTCTGTGTCCTTGATCTGTCAAACTAGAACAAGCAAATTTTTTCTACTAAGTGCTTGCATTAAGGGGCACCTGGGTGGCTCAGATGGTTAAGTGTCTGCCTTTGGCTCAGGTCATGATCCCAAGGTCCTGGGATCAAGCATTCCATCTGACTCCCCACTCAGTGGGGAGCCTGCATGTCCCTCTGCCTCTCCCCCTCCCCATGTTCTCTCTCTCTCAAATAAATAAAATCTTTAAAAAAGTGCTTGCATTAAAAAAAGTATTCTGGTGATGAATTAAAATAAAAATCAATATATGCAAAATATGATGAGATTATCCAATGAAACCAAAGAGATTTTTTATATGATTCACATTATAGTTATATATGTTGTTAATGTATAGCTACAAACTAATTTTAATTGAATTTTTAATTTTGTAATAAAAGGACTTACTAATTATAGTGATGGAGATCAAGAGTACTATTTTATCAAATTTTTTCTACACCAAAATTTATTTTATGTTTAAAAGCTATTTCAAAAGACTGACATGTATTTGATATCCAGACACATACTAAATTAGCACCAAAACTAATATGCTTTATGCAAACATTCAAGCATATTCTCAAATAGGTATTAACATTTGCTCTCCCATGATTTGAGCTTTGGATGCAGATTTAAGTCTTATACACAACTATGAGATAGTTAATATCATAGTTAATATGCTATTCTTTGACATTTAACAATTTATTGCTATTGCTAAAAAGCTGTTTACATTAATAATGAGTCATAATATTGTTCTTGTACCAAAAAAATTTAAAAAAAGTTAAAAGAAGTTGTCATATATACTCATATTTATGGCTAAATTCTATGTTGAGTTTATTTTGAAAGTGCGACAAAGAACAAAGAACAAAGGCTCTTAATACATATTCTTTGTAATTCAGAGATCTGTTGAATCATTTGAAATCATTTATTCATTTGAAAATCATCACTATTATCGTACATAAGCTTTTATAAGAAAATATTGAAAAGCAAATCTTAATAACAAAATCAAACCAACTAACAAAAAACAAAATCAAAGAAAAAAATAACTACTTGGGAAAACTGAAGATAAAATGCAATGAAAGAAAAAATGGGCACTCTACTAAAGTAAACAGATATTAATTGACAATATACTTCTTTATCTTAATCAGAGCTTATGCAGAGAATAGGCAATTCTCTAAGTAGTATGATTTGCAGTGTTCTAAAAAGAGTGCTCATGACCCAAACATCTTATAGTCAAACCGTATCATTATAGACACTAAGTTTTTAAAGAGAGGGGTCTCTATATTAAGCATGAAAACAAAGTCATTGGAATGTGGTATTTCAGCCTCACAAAAATTTAAAAGAACATCTGTGGTAGACTGTTCACATGAATAGAGATAGAAGATGTAGGGGAAAAGAAGGGAGCCCTAATTGGCTGGTATAGCTGAAGTGCTTGGCAGGAGGCCTTGAATGGTGCCATTCAAAGACCAACACAGTACACACTTTGGGAGAATATTTCCCCCCCAAAAAAGTATAAAATCCAACTTTGTCTTATTTCAATGTGTCCTTGGCTTGGCCTTTATATCCCTTATGCCCAATACTCAAAGCCCTAGGGAAAGTCTCTTATATCCAAGGCAAGTGTACAATTAGAATTGTGTTGCTATACTATCTTTGTTATAGGTCCTTTAGATGGACATCATTAGAACTGATTGTATCATAATATGCCTTTAAAGTGTTGTATATTTAAAGAAATGATGAGAGACTTTTATGAATTGACTCTGAATGAAATCAGGGAGGGGAACATTGAAATTCAAATCAGATAGATACCAGACATATTCTGATTCCATTTCTTAGTCATTGATCTTATAAAAGTTAACATTTCTGAAACTCAGTTTCTTCGTTTGCTAAAGGGAGAATGTGATACTTCTTTGGAAGTTTTCCTTGAATGTTTCATGAGGGTTGTATAACAGTAAGATAATTTATTTAAATTGATTTACACACAATTCCTCATTCTCACAAATGATAGTATTATTATCAATCATTCAAAATTAAATATAGAAGTTTAATTAAAGTTCAATGAATATAGCTTCACCTCCTTAAGATTCATACCTTTGAGTTCCAAACCATACCCTAAGCATTCTAAGATCCATAGTATATTATCACTATTCATGTCTAGTCTTGTTTTTCAATAATTTGGCATTTACTGAAGGTAAAGAATACCTTCCTCATCTAGATAGTTTATCATCAAGTCTTCTTTCTGTTGTGACAGTATGTTTGCCGAATGACAGAGTCAGTTCTTAGCATGTGTAGGAGTCAAGTCTAAGCAAAATACTTTTTAGTATTTAGTATACAAACCTCAGTATTTGGTGCACACAACGGAGATACAAAAATAGCTATAAATTAAGTGAAATTTGTTTTTCATAGTAGGGGAGAAGATGGAGAAAAAAATGAGAAAATATTTCTAATAGGGAAATTTTAATAAAATGTCATTATAGAGAACATGGAAAACTCACCAAATTTAGAAAGATTAAGAATTCTGATTGAAAAAAAAAAAGAATTCTGATTGACAAAGGTGGCAAAGTGTAATTAAGATAGAAGAAAAAACGTGAGTCCAGATAAATATGAGGTTATTTTGAGAATGATGATGTGTTTGGTCTGAAAGTTACATGAGTAAGAGTAAGAAGTTAAGAGTATAAAAGATGTTTTAGTGAAATCCTGGTAGTGCTGTCTAGAATTTTAGATTACTTAGCTTTTCAGCAAACCTCTTTTCTCTACATCCTGAGTACATTTCTGGACCAAATCCTTCTGCACTTTTTTTTTTTTTTTTTTTTTTGTACAGCTGAAATGGGCTTGTGATCACAGCCTAGTGAAGAGAACAAGGGTGGAACTTTTACTTCCATATTAAAGCTTGGTTTATATGAATCTCATGTACAGTATTATCTTATCTTCTCCTCCACTGGGGGTGGCCAGGGTGACCTTGGGAATCAAAATCTAAAGGTAAGGAACTTCTATCATTTTGGGTCCCTGAATTTATTTTATCAAGCCAAGGAGTGAGAATCTGTTTTACCAAGCCATTAATACTTCAGGATTTATCAGTTATGATGGCTTGCATAATTTTAATGTACTATACTATATTCTGGGCTGAGTCATCAGGTACTAGTGAACAAATGAAAGGCACCATTCTGTATTTTTAAAAGATTACTTTGCGGGTGCCTGGGTGGCTCAGTAGGTTAAGTGTCTGCCTTCAGCTCAGGTCATGATCCCAGGGTTCTGGGTTCTAGACCCACGACAGGCTCTATACTCAGCAGGGAGCCTGCTTCTCCCCATTCATGCTCTCTCTCGCTCTGTCACTATCTCTGTCTTTCCTTCTAAAACAAATAAATAAAATATTTTTTTAAAAAATGTTTACTTTGTTGGTGGCATATAGGAAGAGTTTAAAGAAAGGGTTTTTCTTCTTTAAGAAACTTCTAAAATAGAATAAACAAATAATTAGGGAACTTCAGACTAGGGAAAATATAGTGAAAACAAAAAAAGGCAATGTGGTGACTGCCTATATGAATCCATTACCTCCAGGATAATTGTTGTTATTTTTTTAATGTTATATTGGAATTTATCTGAGACCATCTCAATGCTAAAATGAGTAAACTAGCTTCATGTATTTAAATTGGGAAGAATCTAAGTTTAGTCAGTAAGAGACACCAATATCTGAAACCTGTGAAATACCATATTTATTCATTTTCCAGATGGTTTCAAGTAACAAACATTTGAAAGGAAAGTGTAGAGAGTTCAGAATATAAACAAAAAGCAAGCAAGAGAGAGAGAGGAAGAAGGAAGGAAGGAAGGAAGGAAAAGAAAGAAAGAAAGAGGGGTGGATGAGAGGAAGGGAGGAAGCATACCAAAGAGGGGTACCATACACTGCTTTGAGTATTATCCTTTATTAATCAGAAAGCCTCTTTAAACAGCACTTCATAAGCTATATGATTGTATTTCTTCATTATTAACTACTCCACAATATTTAGTGATGATAATTTGATATTGGACAAACATTTTATTTTTATTTTATTTTATTTATTTTTTTAAAGATTTTATTTATTTATTTGACAGAGAGAGAGAGAGAGATCACAAGTAGGCAGAGAGGCAGGCAGAGAAAGGGGGGAAGCAGACTTCCTGCTGAGCAGAGAGCCCGATGCGGGGCTAGATCCCAGGACCCTGAGATCATGACCTGAGCTGAAGGCAGAGGCTTTAACCCACTGAGCCACCCAGGAGCCCTGGACAAACATTTTAAAGTTACTCAAATGTCCCTTCCTTTTATTACCATCCACAGTTTACCAAAACTTCCATCAGATTTTCTGAAATGCTCACAACCCACAATAACCTAGTGAAGTACCAGTGTGGTGGAAAAGCATAGAGAGGAAGAAAGCCAAATGGAGTCTGGAGCTGAGGATAAAGGAAGTTGGTCAAGAAAAAGAGAAGAGGAGGGGCACCTGGGTGGCTCACTTGTTAAGAGTCTGCCTTTGGCTCAGGTCATGGTCCCAGGGTCCTGGGATTGGGCTCCTAGGCAGGAAGCCTGCTTCTCCCTCTCCCACTCCTCTGTTGTGTTCCCTCTCTCGCTGTCTCTGGGTCAAATAAAACTGTAGAAAGAAAGAAAGAAAGAAAGAAAGAAAGAAAGAAAGAAAGAAAGAAAGAAAGAAAGAAAGAAAAGGAAAAGAGTAAATATTTCTTCAAAAGTTTAAATTTAAATCATTTTCTGAAACAGTGATTTATTTAGTTGTTATTGAGCCGGATTTGGAATGCAGCTCTCACACAGCCATCCTGCTGCCTACGAAAAACTCAAGATGCCCTTTCAAGAGCCAGTGTTCAAACCTGGTTCAAGTCATCCTATCTTCTCATTCTCAAATCCCATCTCTTGTACTTTCTGAAAAAATTTGTTATACTAAAGTATTAATATACATACAGATAAGTATACATATCATAAGTGTATGGCTCAAATATTTTTTTACAAAGTAAATACAAAAATATTTCATAAATATGTGTGTCAGCCAGAAGAGAAGATATGCTAATATTCTTGATATCATTCAAATATACATATACATAAAACCAGAGTGACTGTCCCTGGTTTTGCTGGTTTTGCTAAGAGGAAAACAAAACATCTGAGACTTCAAGAAATGTGTGGGATAAAAGATGATAGAAGATAGGCATTCTTGGGGTGCCTGGGTGGTTCAGTGGGTTAAAGCTTCTGCCTTCTGCTCAGGTCATGATCTCAGGGTCCTGGGATTGAGCCCCGCATCTGACTCTGTACTCAGCAGGGAGCCTGCTTCCCCCTCTGCCTCTGCTTACTTGTGATCTCTCTCTCTGTCAAAAAAAAAAAAGAAAAAGACAGGAATTCTTAATCAAAGAATTACAAATAAATCTCTAAAAAAGAAAAGCTCACCACTGCTGTTTTCCCTTTCAAGACTTTTTTTTTTTTTTTTTTTTTTTTTTTACAGTGAATGAAATATGTGTCCTTTTTGGGTGAGGTAGAAAAAGAAATTTTAATAAGAAATTATTAATGTTTAAAACTGACACTAGTGATATCTGGACACTTCAGCATATGGAAGAACTGAGTGTTACTTTTGCAATATTCAAGTTCCTAACAGCTTGACAGATGAGCTTAACAACATGGCAACAGGAAAGAAAACATATTTGCTTTCAGTCACTGAGGTAACAATACTGTCAAATCTTCAAGCAGCTACTTCTGTTTAAAATCAGCATTTGCCATTAATTGCTAACCTAATAGTATATACACATACACATGATTTTTAGTAATCATGGTTAAAATTAGTTTACCAATTATTTAATTGCCTTGGCATTTAATAACTAACTAGATTAAAAACTCTTATTTGAACATCGAGGTATATTTGCTGCCAGAAATTGCCCTTGGGTTATCCCCATCTCAACCACTGTAGTTTAAATAAACATCACCTAATGATGAGGATTTTCTTAAAATATAAATACACTATAAGAACTCTAAATAATTATTTCTATACGTAATTATTAAAGCTTTTACATTTACACATATTTCAACATGATGTACATTGTGTATATGAAAAGGATAAATAGTATGCAATCCATCACCTGATGTATTGTGCAAAAGTATTTGACCTAATCTCTCATATTATCTCGGAGACTTTTCCCCTCAAATTGCTTTATAGTGCAGCCAAATTCTAAATCAAATATTTATTTGCATTTTTTAAGAAAATATTGTATTTATTAGAGTTTGCATATAAAACTTAATTGAAAGCCTAATATTATTCTGTCCTTATTAATAGCTTAAAACACATAATAAGACATTTGGTCTTTATTATTGAACATTGACTGAGTATTTGGTTTCCCTTGTAATTTCATTATTAAATACTGAGATGTGAACCAAATTCTCTAAGTTGTTTATTACATACACCCACATACACACACACACACACTTACATATTGTGTACATATAGCAGGCAAGACAACGTAAAGCATGTTCATAGATCACTAAAAGACAAGACAGTGTTAACAAAAGTGGAGACACACTATAATATAGTAATTTGATGAGGAGGAAAATATATTTCTTTTTGGAAGAAACTGAATATTCAAATATTCTTGCTGCTCTCAAGAAGCAATTATATAGTTTTGAGGAAGTAGAAAAATACATACCTCTAAGGTCCCAGTTCTTCAAATGTTCTCTTTATTTTATTACTTAGCGTCAAGTTCACATATGTCTCAAGACACTGTCAGAGGCAAGAACATGACCAGATCCCTCTAGAACTTTCTCCCTGTGTTTGTCAAAGAAAAAAAAAAATGTTTGAGTATCTTAAACCTTAAGGGAAAAAAACACAATTTACAGTTTTAACTGTGGGGAGGGAATATGGTTAAAACATGCAAAACTTGACAGAAGATTTTCTTTTGATTTTTTTTTTGAAGCATGAAATAATCTTCTTTCAGTCTTAGTTATGATAACAACAGTTTTAATTAATTTCTAAAAACACATTCATTCAATTTCTCTCTAAAGGTAATAAAATTGAAGCAAGAAGAAAACAATAGAACATTTTTAAAAATCTCTTTTGACGATTCTTCCTACAAAGAAAGTTAAATCTGTCCAGTGAAAGTTTTCTATCTCAACACCGTTTTCTTATGGGGATAAACTTCTGTTAGCCAATGTGTACTTAAAACACTTGCAAGGGACCTTCTAGTATACCTTACGAAAATAAAAGGCGGTATCATTTTTTTGTTGTTGCAGAATCACAATGAACCACCTGAACAATTTCTTCTCCCATCATTATATTACTCAAAAGCATATAAATATCTTAATATTTGCAGATAGGATTTTTTCATTAAAACAATGCAAAATTGGGATATTCTTTTTCTGATTTATCTAAAGCAATGTTACTGAATTCTTGAAAAGTTAAAGATACATAAAAAATTTTTTGAAATGCCCAGAAAATCAAAATACTTGCAATATTTCAGGCAAATACACAAACCTTATGTAACCAGAACTTGTCTAATTTTACAAAGTTTGTATTTCACTCAGAAGCAATACATTAGACAGTACTTTTTTTATTTTTACATAACAGCTTTATTGAGATATAATGCACACATAATGAACTTTGCCCATGATTACTAGCTGATTGCTCTATTGTTTTCATCAATGTGCCTTGGTGCATAATTCCCTCCAAATAAAGTTGCTGCCCTCAGGTAGAGCATGGTATTACTAGTCTCTGAGGCTTGCTCCCCTAACATGCTCCCCACTTCCTAACAGGACAGAACAGTTGCTCCATGAAGCAGGAGCTGAAGGTGGAATTTACCTTTCACTGCCTCTTACAACAGGATCCTACCTAAGGAGTGGGATCTATGTACGTGAGAGAAAGAAGTGGGGCTACCACCCAGCTATCCATCTCCTATCAGTAGAGATTGTCCTCAGCGCAGAAGTGGAATCTACTGGGATGGGCTGAAATAGCCTTTCAATGTCAAAGATAGGAGCTTTCACTTGCTTGCTAAGTCGTCCAGGATAGCTTTTCCCCAACATAGAGCTGCGAGGAAATGGGAGACTGCCCTCTCTACCAGCCAGCTGCCTTGCCAAACTTTCCCTAGAGAGTGCCATTTGGGGGTGGGAGAATGGGACCATTGCCTGACTACCATCATCCACCTAATCTAAATCTTTTATAGGGTAGAGCTGGGGAAGATGGAATCTACCACTCTTTTCTGAGCCTGCTAGGATAGCTTTTCACAAGGGATTTCAGGGGAAGTGAGTCCCCAATTCAAATGCTATTGCCTTTCACTCTTATTACTAAGTTTCCAGAGACCTTGTTGAAAAAATTCTTCTCAATTTGTTGTAAATCAATCTCCAGAGACTATGAATAATTGTCTTTGCTAATTTTGACCAATTTATAGATCCCTCTTTGGGTGAGACCTTTTACCAAGCTGCTCATGCTGTCATTCCATAAAACCCACCTGGGTATTTCTTTCTAGTTCCAAATTCCAAGTTAGATCAAGTTGTAAGCTTAAAATGTCTACAGTATACCATAAATAAGAAAAATCTCTAACTTTTAAATAATTGGAAGGAGGGGGCAGACAGGATGTTATAAATAAAGTATCATTTTTTATGACCACTCAGCCTTTTCTACAAAAAATCAGACTCAGTCACTACTTTTTTGTTTTATTTTGTTTGTTTTTTAAGGAGGAGGGGTATTAATTTCTAAAATTTCTGGCAGCAAAAAAATAACCTACTTGATCTTAAATTGCTTCCTTGTCTTGAGCCCTTAAGTTTAAAATTAGTAAAGTTTTATTTGATATTATTATAAAGTATGTTTATAGCACTTCTCTATAAAATATATCTTTATTAGGATCATCTAGGAATAACATTATTCAATATTTTTTATATTTTGGGGTATTATTTTTACTTAATGACACTTAGTTAAAAAATTAATTAGACTCTTGATATCTTCATATTTGAACTTTAAGGTATTCTTATTTTTATTGATCATATGGAATTATCTCAATGGTTGTGAGTTTCAGCTCTTTTCATTCTTTTTCACTATTCCAAATAATTCAGAAAATAAGAATTACACTTTTACTCTTCCAAAGGTATAGTTTGCTTTTAAATTATGTGGTACATCTATGCACTCTAATTATAGCAAATTAATTTTTAAAAATCCTCACAGAATGCCTACTATATGTATGCTTATAAGCTAATTAAAAAGGAATAAAGTAGAGCCTCAACCCAGTAATTTTCACCTAAGGGAAAGTAAAAATTTAATTTAAAATAAAATCAAAATGATTATGTCATTGACGATTGAGCACAAAGAACTATGACAATTCAAAATAAAGAAAGATTATGTCATGTTGAGAGAATCAAGATAGAAAACTCATAGGGTATATGATATGTTTATTCATTCATCAGTCATTTCCTGTGGGGCAGTGGGGTATGGAATGTATACATAGACAGGTGTGTGCATGTGTGTGTGTGTGTGTGTGTGTGCACGTGTGTGTGAAAAGAGACAGAACAAGTGAGATCATACTTAATACTTCAGAGTAAGAACATTTGGGCATATTTATGTTAGGTTAAGTTGGAAGCAAAGAGCTTTTCAGAGAGAAAACTCTTAAAAGCATACAAGTCAAGGCACTGAGTCCAAGAAGGGAGTCACAGAGCACTATGCCCTCAGAGCCCAATGGATTACTGTCATTAAGTGGAGTGGGCCACATATAACACAATAGGGGAAGTGAGCACTTGTACCCTGCAAAGAACATAGACTTTGCTCTTCTCCAGACAACGATTTTCATGCAGTAAATACATACAGTCATAAGACAGATTATCCGCATATCGTAGTTAGTTACCTCTCATTGATCATCTTCAAGAGTCAAGAGAGCTTTCACGAAGACACTGTTCAGTTGTTTGTATTCATTGACCCAGATACCAGATAAAAATAAAATACATAAAAAACTCTACATAAAAAACTTATGATTTTACATGTCAGTGAGTGTCTTATTGTAAATACTTTAGAAAAAAATCCGTTTGCTCTTTATTTTGATAAAGGATATTCCTAGCAAAATTCAGTTCAAATATTTGGGAACTTAGAAAAGTTCACTTTTACAAATTACTCACAATGTAAAAAATAAATCATGTAATGAACAAATTTCTGATGTGAATGGGGCTATGTTAAAATAGTTCATATAACACAAGTACATCTTGGGTGCCTGAGTGGCTCAGTTGATTAAGCATCTGCCTTTAGCTCAGGTCATGATCCCAGGGTCCTGGGATTGAGTTTTGCACCCAGAGCAGGATGCTTTTTCCCCTTGCCCCTCCTCCCACTTGTTCTCTCAATTTCTCTCTCTCTTTCTCTCAAATAAATAAATAAAATCTTAAAAAAAAGTACATCTTGAGTTATTATTTGTCAATACTATAGACATTCCATCTTGATTCTTAGTCTTTTCTTTTTTATAAAGATTCAGTTATGTATTTGAGATAGAAAGAGCACATGTGCTTGTGCAAAGGCAAAGAATCTTTAAGCAGACTGCCCACTGAGTGCAGAGCCCCATACTGGGCTTGATCTCACAAACCTGACATCATGACCTGAGCAGAATTCAAGAGTAGAATGCTTAACCAACTGAGCCACCCAGTTACCCCTATTTTCAAGACAAATTTCCAACTGTAATCTTCTTTCTTCCATTGCCTAAATAAATAAATAAATAAATAGAATAACACACTATGTCTAAGGAGATCCTCTGGTCATATGTGCAGTGAATTTGTACCTTGATACTTTTCCATTACACAAAATACTTGGTCAGTAATAAACTTATGTTTCATAACTCTTTTTATATTAAAACTTTCAATGATAAAAGTTATCTGAATTTTTGTGGTATCAAATTTCTAAGTCTTCAATTTGTTGAAAATGTTCAAAATTTATATAATTGAATACAAATTACAATGTATTCAGTATATTCATGGCAAATGCTCAATTAAAATCACATTACCAATTAGTGAATAAATAAAGAATATATTTGATATTTGATTATCTTTTTTTTAAAGATTTTATTTATTTATTTGACAGAGAGAGAGATCACAAGTAGGCAGAGAGAGAAGAGGAAGCAGGCTCCACGCTGAGCAGAGAGCCCAATGCAGGGCTTGATACCAGGACCCTGCGATCATGACCCGAGCTGAAGGCAGAGGCTTTAACCCACTGAGCCACCCAGCTGCCCGATATTTGATTACCCTGAGGATTTTTTAAAATATCACAATAATTCATATTTGGAAAAGACAATGATTCCTATAGTTTTCCAATCTGTAAGATCAGAGTATAGAAAAAAACCCTGTGTTTCTAATAATAATAATGTCTTCAATAATAACTACAAGGTATTATTAGATATGGGGGATCTCAGAAAATACCTATTAATTCTCAAAAAATTACTTATTAAAATTTATTGATTACATGATGAATATAGTCGATTTTATAGCGACATATACACACAATCAGATTTGTTACAAAGAAAACTGAACAGGTTTTTAAGTAAAGACACTTTAATTGTGGAAATGGAAAGCAAAGTTGAGCACTTTATTTTTAAAATCCCAGGGACTGAAATGCTCAAAGAAAATGTGTGCATTTTTTTTTTAAAGCATGTTATCAACTTGAACAGTGTGCCTAAACTTGCCTATTTCTAAAAAGAGTGATTTGGAGCTGAGAATAACTGCAAGAATGGAACATTAACTATTACATTTAGAGGGGGACTACTAGAAAGGTGACATTTCTGCTTCACCTGTCTTCCAGTGGGAACAATGGATTTCTAGCCTCCTAACTAATGTCATCATGAACATAAAATCGTTATGCCACACTGATTGAAAAATCACTGCCCATAGTCTATGTTCACTATATTTGCGGTTGCATTCCGATATCACTATTCCTGAAGCACCTTCAGCTGTATGTTGCTGTTTAACTTACAAATATAGTTTCCTAGTTGCTGTTGTTGGGGAACTATAACGAAAAACAAAATCTTATTTCAACACAGAAAATCGTCCCCACAAAGATAGTAAAGAAAAAAAAAAGTTTTATTATTGAATAAGCTTTCACAGGCAATCTGATAGGAGGTTCAAGGATAAAAAGAAATCTCACCCTTTATACAGCCTAGCAGAAACAACCGTTACATGTTCCCAAGATAAACCATACCCAGTTCTCAAGTAAAAGAACTTGACAGCACCAACAGTTGCACATAGATTATTCTAACTTTACCTGGTAATTGAGGTGACCACCTATGTTGGCTGATTGGCTTTCTCTGGAGGGAAAACAAATTTCTTACATCTTTATGACAGAGGTATTTCTTTCTTCCTTTTTTTTTCTTAAGATTTATTTGAGAGAAAGAGAGAGAGAGAGCATGAGATGCGGAGGGTCAGAGGGAAAAGCAGACTCTCCGCTCAGCGGGGATCCCAATGCAGTACTTGATTCTGGGACTCCAGGATCATGACCTGAGGTGAAGGCAGTCACTTAACCAACTGAGCCACCCAGATGCCCTGACAGAGGTAGTTCTGTAAGTTGGAGCAGGGTGCCCATTCCTACTCTCCCACAGAAACTTGGAGATAGGGGTACCATTTCCCTTGATGTTTCCAGGTCTTTGAGAAAGACACTATCAGGTTATAAAGCTGACAAAATGTCTAATTATCAGAAAGGTTTACCTATATTTCAAGGAGAAGAGAGAGTACTACAACTGTAAGTTTTCTAAAGTAAATAAATGCTCTGAAAAAAGGAAGGAAAGGGGATTTCTTTCCTTATTTTCAAGAGGGAGAATTAAACCTTTTTATTTTAATTTGTCTTTACACTATATAGTAAGAAAGCACATTAAAAAATTTTACAGGCTTAGGGCCCCTGGGTGGCGCAGTTGGTTGAGCGACTGCCTTCAGCTCAGGTCATGGTCCCGGAGTCCCGGGATCGAGTCTCACATCAGGCTCCCAGCTCCATGGGGAATCCGCTTCTCACTCTGACCTGCTCTCTCTCACTCTCTCTCTTTCCTAATAAATAAATAAAATCTTTAAAAAAAAATTTACAGGCTTAAAATGTATGCTTAAACAAAAATTGTGTATCCCATAATTATGGTACAATGAAATTGATGTTATTTCTCTTAAAAACATACTTATAAATATTTTTAAAATATTTCTTCTCTTTTTTCCAAGAACTTATTGCCATTAAAAATTCCCCTTGAAAAAGACAGCATAATATGGCTTTCAAGAAGGAATGCCATTTTTGGTATGTGACAAGCACCTCGTGACAACCACCTCAGATTCGCATCCCATTTTTTCAGATGCCAGCTTTTTTTTCAGTAACTGACCTATGACCATGTCAGAAAGGAATGGGGTAGGTAGTACCATGAATAGTTCTTTTCTTTTTAACAACCCTTTCTTGTCTCTGGCAAAGTCTAATTTTAGCACTTGCTAGAAACACGCCAGTCATTTTTGCTGTTGTAAATATAATCCGTTCTTTCTTTTCAGAGATAAGCATTACTTTAAAAGTACAGTGATTTAAAACTTATTTTGTTTCTATCACATACTTTAGAAAAACAGACAACAAAAACATTATCTTAGGGGTCATTCTTTTATTTGTTTTTAAGATTTTATTTATATTTTGACAGAGAGAGAGAAAGAGGCTGCGAAAGAGGGAACACAAGCAGGGGGAGTGGGAGAGGGACAAGCAGGTTTCCTACTGAGCAGGGAGCCCCATGTGGGGCTTGATCCTAGGACCCTAGGATCATGACCTGAGCCACCCAGACACCCCTTGGGGCCGTTCTTTTTAGAGTCTGCATCGTGACTAATCTGTTAGCTTGTTTTGTTTTATACTATTACTATGCCACAGTGGTATCATGATATAAAATATTAAATTTAATATGTTCATATGAGCTTAACTAAATTTGCAGAGCAAGTAAAATATTTGTTTTAATGTAATATGCTTGGGGCGCTTGGGTGGCTCAGTGGGTTAAAGCCTCTGCCTTAGGCTGAGGTCATAATCTCTGGGTCCTGGAATCCAGCCCTGCATCTGGCTCTCTGCTCAGCAGGGAACCTGCTTCCCCTTCTCTCTCTGCCTGCCTCTCTGCCTACTTGTAATCTCTCTCTCTCTGTCAAATAAATAAATAAAATCTTTAATGTAATATGCTTTATTAACAACATTTATCATGTGAAAATGAAGTGACTGTCAATTTTTAAAAGCATCTTTCACTGCTACAAACCTTTCATTTGGATTCCTTGAAGCAACTAAATTGGTAAAATAAAATAAAAATTGACAAGTCTTACTAATCCTCTATAGATTATCCAAGGATAAATTCGTTTTAATCAAGGAAGTGGCCACTTAATTGTAACATTCCTATTGTAATGAGTTAACCCAGATAGACAAAGGCCTACTTCGTTTTTTTGCTTCACGCTATTTCTTGGTTGTATTAGAAGATAGAAAATTTGCTAATGTAGAAAGACTCAGGAATATATTCCATGGAACTTATTAGCTTCCTGGCTCAATACTTTCACATTCATGAAATGCATTTCAACAAAAAGCCACAGTAGTTTTTAAACAAAGGACATATAATACCATGTTTATCAATGGTGTATTAGCCATCCCATTCATATTTATAGCACTAAGTATATTCCATAAGGGAATAGTCAAAAAGAAGGAAACAGTAAACCCAATTTTAAAAATTTTATTGAATGTATATTGAATGAATAGACAATAATTACAAAGAATCTTTTGGAGCCTCTGTATTCTTGATCATGAATTTTTTAATTGTGATATTTAACATTACATCCTATTAATTATTCTTTTGATTTAATAATAATTACAATTTCAATAAAGTATGTTTATCCATGATATGCTACAAGTCATCACTGCCATATGTTCTCTGAAAGAATTCAAAATGGATTAAGGTTAATTCCTTACTGAGTAGGGTTTGAAGACTCTAATTAAAGTTCAGGGAGAGCAGCTGAAATTTCTGGCATGTCATCTACAAAAGTATATGCACATTATTGCTAAGTAAAGGAGTATTAATTTTTTGGATTATAATGAAGACGGGAAGAAACTGAAAACAAAGCCAGTCATGTAGAGGGGTAATCTTATCAAATATTTCTTAAACATTTTTGTTTCATTAATGCTACCATTTTCTCATTTTTCTTATTTCAATAGAAAACTAAGTTCTTAGTCATCTGTATTAATAATAGCCCAGCTAAATTTGAGAACTAATGGTTAAAATGCTTAACCTTGAACTTTAAATATAGACCTTTTGCTTAAGTCTATATGTGAAAACATTCATGTGCTATGAACATTAGGCTCATGAATATTGTGCTAATTTGACATCCATGTCTTAGCTGGATATTTTATTTTCTTATAGAATTGAAGAATTTCTGAGGAATTGAAGGTAAAAATAGATCATTTTAGGAAAGGCTAAAAACTTTAAACACATGCAAACAATTTTTACCTGAATTTTAAAATATAAAAACATTTGTTGAAATATAACTGAATATTTTTGTCATGGTTAAAAGATGACTCATAGGGGTACCTGGGTGGCTCAGTGGGTTGAAACCTCTGCCTTCGGCTCAGGTCATGATCTCAGGGTCCTGGGATCCAGCCCAATATCAGGCTCCCTGCTAAGCAGCCTGCTTCCCCTTCTCCCTCTACCTGCCTCTCTGCCTACTTGTGATACTTCTCTATCTCTGTCAAATGAATAAGAAAAATCTTAAAAAAAAAAAAAGATAATTCATGATTTCAGAAGCTTGTGTGTCTCTGCTTGTTAGTTGTAAAATTATGGCCTAGCTGCATTTAACTTTATGTAAGGAAGACTGCATTAATTATAAAACAAGCAAGTTAGACATTTCAGTCTGGAAATTATAGCAAACAGAAGCTAATCATATTATTTTAATAAAGAATGACAAAGAAAACTCGAGGTAGTGATTCTGCATTTTTCTTTTCCCACCAGTATATGCTTGAGCATACCATTCTCTCACTTCTATACTCTTTCCTCTTCACTCAGATAAGGCTTTAAGCTCCCTACACTTAATCTGAGGTCCCACATTCATTGTTTGAAATATCACAGTCATTTAGAGTGATCTCCAAGAAATCCAACTGCTTTAAGTTCCCAGTTTTATTGTTTACAGGAATTTCCAGAAGACTAAAAATCTTCATTTGGATTTCTCTCTACTTCAAAGACAACATGAGCAAAACTGAAGAATGTTTATCAGCCAACTACCTTCCACTTCAGCATGTCATGATTCTATAAATGGTATCACCATTCTTTAATGTTTGCTCTTTATTTTACAGCCCTTACTTTAAAAATATTTAATTAAATCTTGCTGACTTTTTCTACTAAATTCATCCTTCCATTTCTCTTTTTATAACTGTCACCAGCTGCCTGGGTCTGCTGCACCCTCTGTTTTCCAAGTTGATTTTCATAATATTACCTTCCCCACGTCTTCACTAGTCTAGTCTACATATATCATTTTATAATTTTTTATTGAACACTATTTTATTGGCTTGCTCTTCTATTCAAAAATTTAAAAATCATATTAATTATAACACCAAAAATATAATTTACTGAATCATTATATTTCAGACACTGTGGTGGACATTTAAAGTACATTATCATTTAAGTTCAATCTTTTGAGTTAAGTATTATTCTTACAATTTACAGAGATGTTTTTAGCAGGTAAGTTAAGCTAAGCAATCTACACACCTCAAATAATGCACACTGGGCCCCAGTTAGTAATGTAGAGTTTCTGCTCATTACTTTACGATATTATACGTAGTCAAAGGGCTTTTTATTGCCAAACTCAATAAATTCAGCCTCCTTTTTTTAGTAAAGTAATGATTTTCAAAGTAAACTTACAACTTTTGAGTAAAAATTTTTTAAAAGTTTTAATTAATGAGGAAATCAGTAAGATGTCATGACTGGTTCAAAGGGCATCTGAGAAGCTAGAACATACAGACAACAAAGAAATGTTATATATTATAATATATAATTCCTGAGTTAGATATGAAACAGTTTAATGTCTGCAAGGCCACATCTCTTTAGGGTTCTTTCTTCCACTAAATCAAATTTATTTGCATCTCTTTTAGGCAAATATCTAGAAGTTAACAAGTAACTTCAACAAGTCTAGGACCTTTCATCAGTAGTTACTAATAACATGAACCAGTACATTCTTTAGACCAGCACATTGCAATAAAAATATAATACAAGCTATACACATAATTTTTAATTTTAGTGGGCTTATTACAAATAAAGAGATGAAATTCATTTTAGTATATTTTATTTAACTCAATATGCCCAAAAGATTGTCATTTTAACATCTAATCAATAAAAAAAAACTAAGAAGGCATGTTGATTTTTTTTTTCATATTGTCTTAGGAGCCCAGTTTGTATTTCAACTCACAGCCCTTTGAATTCAGACAAGTCATAATTTAAGTGTACAATAGCCACACATGGCTACCACTATCTTATTAGACAGTGTGGCCCTAAATAATCCTTAGGATGGCTTCTGCCAATGCATGAAATGCCACCCATATTTACCCATATTGTATGGCCATATTTACCAGTTTTAGACAGTTTTTCTGAGAGGGTAAACTTCCAACACCTTTCATAAAGTGGAAAAATCACATCATCCCAGGAATTAATTGCCATCCTTATAACTTAGGTCTACTTAACACTGACTCATCACACAAGCCTGGCCATTTCTCAGTGAACCTTCTTCATCACTCATATTGTTGTTCCATTATACAAGGTGAATTTTTGTTGAGTGCCAATTGTTCTATATGAAACATCTTATTTAATCCTTTTAACCATCTAATGAGCTGGGTCTAATAATATTCCTATTTTATAGATGAAAAACCCAATGCATTGAAGGTTAAAAACTTGGCTAAGGTGACAAAGGTAGCACATGGCAGAGCTGGGATTTCAACCCAGTTACCACATCTGCAAGGCTTTTCTCTAAACTTTTTCTATCTTCTTATATAATACTTTCATATACCAGTTCAGCCAGGATTAATAGATAGTTTCTGGGCCTCCATGTGTGTTTTTAAAGAGTGCTACATAATTTAGCACTTAGCTTTAGATAACTGTTAGAGCTGAACCATTTCTGTTTCCCCTGTTTTATTATAAACTCTATAGGAACTAAGATCATAATATATTGTCACCAACAGCATGTATTGCATAGAGAATCTGCTGGACATTAAAGTGATGACTATTATGATTACGGACCCTTACTGTCTCCTTTAGAACTGATGCTTATATTGCCTACATTAAAAGACCAAATAGTAAGTTCATGCCAGGCTAAACTGTGATCAGGAAAAACAGACCCTACAAATAAAATATGACGAAGAAGTCAAGCAATGGGTCATGAAGCTCTTCTAAAAGGTTTTCAGCAAAAGGGAATCAAGAATATTGAGAAAACTAGAACTGATGAGAACATTTCTCTCCCTGTCCTTGGGCCTATATTTAATTCTTATTGGCTAGTGATGGGAAATGGTTATTAAGTGCGGAAAACTTGACAAGGGTCCTGAGGGAAATCAATGACCACATAAGTAAAGTGATTAACTTTAAACACATTTTATCATCCAGTCATTAACTTTAAGCATTCACAAGGCTTCTCTCAGGTTCCACATTTACTTTGTGCTTCAGGAGCATTGATTACATTGCTATCGTACCAATGGACTCATCAACAAAAGCAACTCTTTACTTTCAAAGATCTTCTATCATCTTCAAGTTAATTGGTACCAAAAGGAAAATTGTCATATAAAAATTTTGGTAAATTTATCTGAGTCAGTTACACTATGTAAACACAGAAGATCTTTTGTTTATTGATATATCTAGAAAAAAATAGAGCACATAACAAAGGGTAAATAATTTGGTATAATAATAATGTGTATAATAATACACATTAGGTGGGCCAATCTCCATGACCAATAATTCCAGAAATCAACGTACCTTTTTCTCTTTCTTTGTCTTTCTTTCTTTCTTCTTTCTTTCTTTCTTTCTTTCTTTCTTTCTTTCTTTCTTGAAAACTGGGTAAGTTTGTTCTCAGAAATTTTGAATTTAAGTATTTTTATGCACAGGCTTATATAGATGTATTTGCTCAGACTAGTCAACAATTTACTAGATCAGAGATGTTTTAAAAGTAAATTATCGAAGTAAACATTTACTTGAAAGTTTTCATTGAAAAATGAATTTCATTAGGGTCCTAGAGAGAAACATTCATTAAAAGACTTTAAATCCTTTTCTAATAAAAGTATTTTCCACTGTCGGATCCTTTATTCTGTAAGGGCAAAAGCAGTTTTTTCAGACTACTACTTTTCTGAGTGTATGACTCTTCAGATGGCTTTCAAGGCAAATATATTAATTTTATATTTCTAAATTTTTAACTTACTGTACAGTATATGTTATATTAAGTTAACGAGATAGTCATCAAAAAATGAAGAAGCCACACTTTGTTTAACAATATTTTTAAATATGCCACATTTGTTTAACAATAGTTTAAAATTGGAAGTTTTCATGCAGAACCATCCCCTTAAGCAATTTTTTTCTTTATTTTCTCCAGCTAACAAAAGTTAGCTTTTGTGCTAGATACTGGATCTGAGATGATGATACCGACTGTATTAATAGTTGATCTCCCTATTATCTTACAAATCTTGGATCATAAAATATTCTTCCTTTCCCAGTTCTGAATATTCATTTAACATGGTTCGTACAATATCATTTGAAATGTTTAAGACCTAGATAAAGCACAGGAATATAGTAGACCAAAAATGAATTATACATAGGAACTTGCTTATTGGCTTGAGATTTTTATGAAGGTTTGCAATGTGACCGTCTCTGTAAATGTAAAAGTAACTCTCACAAATCTGAAAGAGTTTTTACCTCAAGGGAAATATGTGTCAAAGAATACCATGTGCAAAATTTAGCATGATTTTTAAAAATATTTTAAAGTTTCAAAATGACAAATTTTATTTCAAGGATTGATTCATTTTTTTTGTCTACTATTCTTCAATCTGGTGTACTCTGTTTTTCAGCACTGTGCAAATAAATATACATATCATGTCAGATTTTATCATTTGGTTAAGGGAAAATTCTGAACATTTGTTTTAATTGTGAAGAATATTTTAATTATGAAAGTTTTATTTAAAAATACATAGCTTCATTATATTTGTTTTTTTAAAGAAAAATAGCTATTTCTTATTTATGATTCTTAATATATATGTTTCCTACTCCCCTAACTTTGTTCTCTAAAGAAGTTGAGAATATAAGAAACTAAAGGCCCGGTGACACTAAGGTCAATAAAATCAATGTTGAAGGGCACCTGGGTGGTTCTGTTTGTAAAGTGTCCACTATTGATTTTGGCTCAGGTCATGATCTTAGGGTCCTAAGATAGAGCCCCATGTAGGGCTCCATGTTGGGTCTGCTTAAGATTCTTTCTCCCTCCCCCTCCTCCCCTCCTCATGGCTCTCTTTCTCTCTAAACAAGCAAATAAATAAATAAATGAAATTAATGTAAAACTATAATTCCATCTTTTTAAAAAATTTACTGTAACTTAATTCCATTCTTAATGGGATTATTCAATAACTCCATTATGATGAAGTTTAACCTTTGAAAACAATGCTTTTGAAATAATAGTAATAGTCATAATCTCATATGTGTTTTTTTTAAGGTATAATTCTTCTATCTGACAATAGCTGATGTTTTTAAGTTTTTCAATATTACAAACACATTCATGGGAGTTATGAATATAAAACCAAGGAACATTTTCAGCAGATGGTTGATACAATCCTTTATCCTTATTTAAAGTAATCTCTCACATAATTCCACTCTGCACCTGTTGAGAACGTGATTATTCAAGTCCTTGTTTTGCTTGTAAGACAAAACACTGGGCACTGAAGTGAGATGCATTGAAATTTTAAAATTTAAAACCCTTTTAAATTAAAAAATAAAAGTATTTAGAATAACTTATGCCTTTGTCATAAGTTTATGTGTTAGAGATTATGGATATTTCTGTGAAAGATCAAAGATATTTAAAAATGAGGAATAGATGTGGGAAGTAAGTTTATACTCACCAGGTGTTCAATGCACTCCTAGGTCTCAGGCACAACAGCTAGTTTCATTTTCATCACTTAAAAGCAAATAACAAGCAAAAGACCAAAACAACAGAACGCATTTTGCACTCAACTAAAAACACTGCACTCAATTAAAACCTGAGTTAATTTAGTGTGGGATTGAAGTTGTAGCTTTCAAAATATTTATAGGAACAAGATAAAATAAATTCTGACTTGAAAAAACAATTCCAATATCATCACCCCTAATGCAGTGGGCTATTTATTATCCAGATAAATTATATTAGGCTCTTGCAACAATTGTAAAAGTTGAATAAACCTGTTGTTTTAGCTAAAAAAAAAAAAAATTGAAAACAGAAGATTCAATCTTGGCTCAAACATAATAGTCTTGTGACCTTGGTCAAGTCAGAGGACATCTCCAGTCTCACTGTTCTTCTAAAGAAAATGACAATAATAGTTCCACTTTTTTGTTATGTATGTAAATGTACCTACCAAGCCAGGTGCTCCTGGGGAGGCCTTAATGTCCTGCGGGTGTCATTTTCTTCCAATAATGATTATAAGCACTTTTCTATATACTGCATATTGTATATACACTAACTCTAATCTCATGGTATAGATTTTATTAGTATCATTATGATATTACACAATGAGTAGACTGATAGTGGAATAATTAACATTTTGAACCAAATAAGTCTGGTGTTTGGAGCCATACGGTGCACCATAGAATGTTCACTACCATCCTCGGCCTCTGCCCACTAGATACCAGTAGCATGCATCCCTTGGCCCCCACCACCCTAGCTACGACAACCAAAAATGTCTCCAGACATTGCTAAACATCGTGCAGTATGCAAAATTGGCTCCAGTTGAGACCACCAAAGTAAACTGCAATTCAAAAGTGTGCCAGAGCTCTGCTGGATTTCAATGGCATAATATATTAATATTCTGAGGCACCTGGGTGGCATCTGCCTTCTGCTCAGGTCATGATCTCAGGGTCCTTGGATCAAGGCCTGCATCTGGCTCTCCTCTCAGCAGCAAGTCTGCTTCTTTCTCTCGGCTCTGTGACTTGTCTCACTCTCTCTCTCAAATAAATAAAATCTTTTAAAAAAAATAACATTTATATTCTAACATTTTGTTTGATTGTTTAATTTCAACAAAACACAATAAGAACAAGCTTAACAGCACTTTTCTTTAGATGAGATGAAAATTAGATCAAATAACAGTTATCAGGACACAAAATTGAAACAATTTTTGAAAGAGGGAAAAAGAAAACTAGGATTTACAAAAGTGAATCTAAGTACATTTACATTTGTTCAAACAATCATGTATGTTACCCCAACCAACATTTATCTTAAAGACGTTAAATTGGCCCTATAAGATAATGTTTGATGAAACGGACCAGAAGTTCAGGGCAAAAGTACTGAAGTCACTTTATAGACCTGAGTAATTTTCTATGACTGAGGTCCCAAAACTTTCCTGGGCCTAAGAATTGCCTGCAAATCATTTTATATACATAAAATCTCAGGTGCCAGAGATTTAGATTTAATATATCTGAGGTGGGACAGAGATGTGCATCTTACCAGTATCCTACAAAGTTTCGATGCAACTGATCCACCACATTTTGTAAAACCTTGGAATTTCATATGAAAAAAGTCCTGAGCCTGGAATTATTACCACCTCCAGATCTGAAGCTGAACCTCTATTTCTTAGTATCAAAATGGAGCAAGTATAGGGCTTTGGTCACTCTAACCTTTTTTTCTTTTTATGAAGTATAATTAACATACAGTTTTATGTTTTGGGTGTACTACGTGGTGATTTGACATCTATTCACATTACAACCTCCTAGAAAAGGTGTGTGAATCTATGTGTGCGCTTGCTTTTGTGAATGCTGTGATTCCATACACTTGATTACCCTTGTTGAGGAAAAATTTCTTTTCAATGGAAAACTAATTATGTATTTTCTGTAGCATACAAGATGGATTATTGAATTCTGTTATTTATCTTGGCAATTCTATCCCATTTGATATGAATTAACTGAGTCCACTTCCCTTCCCAATCTTAACTTTTCTGTGGAAAATCAGTTTTGTATCCATTTGCAAGTCATCCAAAATTCCTTTATTTCATGTAAGTATGTGCTGTTTTGACTTTTCTTTTGCACTCATTATAACATCTGCCTGGTTCCTTCATAGCATGTGAGGAAAATAAATTCCTTACTATGCATTCATTTTTATATCTATGTAAGAATCATGACTTTACTTTTTTCTGACAATTACCTTTTCACATTTTTAAAACTTTTGCTTCATTATTTTGTGAAACCATGAATTGAAGTTATTTTATTTCAATATTTGGGAACTTCTTCAGATACAAAAGATGGTTCACAAAAAAGCATCTAGATGAAAGATCTAGATGAAAGAATCCTATTGTTTGTGTTTATTCAATCATGATCTTTAATTTTCAATTTTATCCATAAATTATTTAACAATTTTTACGGAATTTCAGCTAGTAAAGTTTAGTTCCATGGCTTTGAATAAGTCAGTCTCACAAACTAAATAGAAAGTTAGCATTTTCATATTTTTTAAAAAATAAAAATCAACTGAAATTTTTATTTTGTAAGAACTTTACATAAGAATTGGAGACCTTCATTTAATAGTTTTTAAAACTATTTTTAAAATATTTATTTATTTTAGAGAGAGAGTGGGTGAGCAGGGAGGAGGGGCAAGGGAGAGAGAGACACACACACACACAGGCATCCCGCTGCGTGCAGAGCCCAGATGCAAGGCTGGATCTCAGGACACTGAATTCATGAGCCTGAGATCATGACCTGAACTGAAAATTAAGAGCTGGACACTTAACCTACTGAGCGATCCAGGTGCCCCAATTTTTTAAAACTAAATTGTATAAGTTTTATAGATGACCTTTTTTTTTTTAGTATTAATATCAGGTTATTATGGAAACATTTCCAAATATCTGTTTTCATAAAATTTACCAATGAAATGATCTAATTACTACTTCCACTCCAGATAATGGTAGAAAAGTCATTTGGACATGTCCTCTTGCTGATTACAACCAGCAGTGCTGTAATAAAATTCTGCATGAAAGCTTCAAAAAGTTAAATCAAAGAGGTGCTTTGTAGTCTGTAGGAGTGGTAGGGACTGACAGAAAGTTTAACTACAAAGCTAATGGTGGGGGAAGAAGAAAGAAAGAAAGAAAGAAAGAAAAAGAAAGAAAGAAAGAAAGAAAGAAAGAAAGAAAGAAAGAAAGAAAGAAAGAAGGAAGGAAGGAAGGAAGGAAGGAAGGAAGGAAGGAAGGAAGGAAGGAAAGAAGGAAGGAAGGAAGAAAGAAAGAGAAAGAAAGGAAGAAGAAAGAGAGAGAGAAAGAAATAGGAAGAGAAAGAAAAAAATACAATTATAATCCAAAATCTAAGGGAAGGAAAGTAAAACAAGGCCTCAGTACCAAAGGGAGTTTCCTAGGACAGTGATGAAGGAGAAGAGCAGGGCTAACTCTGTTTTGCGTTGCACCCACCTTCTTTTGTGTGACCCCACATGACCTGCCTCTGGCAGGAACTGCAGAGTGTCAGAATGTGGCTCAGCCCTCCCTTGAGCTAGTTGGCCCAGACCGCCTATGAATTAGTTTAAGTTAGCCAATAGGAATGTGGTAACCCTGACCACCAAAGAATGTAAACCCCGCCTTTTGCCCGCCAAACTAGCATGCCAATTCTGGCCAGAGTGATAGGCTAGCTCAAACAGTTACTATAGGGTAAATTGTAATTCAATTGGCCACCTGCATGTGACCTAACATAACTATGCAACTTTCAGTGTGTGTTACAATCTCATTGGCCACTGGCCCCTATAAAATTGCTGTGCTTTTTGAAACTCGCTCTCTTTCTCTACATCACGCCGCTGCATCGGTGAGTGTGGGAGACTGAGCTTGAGCTAGCTTGAATAAAGGGCTTTTTTGCTTTTGCATTGGACTTGGCTCCCTGGTGGTCTTTGGGGATCTCAAAATCTGGGCATAACAGTGAAAGTAAAAAGAATAGAATTGATCGAATCAGATAGAAAATGGATTCATATTTTCTTAAGAATTTGACTCATGTAGAGGCGCCTGGGTGGCTCAGTGGTCAATCATCTGCCTTTGGCTCAGGTAATGATCCCAGGGTCCTGGAATCGAGTCCAGCACCAGACTCCCTGCTCTTCCTTCTCCAACTCCCCCTGCTTGTGTTCGCTCTCTCGCTGTGTCTATTTCTGTCAAACAAATAAATAAAATCTTAAAAAAAGAGAATTGATTCATGTAATGAATGAATGGAAGGAATTATCTCCATTGAAATAAAAATTGAGGGATTAGGAATCTGATAGCCTAGGTTTTATGATGAGCTTAGATCATACAGTTGTGACCTCATAGGCAAGCCATTTGATAATTTTTCACAAATTAAATATTTTTTTTATTTTTCTACCTAATTCTTGGTTTCTGCTAACTGAAAAAAGTGAAATGCATCTTATTACTAAAGGCCTTTTTGAAGGACAAGCTTAACCCAAGGCTGTAAGTTTTTTTGTTGATCCCAAATGTTAGTTACCAAGATTAGGGCTCATTATTGGTTTGATCACAAGAACTTTCAACTGTCTACTTAATTATTATCACTGTATCAGTGAAACATAATATTAAAAAGAATGTAATATTTTAATGTGAAACTTTGTTTTGAAGACAATAACTTTACTACACAATTGCATTTTTTTTATATGGAAAAAATAATGTTTTGAGGGGAAGATTGTAGGTGTTAATGATATAGTTAGAAGTAAAGAAAAAGATCAGGAGACCAAATTTTGGACAATTTGCAAGTGAACTATCCTGCATTATAGGTCCACATAAGGAAGTTTGCAATGATCTATTTAAAATAAGTAGTTTACTTATTTAGTAAACTAAATAAGTAGAGATTTTAGACTATTAGGGACTAGAGGACTTAGTATATAAAGACAACCTGAAGAATAACTACTAGGAAAAACTTAGCAATATGATTATATGGTTTTGTTTTTCATTAGAAGATTATTAATATTTGACATACAAGTGCATTCAAAGATTATGAGCATTCCAAAAGACAATAGAAATTTTGTTTATATTTTTTAAGAGAAGGAAAATGAAATTTTCTAAGAAAGAATTCTAAAAACTCAGAAATTCCTTTATTTTGAAAGATTAGTTGCATTTATTAAGGAAAAAAAAACTCATGAGAAATCTTTAACATATATATATTCTGACATAAACATATATATATATTTTATATATATATAAAATATATATATATTTTAAACTTAATCTATATACCCTCTGAAACCTTCCCTAGTTACTTAGGTAAGGATTTAGCATCTGGAGAAAATTAAATCTGAAAATCAAATTACAGATTTGAATTTTGACAAAAAAATTAATACGAGGTGTGTATGTACCATGAAAAATTAAATAGCTTTAAGGTGTGGGTGTAATTTGTCATGAGTAGTTGAAAAAACTGCTCAATTTCCATAGTCATGGAAAAAAGTTTATGATCTTATTCAATTAAAGGCTTATAGCACCATAATATTACAGAAGCAGTTATGTATTAAATGCTTATACTATGTTATCTACACAGAAATCTAAATCTCTATGTTATATCTATATCTACATATCCATATCCATCTCTGTATCTCTATATTAACCTCTTAATTTTCAGTTAAACTGTAGGAAGCGGATGTTGTCATAGATTAAGAAATGGAAGTTGAGTAAGCTAGGACCTCCTTCCAAGACCATACAGTATATAAAAAAGGCAGAAGCATAATTTCAATCCTAGATCTGTTTGTTTTGGAAATCCTTCATTCATATTTATTGCATGTCCTCCATGTCCCAGGTGTTTTTTGTTCCAAACCTACCCGGCCTTCATGTCCATTCTCTACCTAGTATTCTGAACACTTCAGTTAAAATGGGCTGTCCAATTCACTTCTTCATTTGTTCCAGCGAGGGCACTCCCAGCTATCGTGATAAGGACATCTCACCATGGCCGCTTGTGGCTGAGGCCCATTCCTCCTGATTCCCAGCGTGGCAGCCTTTTTACCATGCCATAAACCAATAAGGCAAAGCTTAGTGTGTTTTTAACATTCTGTTAATTCACTGAGTATATAATTTAGGCTTCCAAACAGGTACATTTATTCTTTCAAGCCTCTAGGACACCCCTGTGCTGCCTCTATAATGTGGGGGAGAAATAAAGTTTATATCTTAGCGCAGCTGTCTTCACAAAGGATACGAATCACTGCTGTCAAATTGTCCTTGTGGCAGCACTCATCGATTTTTAAGACAGTCGAAATAAAGAAATCACCCATGCTGTGCTCAGTTAATTTTGCATGTATAGACACGATGCCTTATAGAACCCTGTGATTAGTTTACAGCTGGTTTAATTAAAGGACAACACGTCTAAGAGCAGAGTCCCTACCTGATTCACATTAAAAAAAGAAGACATACAGCTAGTTAAAACATTCCAATATTGCCTAAAATCTCAGTAATACCTCTTGCAAATAGGACAAGAGAAGGAAAACAGCAAGCAAAACACTGTGTATAAAGGATTTACCACCAGTCGAAAACCTGGTAGTAAGAAATGTTTACATTTATGTTTATCTGATCCTAACAATTAGCCTGAAATTCTTTGATATAGTAAAGAATATTAGTTATCAGAATCTTTTAAGAAAAAAAGCAGTTTTGAAAACATTCACCAGAAAAGTAATTTGTCTTTATTTCTATGTTAAACTCCTTCCCTCACCCTTATACTTTTGTTATTGTAACATTCAGAGTCAGCCATGAAGTTAAAATGAAGATAGAACTTAAAAAAGACCAATGACTCCTATGTAGGAGGCGCAATTTTCTGTCAGAACATTTAAATTTTCTTTTATCATTAAGTATTGCTGATTTTTCTACCCAATTTTTAAGAACAAATTTGATTCACTGTGCTATAAAATTTCAAAGTAGGAAAAGTAGAACCACTTGAGGAATGAGAAACCACCAATCTTCATAGTATAGGTCAAATTCTAATCCAAAGCAAAATATTCTCGTAATTTTTACTATATGCAGAAAAGATGACTAATTCTCAATAAGAAAACAGAAATACAAGGATAGCACTTTAAATGTTTTGCAAGCGATTTTAAAAAATAGGATAAAGAAAATGTGGTAGTTTCCATTTCAATAAATCAAAGTGCACATAAAATATAATAATGAGGGGTGCCTGGGTGGCTCAGTCAATTAAGCTGCTGCCTTTGGCTCAGGTCGTGATCTCAGGGTCCTGGGATCGAGTCCTGCATCAGGCTTCTTGCTCGGTGGGGAGCCTACTTCTCCCTGGGCCTGCTCTGCCTGCCGCTCCCCCTGCTTGTATTCTCTCTCTCTCTCTCTCCCTGACAAGTAAATAAATAAATAAAATATTTTTAAAAAATGGAATACGTATATATAATGTAACAAAAGTGTAATGACCTGATCTGCAAAGAGCATTTCAATTTTAAGACAACATAGTTTACAAATTAAACAAATGTAATAGAGGAATCCTTTGCAAATATGTCAATATTGAAACTGGATAGCATTTATTCTTATAGTGAATCTTGAACTGCCAGTGGGTAGATAGATTATATTTGTTTTAGCATGTTTATATAATAATATTTGTACCTATTTTTCTGTCATGAGTTATAGATTTACTTAATTTTATTTCTTAAAAAAGTAATATTTAATATTTTTTCTCCTAGAGTTTTGTGGGTTTCGGTAGGTATACTACTTTACTGGGGTTTCCATAACAAAATACCAGACTGGGTATCTTAAATAACAAGAATTTATATTCTCTAAATTCTGAGGCTAGAAGTTCAAGATCAACAGCTGGCAAAGTTCAATTCTTCAAAGGCATCTCTTCCTGGCTTGTAGATGGTCACCTTCTTGCTATGTCCTTATGAGACCTTTTTCCTGTGTTCACTCATCCCTGGGGTCTCTTTCTCTTCTTATAAGGACATCAATCATATGGGATTAGGACCCCACCCTTATAACATCATTCCACTTTAATTACTTCTTTAAAAGCCATACCTCCAAATAGAGACCCATTTGGTGCTAGGGCTTTGACATATTAATTATGAGGAGTGCCCAATTCAGTCTATAACACCAAGAAAGGGAGAAACAATTACATTTTCAAATGCTAGTGAGTGGATGTGCAGTAAAGAATTATCCTTGCTCATACCCTCCCCAATGTCCATATCATTGGGAGGGTATGTGCTATGGGGAAATGTGTATGTGGGGAGGGTATGTGTATGTGGGGAGGGTATGTGCTATGGCAAATGCTGTGAAATGTGTAAGCCTGATGATTCACAGACTTGTACCCTGGGGTAAATAATACATTATATGTTAATAAAAAATTAAAAAAAAAAAAAAAAAAGAATTATCCTTGCTCAAGGAGAAGTTTGGTGCTTGATCAGATCCTGGGAGGTGACTTCTAAGCCCTTTCATGCCCTGTATATTAAGAGTTTCTTTGTGGACTAGGGGACCTTGGGATGCAGATAATCTATGCTAGCAATGTGATCTATGGTGGGGGCCTTTGGCCATGTGGTATCAGCCGTGGATACTTCTGGAGGGGCTAGAGACCTAAGCGACAAAGGAGTTTAGCCAAACTTGAGATTAAGAGCACAGTCCTGGAGACTTCCAAGTCTATCCAAGACTTCTGACACAAACTATATATTTGTGACTTTTGCAAAAACACCTTCAGGTTTAATAATTTGCTAGACTTACAGAATTCACTGAAAGTTCTTTTACTATCGTCATCTTTATTACAGGGAAAAGATGCAGATTAGAACCAATCAAAGGAAGGGAAACAGAGCAGTGGACATATGTGATCTGAAGTATGTCTTTTCAATGTCACTATTTTGAGGGTAGGAAAGATACTGAGAACTGCCACTATACAATATTGTTTTGGTTTTACCGCAGATCAAAGAAACAAAATTTCACTAATTATTTTTTTGCATCATGATGACACAGAAGATAAAATAATTCAGAAGATCCTGAATCACTTTGCTAACTCACATCTCCCTTTTAGAGAGATATATGAGAAGAAAATCAATCTGATGAAACTCCTAAGGTGAGACATTTAGTCCTGGCGAACCACAGATACTACTTGATTCGGTCACTGGCCAGTGCAATTTAATGACAATACACATTTGCTACTATTCTTTAGTGCCAACAAGAACATTCGAGTCAGAGATATTGGGATTTTTTTCTGTAGAGATAACAAACATTTCCTAAGCTATAAGCACTGGGGAGAGAGCCTAACTCACAAAATGTGGTGGATATGAAGACACAGAGGAAGTTAATTTAAGTTTAATACCTATGTGTATCTATAAATGTACATAAGGTGTTCATATAAGTGTTTCTATATAAACATATATGAATAAGCAAATAGCTATCTTTGTATACACATGTCTTTTAAGAAATTTTTATATGTATTAACTCATTTATTCCCACAATAATCCTATGAGTTAAGCTCTATTATTAAACTTCTTTCATGGATAAGGAAATGTAAGGATAGAGGTTAAGTAATTTCTTTCATTATTTTATGATAGCTTATAAATAGCAATATTGTGATTCAATTCAAATCTTGCCAGCCTGGACCCAGAATATGAAGTCACCATACTCTGGTGACTCTCAGATAAATAGGTAGGTAGGTAATTAAGTAGATAGGTAGATGATAGATAGATAGATAGATAGATAGATAGATAGATAGATAGATGTTGAAATCTTGGCTACCACATTTCGTTCCTGTGTGTTTTAGAAGTTATAATAACCACACTGTGTCTCTGTTTCCTCAGTAATAAATTAGTGTTGTCATAGTATTTGCTTCAGGGGGGCATATAATGATTAAATAAGTAAGCATGTCAAACACTTAGAAATTTTCTTACAGCATAGTAAACACTTGAGTGATATTATAGTTACAGTTTTATAGTTCAAGTTCACAAACAAATCTCGGGCAATTCTTAGACAAGAATCCAGTGTTGGAATTGTGCCATATACATGTATTCAGGTTTTATAAAACAGGAAAGATTCAAATCAGATTATTTGTGAGGACCTCTCTGATAACATTTGATTCTACTTGAACTTGAAATATAGGCATGCATATCAGGAAGGTGTCCAATGCTTGTATTATTTCTCTACTGTGCAGATTAGAAATTCTGAGAAAATTTCAGAGTCATCTGGCTCTAACAGCAAACAAGCATTTCTCTGAATTCAGATATAATGAGCTTTCAGTTCAGCTTTTTACAGTAAATATTGCAAGCTCTACACAAAATTTGACATTCTTAAGTTTGCACAAATTGGCCCAAAATATGCAACAAAAATCCAATTCACACAAACAAATGTGGCCCCTGAAAGTAAGTGACCTTGACATAAATCTATGCTCTTCTTTCGCACTGGGAGTTTTGTTTTGTTGACTGGATAGCAGATTTGACCGAGCAATCGAGGACCCTGCATCGTTCTGGTGTGTCTTCTGGGATGAAACCTTTTCCTAAGATAAAAAGAAGCCAGAATTTTAGACTTTTGCCTAGTAATCTTTTTCAGATGAAAGAATTTCTAAGTTCATTGTGTATACAATGTCCTTTTGTTTTTTAAAAACTTAAAGTGATTTGAACCTTGTAGAATATGAGGTATTTGTAGACTTCAAAAATGTGCTTGTAATAGTAAAATAGTAAACTAGGATAAATTAGGATCTGTCAGTTCGTCACTCTAATGAGAAAGGAGACATTTTCTGAGTAGGCTCATTCTGGAGGATGCTCTACTGGTCAAGAAAGTCAGTGATTTTATCAAGTTAGAAGAACACACTTTGGAAGGATACAGCAATTTAGAGAGAGAGAAGCATGACAGAGTGACAAGAAATAGACAATGGCATCAACATTTTCCAGAGCATAACAGATCCAAAAAATCATCATGGGGAGACAAATAATAAAGTCTCTGCTTATAAAACCTGAACTATTAGGAGCTAAAGCATGAAACTTTATTCTTTCTGTTTAAAATTTTAAATACTGATTCAAGGAGGACAGCATTCCAAGGAGAACCAAAATATGGCCCAATTAATATATGGAATATACAAATGTATAGAATAAAAATGTTCCCTGTGGCCTCTCATGATCGAGAGTATTTCAAAATTTTCTACAGATGAAGGATTGCCAGTTAGAAGTCGTGTTGAGGCTGTGAGGCATGTTAATGTGACTGAAATGTTCGATATTGAGCCATTCTACTTCAAAATGGCTTGATTTTTCCTTAATTAATAAAGAGAGCAAAATCAAGAAAAGTTTTAATACTTTGCAGAGAAACTAAATGACACTTTTGTTCAAAAATGTTCCACCTTTTGTGAATTTCCATACTTCAAGGATTCTGTCTGTTGCTGTTATTTAATAATGTGAAACAGACTCACTCCATTGCCTCGATTTGTCCTTTGCTGTCCTTATAAAGAACTTTGCATTCTGCCTGCCTTGCTTTTGCACACCAGATAAGAGATTGCCTAGGAATGCTGCTGCCACCCGTCATTGATGGGAATTTAACCCCAAATAGAGGATTGCTGGAAATGCAACTTCACCGCCAAGCATGTGGCTGTATTCTCAGAGGTGGCACAATATAGTTGAAAGTGCGCAGGACTCGAAACAGGATCTCTCCGTCTGTGAAGGTTCAGACTCAGTCTAACCGGGTGAAGCTCCATTTCATAGTTATAACTCTGCACCTTCCTTCTTGCAATTCCAGGAGCACCAATTTAAAAAGAGCTTTAATCAACCGTACATGGAATCTGCAGTAAAGACAGGTTTTCTGGCTTTGTGAACAAAGAATTCTCTGAAGAAGAGTACATATGACATTATTACCTCTCTGTTTTACTTGAAGCAGCTTCATTTTGGTGCTGAAGTTTATCTATAAAGTGTGTGCATTACATTAAAATTCATTGATTGATAGCCTTCTATAAAGATATTTCCCAAGTAATTGCTATATATTAATAGTGATACTGTAATAACCCTGTCAGGTAAAGGCATAAATAATGAACTACTATTGACTTTAATGATACGGCTGGCAGAAACCGTCAACATTTTATTCAGATCAATGAGCAAATAGTGTGGTCATATCTAATTGTTAACCATTTACGAGGTGATAAGGCTTCTCTAGACTGCACTAAATCAAAGTTTATACCACAAGTAACTACAATGTATTAAATAAATGAACCTGTGGAAACTCCAGAATGCTCTAATTTTCACTGCTAAGTTTTATCATGCTGCTGAGTTTTGCACCCAGGCAAAAGAGAACTCACTTAGTAGTATTCACATGGGAGTTTTTACTCTCAGTTTAGGTGGTGCAAATAGTTCTAGTAGATATTTTATTGGTATTTTCACAGGTCAAATGGGTGAATTGCAAAAATCATTCCAAAGCAGAAATAGACATGGAGGCAACAGTTCATGTTGCAATTTCTAGTTCAGGCTAGAGAAAGTAAATTTTCCCCCTGATTTAAGAAGATGATACTTAGCTCATAGTTTTTCATTTTCATGGGATCCATTTACATGCCAACTGTTCTATAATTTTGGTTTTCTTCTCTTTTGTTACTTTATGAAATAATTATGCATTAATATTATATCCTAAATTGCTTTTTCCTCAGTCATTATATGTCTATTTCTTTTGAGGGGAAATGAATTCTTATATCAAGAAAGATTTAACCTTCAATTTCTACCCCATGAGCACTTCCATGAAGATGATACAATGGCATATAGATTAAGGCATTAATTATTTCCAAAAATGCATGCTTTTCAACTAGCCTTTAATAAAAATATACAAGGGAGCTGAAAGAGCTCTGAGATAATGATTGTAGAGCCCATATGTTAAAGAAATAAATATATGTCAAAAATGAAAATGTTACTGAGACAAAAAGGAAATCCATCTAAAGAAGTATTTTCCCCAGCTAAAGAGAAAGGTTAAATGAAATTTTTCTATTTAGTTCAATAAAAATAACGTTCCAGGGGCGCCTGGGTGGCTCAGTGGGTTAAGCCTCAGCCTTTGGCTCAGGTCATGATCTCAGGGTCCTGGGATCGAGCCCCACATCCGACCCCCACATCCGGCTCTCTGCTCAGCAGGGAGCCAACTTCCCCCTCTCTCTCTGCCTGCCTCTCTGCTTACTTGTGATCTCTCTCCTCTCTGTCAAAGAAATAAATAAAATCTTTAAAAAAAAATAATGTTCCAGTTTCTTCTTCTTAGAAAAATAAAGCAGTTTCTGTATAATAATATTCTTTGGGAAATTCTATTTCCAAAGAAAAGGTTAGGTGTTTTTTGTTTTGTTTTATTTTTTTGGTTTGCATCTATTTTCAAAACAATTTACCTTTTTTTCTACATATATACTTTTATTGCTACTTTTACATTGGTTTCACTGCATACATCTTAAATTAAGTAATTTTACATTTCCTTTGGGATGTTTTTTCTCAATCATCCATAAATAGAAGTGCTACTAGGAGTAATGTGTTAAGAATTTATGAAGGAAAAGCAAATAGGATTTCCAATACTTGGAAATTGGAAGGCACATATTGAAAAATGAGAAACGTACAATTTAAATAAGCAGAAGTTTTCCTATCTTTCTATTCAATATTTTCTTTACCAGGATAAGCATTTGAGCGTCAGAGAAACTCATTTTTTTAAATGAACTTATGAGGGCTAGCTTGTTACCATTTACTTGACAGTACACTTTGACTTCTAGTGTGGATGAATAATCCAGAAGAAGATGGAGATTATCAACTAGGTCTCATATGTGTGTGTGTATGTATATATGTATTTATATATATATAATATTAATTTATAATTTATAAATATTATACAAATATATTAGCATATATATATTTACTGCCTAACTCAGAATTTTCATGTTTGCTACTGAAGATTGCACACACTCATAATGTTCTCAATGAAGAAAGAAAGGAAAGAAAAAGTATTTCTAATTTTTAAAAAATGGTAGAGCCAAGATTTAATAAAACTAATACCAGTGACTTGTTATTTACAACAGGAAGTCTTAGCATTGCATTATTTTCATTATTGGTTAACTTTCTATGTATATTTTAAAGCAGTTATATGGTTCTGCCTACCTGGCTAGAAAGTAAAACCTCAAATATTTGCCTACAGTATCATTAAAGTTCTCTCATTTCTAAGTATCTTTTTTTTTTTTTAAACAAGTTTTTTTTTTTTAGATTTTTTTTAGATTTCTTTTTTATTTATTTATTAGGAAAGAAAGAGAGTGAGAGAGAGCATGAGAAGGGAGAAGGTCAGAGGGAGAAGCAGACTTCCCATGGAGCTGGGAGCCTGATGTGGGACTCGATCCCGGGACTCCGGGATCATGACCTGAGCCGAAGGCAGTCGCTTAACCAACTGAGCCACCAGGCGCCCCTCTAAGTATCTTGAACAGAGTCATGCCTCTTGATACAATTCATGTCCCACCCACAAAGTAACATGACCCCAAGAGCCCATTTTCTTCAGTGACAAATACAAAATGCTTTGTGGGTTTGTAAAGTATAAATAAAATGTTTTACCAATGCACACATGTCTTATTAAAGCAGTGCAATGCTATTAGCATGTCACACTTTTACCTTTTTGAGATAAGATCAAGCCAACTACAAGAAATAGAACAGAAGTCATTTTAAGTGAACATAAAAAAATTTCTTCACAGAAAATACTTAAATAATACATGTTGGGAGTTATAAAGTCTTTTTCAATAATAAGTAAATTTGATACTCAATACAGTGTAACTTTTTGAAAAATTTTACATATTAATTTTAGAAATAAATGTTTTCATTTTTATAATTAGTTCTCCATTGTTCTCTCTACACATGAACAGCAAGTTTACATATATTTCAAGTACAGAAATTACTACTTAAGTATATTAAAACAATTGCTCTAACATACTAAACTATTTTAGTCAGTGATGAATTATTTGGGGGGCTGAGAGAGAATATGTTCTTGAAATAAAACAAAATAAAACCCATTCTATAATTTTTCATTGGCAATATCCTATGCATATTGGGCAAATTTTCCAGATTTTACAAAATAAATAAGTTTAGTTATCTTTCCAGTCATTAGCTCATCATCAAGCTTATTCTTTTTAATAGACACCCTAAGGCAATGGATTCTTTGCAGACATTCTAGTAGACTAGGTCATTAGGTTACATATTTTTATTAACTGAAACAGATACCAACAAAACATGAAGGAGTCTTTCCAGTTAATTATATAACACAAAGTGAAAAGGATGACTTTAATTTCTACCAGGCCAGAAACAGAAGACACCATCCATATATTAACATTTATCAGTACAAATGTGTTGTTGGTACAGTTACCATGTAAACAGATAGTATCTGAACTTGTCCTCACAACCATTCAATTATGTTTACACACAAGTACACACACATACCAAGTATCTAAATATGTGTTATTTGAGTGTTACTAAAGAATTGTAAGATGCAGTTACTACTCTTAAATTGGTTATAAAGTCATTAAAAGTGAAATTGTCACAAAGGGAATACATAATTAAGTGAGCATTATATAGAGTCACATTTACTATGTACTATATTGTGTCTGATTGGAAGGGAGATTAAAAAAGTGAATTAGATACTTTAAAGTATTCAACGAAGTTAAAACTATTAGAAAACTTGAAACCATCAAAGATTTCTAAGCAGAGAATCCCTATATATGCACATGACTTTACTACATAGTATTTTAATAACATATATGCCTATTACTCCAATCAGATGTTGAGTTCCTTAAAATCTAAAAGCGAATTTAATTAATCATTATATCTCTGTTACCTAGTTAAGTGACAGATGGTAAACATTGATCCAAACCAATATTAATAATTCCTTTTCAGAAAACCAACACCTGATCCACAGTGGGTCATCCCTTAGCCATGTTGATTTTTTATAACCCATTCCTGACCCCCAACCCTGAGCATGCTTAATGGTTTTGGGAGTTGGGATTTTACTCATTATGGTGAGAACTTTCCAATTCCTAATTTTAGTGTCTTCCTCGAGTCTGGCTTACTGGAAACCTCCATTTCTGAGAGGAACATATGCATTTTCAGATTCAGTTGTCCCTTTGACTCAACTATTTATGATGGTTTACACTGTTTGCAAAAAAAAAAAAAAAAATCTACCTAATGTTAAGATTATTCAACTGAATAGGGACGCCTGATGCTATGTAAGTGCCGTGAAATGTGTAAGCCTGATGATTCACAGACATGTATCCCTGGAGCAAATAATATATTATATGTTAATTTAAAAAAATGATAAACTAACAACAACAACAACAAAAAAAAATGAATAGGGACACCTGGGTAGCTTGGTTGGTTGAGCGGCTGCATTTGGCTCAGGTCTGATCACAAGGATCCTGGGATCTAGCCTACCTCCAACTCCCTTCTCAGTGGGAGAGCCTGCTTCTCCCTCTCCCTCTGCCTGCCACTCTGCCTACTTGTGCTATCTCTCTGTCAAATAAATAAATACATAAATAAATAAAATCTTTAAAAAAAGATTATTCAACTAAATAATAAACACTGTGACTTAGGTACAAAAATCTATTGACATTACATAGTAGTAGATTGGAAGGAAGGAAAACAGGATAAGTTTAATTAAAATCAGGTAAAGAACTATTGAATCTTTGTTATGAAATTCCTATTCTCTCTTTTTGGAGGTTCCCATCCCCGAAAGGAGTCTGTGACTTCTCGAGTAGGGTACATGACTTTATTTCCTTAAACTATTTTTAATAGTAAATGATCATCTTTACGTCAAATAAGCAAATAAAAATAGGTTCAGTTGTTCCTCTATTATCTGTAAGATGTATAACTTTGGGACACTAAATAGTCTGAATATCATATCTCCTACTCTAACATAAGACATTTGTTTAAAGTGGTATGAATGGCCTAGAAAATGCAGAATTAATATCAACTAATAAGAATAAAGCCAGAGCTTTATTCTTATAAAGCTTCTATAATATAAATCAGTGTGATTTTTTTTTAGAAAATCATTTCTCCAAACTTAAAAAAAATAATTTGTTAAGACAAGTTTTTGGTTTACAGAAAAATCAAGCAGAAAGTACAGAGCATTCCCATGTATCTCCTCTCCTTCCTGAACATATTTTCTTATTATTAATATCCTGTATGATTGTGTTACAAATGTTACATTTTTTGAACCAATAATGAACATTACTATTAACAAAAACTCAAAATTTATATTAGGAGTTATTCTTTGTGTTGTTCAGTTTTTTGAGTTTTGACACTTTTTAAGTAACTTCAGGCCAGAGTAAATTCTTAATCCTCCAGTCTTAAAAATAACATCAAATGAATATTTCAATCTCCCTTCTCTTTTACTATCGGCTGAATTATCTACAATGGAAAATGTTTATAATGGATATTGGAAGGCTCTAGAGACATGTTCCTCTGTATATGTGTGTGTGTGTGTAAAATTCATTATGAAAAAAAACTTTACGTATCTAGACTTAGCTTTGTCTAAAGTAATTTTTATAAATATAATATCTTCTCTGTTTATTCTTGAACCCATAGAGATATTTTGAAAACTGATGCTTTTCCAATGAGTAAGAAAATAATATACTGAGTTCTTGAAAATGAAAAATGACAACGGGTGGCAAAATCTCCTTGGACTATACCAATGCCTCATTTCTTTTGAGCCCAGATGACAGAACTGTTCAGAACAAAAGCACAACATAGCAAGATAATCTTGGTACTTTTTAATTCAGTTATTTTCTGTCGCCCTGGGACTTTCTAATGACTCTTGACATTATAACTTAAAATTCAAAATATCATTATTATCAAATCTTTTATGAATTATTTAATCTGTTTGAAAGCTGAGACAAATGAGACCATCAATACTTAAATGATTTCTGTTCCACATGGTGATTTCAAAATGCATCTGAGCTTACATGTGAGGTTCTGAGTAAAGAAACATTTGCCATTGCAGGCTCAGCATGTCAACAGGGAGGGATGTATCCGTGCATTTGAGATGTATTTGTAATGAGCATAGATAGTGACTTCTGGCAAAGAAAAGGAAAATTCAGATTTTGAAGAGTGGTGATTATTTGGGGTAATTTTGGTTACCTAGAAGGAAAAAGTGCATTGGAGATTCAGTTTATGGTAATTCAGGGACAGTACTTTCAAAATGTGCTTTAATTTTCAGTGCTAGTCTATATCTAAAGATTGTATGTTGGCAGGTGGAACTATCCTTCCCTGTGTGTCTCCCAATGTTTGACACTGATAATATTTTTAATTTTTCAATTAGAAATTATTAACAGCACACTAATATTTCATGGTCTCTCAAGAAACCATTATGTGAGATGATGCTATTAGAATCCCCATACTAATATCCACATACTTCGAACTTTTTCTACTCCTACCTTTGCATAATTGTGTATGGTTTATCTTCTATTAACTAAATTATTGCTAAGTTATTATGCTCTCTCTTACTACTAAGTTTTCTGTACTTTTCCCCTGGGTTAATTCTAAATGTTGAAAGCGAAACAAGTGACAGTTATCTTGTGATTATTTTACTATTTTTCATTATTCATCAAGTAGAGTTCTAGGTTTTATTTTTTCTCTATGGATAATTTATCTAGATTTCTGGGGGACTTGAAGGAGAATTTTTCTAGATTTGAGACCAAATATTCTCTTTCTCTCTCTCTTTTTTTTGTATTTTTCACTTTTTTTAATTTGTATGGTAAGGCTACATTATAATTTAGCTTTATATTTAAATTATGAATTTCTTCTAAGATATTTGTTTCTCTTAAATCTTACATCTTTCACTAAATACTACATTTTTATTCTTTTTTTTTAAGATTTTATTTATTTATTTATTTGACAGAGAGAGAGAGAGAGATCACAAGTAGGCAGAGAGGCAGGCAGAGAGAGGGGAAAGCAGACTCTCCGCTGAGCTGAGAGCCCGATGCGGGGCTCGATCCCAAGACCCTGAGACCATGACCTGAGCTGAAGGCAGAGGCTTTAACCCACTGAGCCACCCAGGTGCCCCTACATTTTTATTCTTTAAAAAAATATATATATATATTTTTTGTGGACACATCAAGACACTTCTGAAACTTTTTCCTCCCATTGCAGAAACTTTATATTCTCCTGGATAGGGTTGTTTTCTGGATTTCATGCCTTCTAATTTTCTGTTTACTTCTTCAGTTAGCTAAAGATAGAGCTTTTAGCAATTGCTTCAGAAAAGATATAAAGAATGGAAATATTTTGAGAACTCTTATGTTTCATAATGGTTTTATTTTATATTTCCTCAACACTTTACCTGGATATATACTTCTAAATTGTGAATATTTCCCTCAAACTTTAAAGACTTTTCTTCCTTGCCTAATTTTAAATCTCCAAGATCCCTGTAAAATTTCTTACTTGGTATTTATATCAAAAAATATCATTTAAAAATATTATATCTTCTCAATATTTTGATTATATTTATTAAAGTGTTTTTAAAGTTCTTTGCAAAATTATTTTTTATATTGTATTTTTTCTGATAATTTGTCTTTACTCTTTTTCTTACATATTGTTCTGTTCACTTGTTTTTGATCATTATTTGATCTTCCATTGCTAAGAAGTAAAAACAAAAGAGCTTTTTTCTTTTCTTTTATTTTTCTTTTCTTTTTTTTTTTCCCCAAAGGAAGTACCCTGCATTTTGCTTAGGCATTATAAATTGAATTCCTCTATATTTGGTACATGTACTAAATTGTATTAAATTTTGTACAGTGCACTCATCAATAAATAACATTTATCATCTATGTTTTTGAAAAATTAGTTCCAATATCTTAAGTGCTAGAGATGTCTTTATTTCCTTCATTATGCTTGTATTTATTGACTGCAATGAAATGCAATGAAATGCAGATTCTCTTTCTGTTCTTTTATTTTTATATTTCAAAAGGTTTTTAGTGAGGCATGGAGTAGACTGGGGCATGCACTACTTTTGAATCATCTACTGATTTAATTTAATGAAAAACTTTAGTATGAGATTTGATATATTTTGGATTAGTCAACATACCACATTAAAAAGTTTAATTATAAAAGGTTCTGTTATTCTACATTCTGTTTTTTGCTTTTATTATATATACATTCTTTGCCAGAAATTCATGTTAATGTGTCCTTATCTAAAATTCTCCTGTAAATTATGAGCTCTTTAAGAATAATAATCAGGAAGGGAGGCACAAATGCAGAAGAGCAGGGGACCTTGTTTCATCTGGTCCCTTGAATTTAGCTAGATAACTCTCAAATCATTCTGAACACCTATGAATTCAACCTGAGATGTAAGAAAAGAATTGATGGAATTCAACAAATAGAAAAGTGCACACTTTTTGAAGGATAGGAGGTGCAGAGAAGTGAATTTGAGGGGATATTTGGAAGATAAACATCTGGGGAAGGGAGCCTCTGTATGCTGGCTACTGGAAAGTGATATAGCCCTGGAACACAAAATTGAAACCTTTAGAAGTCTGCTCCAGTGAGAGGTCCCTGACTGAAAGGTGCTTAGATGGCAAGTGGGGCAGAATCCTATGTGGGAGAGTGTGGTTTCAGGATCCCCAGGGTCACAGAAAGAATGGAGGTGCCTGGAAGCACTGGAGTGGGGAAACTGGTTATGGTCAACAAGCCTGGGAGGAAGCTTTCAGGTCAGTTTGCCATAAACTGAGAACCAAGTCATGATTGGATGAAAGCTCTCCATGCAAGGGGCCCTGAAAAGGGCAGAAATGCTGCAACCCTCCATCTTCCCCCAGGAGGATGGGTGCAGGCACTCACCCCAGGAGTCTGCAGAGTTTGGCATACATGAAAGTGAAGACTGCTAATCTTTGAGGTTTTACTGAAGAGAAGAGGCCTCAGACTTTCAGCTCCAGGGTTGGAGATTGGGGCATGGCCATTTTAATTTTTATCCTGTAAAGAGGCATGGAGAAACTTCAGAGAACAAAAGTCATATAAAGCAACCAGAAGTAGCTTACCTTGAGCCCGAGAATCAGCCCAGTAGGCCCCTCTCCCAGAAGATCAGCTGGAACAACAGGCAAACACCAAGTTTACAGAGCACATTGGACTTCAAAACTCGAGCACTAGGGAAAAATATTATATAGAATTTGAGGTTTTCTTCTCATGATTCATTTATCTTTCAGTTTAATTTCTTTTCTTTATTTTTTTTTCCTTTTCAACTAGTTTTTTATCAACTCTTTTTTTATAAGTCTTTTTTTAACATTCATTTTTACATTTACGTTTTATAGATATATTCTTTATTTTTGGCTTCCTTTCACTGTATTCAATAATATATATATGTATGTTTTGCTTTCTTTACAATTTTGGGTTTTAGTGTCTTCTAACATACAGACCAAAATACACCCAGAACCAAGTGGATCACCCTGTTTTGTCTACCTGGGAGATTATAGTCTCTTGTTGCCATCCCTACTTTTTTCTTCTTTTCTTTTCCTTTTTCTTTTCTTTTTTGGTTTCTGACCTCTTTAGATTTGTCCAGTGTGTATTTTGCTTGGGTCATGATTGATATTTTTTATTTTGATCTCTTCTTCATTCATTCTTCAAAATGACTAGAAGTAGGAATTCACAACAAAAGAAAGAACCAGAGGTATACTCTGCCACAGATCTAATCAATATGGATATAAGTAAAATGTCAGAGCTGCAATTCAAGATAATGATTATAAAGTTATTAGGTTGGCTTGATAAAAGCATAAAAAACACTACAGAATCTCTTAGTGCATAAATAAAATCTAATCAAGCTGAAATTAAAAATGCTCTAAATTGCAGTCTAAATTGGATGCTCTAACAGCTACAGTAAACAAGGTAGAGTCAGTGACATAGAAGACAAGTTGATAGAAAGGAAGGAAGCTGAGGAAAAGAGAGAAAAACAACTAATGGAGCATGAGGGAAGGCTTCAAGAAATCAGTGATATCATAAAGCAAAACAATATTAGAATTATTGGGGTCCTAGAGAAAGAAGAAAGAGAGAGAGAGAGGAACAGAATGTATGTTTGAGCAAATCATAGCTGAGGACTTCCCTAATCCAAGAAAGGAAACAGATATTCAGGTCCAAGAGGTAGAGAGAAATCCTCTCAAAATGAATAAAAAAGCAGATCAACACCCCAACATATAATACTGAAGTTTACAAATTTCAGAGATAAAGAGAAAATTGTGAAAACAGCTTGAGAAAAGAGGTCTCTTACAAGGGAAGGAACATGAGACTGGCAGAAGACCTATTCACAGTGACCTGACAAGTCAGAAAGGGCTGGCATGATATATAATCAGGGTACTAAATGAGAAAAATGATATATATTCAGGCTGCTAAATGCAGCCAACAATACTTCATCCAGCAAGGCTGTCATTCAGAATGGAAGGAGGGATAAAGAGCTTCCAGGGCAGATAGAAACTAAAACAATTTGTGATCACTAAACCAGCCTTGCCAGAAATATTAAATGGGTTCTTCTAAGTGAAGAGAGAACCCAAAAGTAACACACACCAGAAAGAAACAGAGACAATCTACAGAAATGGGGATTTTACATGTAATACAATGGCACTAAATTCGTATCTTTCAATAGTTATTCTAAATGTAAAGGAGCTAAATGTTCCAATCAAAAGACACAGGGTATCAGATTGGATAAAAAAGCAATACCCTGAGGTACCTGGATGACTCAGTTGTCAAGCAGCTGCCTTCAGCTCAGGTCATGGTCCCAGGGTCCTGGGATCAAGCCCCGCATCAGGCTCCTTGCTCAGAGGGGAGCCTGCTTCTCCCTCTCCCACTTCCCCTGCTTGTATTCCCTCTCTGACGACTGTCTCTCTCTCTCTCTGTCTCTCTCCACATCAAATAAATACATAAAATCTCTTAAAAAAAAATAAGACCTATCCAGATGTTGTCCATAAGAGACTCATTTTAAACCTAAAGACACCACCAGATGGAAAGTGAGGGGGTGGAGAGCCATTTATCATTCCAGTAGTCATGAAAAGAAAGATGGGTAGCAAACCTCATATCAGACAAATTAAATTTGAAGCCAAAGACTGTGGTAAGAGATGAAGAGGGACATTATATCATATTTAAAGGGTCTATTGAACAAGAAGCTTTAACAATTATAAATATTTATTGTCCTAATTTGGGAGCTGCCAACTATATAAACCAATCAATAACCAAATTAAAGAAACACATTGATAATAATACAATAATTGTAGGGGACTTCAACACCCCACTCACAGCTATGGACAGATCATCTAAGCAGAAGATCAACAAAGAAACAAGGACTTTGAATGACACACTGGACCAAATGGACTTCACACATATATACAGAGCATTCCTTCCTAAAGCAACAGAATACACATTCTTCTCTTGTGCACATGGAACATTCTCCAGAATAGATCATATACTGGGTCTCAAATCAGGTCTCAACTGGCACCAAAAGATTAGGATTATTCTTTGCATATTCAGACCACAATGCTTTGAAACTTGAACTCAGTCACATGAAGAAATTTGGAAGAAACTCAAATACTTGGAGGAATGGATCAACACGGAAACTAAAGAACAATTTAAAAAATTCATGGAGGGCCACCAGGGTGGCTCAGTGGGTTAAAGCCTCTGCCTTCGGCTCAGGTCATGATCTCAGGGTCCTGGGATCAAGCCCTGCATAGGGCTTTCTGCTCAGTGGGGAGCCTGTTTCTCCTCTCTCTGCATGCCTCTCTTCTCTGCCTACTTGTAATCTCTTTCTCTCTGTCAAATAAATAAGTAAAATCTTTAAAAAAAAATAAAAAAATAAAAAATTCATGGAAACAAATGAAAATGAAAACAAAACTCTTCAAAACCTTTGGTATGCAGCAAAGGCAGTCCTAAGAGGGCAGTACATTGCAATATAATGCTTTTTCAAAAAAATTAGAAAATTAAGAAAAATAAATTTATAATAAAAATTAGAAAAATATATAAGCTTAGCTCCTTACACCTAAAGGAGCTGGAGAAACAATAGCAAATAAAGCCAAAACTAAGCAAAAGAAAAGAAATAATAAAGATTAGAGTAGAAATCAATGAAATAGAAACCAAAGAACAGTAAAACAAATTAGTGAAACTAGAAGCTGGTTCTTGGAAAGATTTGATAAGATCTAGCCAGACATATGAAAAAGAAAAGAGAAAGAAATCAAATTAATAAAGTCATGAATGAAAGAGGAGAGATTGTGAACAACACCAAGAAAGGAAACACAAACAATTTTAAGAACATATTATGAGCAACTTTATGCCAATAAATTAGGCAATCTGGAAGAAATAGATGTATCCCTGGAAGCTTATAAACTACCAAAAGTGAAACAGGAAGAAATAGAGAGGCTGTACAGACCCTTACAGGCAACGAAATTGAAGCAATAATCAAAAATCTCCCAACAAACTAGAACCCAAGGCCTGATGGCTTCCCAGGGGAATTCAACCAAACATTTAGAGAACTAAGACATATTCTTCTGTAGCAAGTTCAAAAAATAGAAAGGGAAGGAAAACTTCCAAACTTGTTCTATGAGACCAGCATTACTTTGCTTCCAAAACCAAACAAAGACCTCATCAAAAAGGAGAATTACAAATGAATATCCCTGTTGAAGATGGATGCAAAAATTCTCAGCAAGATATTAGCCAATAGGATCCCACAGTATTTTAAACTCTTACATTTTAATGGGATTATTCACCACAACCAAGTGGAATTTATTTCTGGGCTGTAAGCATGGGTCAACATTCAGAAATCAATCAACATGATACATCAGATTAATAAAAGAAAGGACAAGAACCATACAATCCTCTCAATTGATGCAGAAAAAAAACATTTAACAAACTACAGCTTTCTTTCTTTCTTTCTTTTTCTTTCTTTCTTTCTTTCACCATTCTTTATTGATTAAAACTCAATCAATAGGGAGAGAAAGAACATACCTCAATATCATAAAAGCCATCTACAAAAAGCCCACAGTGAATATCATTCTCAATGAGGAAAAACTGAGAGCTTTTCCCCTAAAATCTGGAACACTCCAGGGATTCCCACTCTCCCCACTGTTGTTCAATATAGTACTAGAAGTCTTAGCTTCAGCAATCAGATCAGAAGAAGAAATAAAAGCCATTCAAGTTGGCAAAGAAGTCAAACTCTCACTCTTTGCAGATGACATGATGCTTTATGTGGAAAACCCAAAAGACTCTATCCCAAAATTACTAGAACTCATATAGCAGTTTAGCAATGTGACAGGATATAAAATCAATGCTCAGTGATCAGTTGCATTACTATGCACCAACAGTGAGACAGAAGAAAGACAAATTAAGGAATCAATCCCATTTACAATTACACCAAAAACTATAAGATACCTAGGAATAAACCGAAAAATGTCTATGCTACCCAGCGCAATCAACACATTCAATTCAATCCTACCAAAATATCATCAACATTTTTCACAGAGCTGGAACAAATAATCCTAAAATTTATATGGAACCAGAAAAGACACCTAATAGCCAGAGGAAGGTTGAAAAAGAAAACCAAAGCTGGTGGTATCACAATTCCAGACTTTAAGCTTTATTACAAAGCTATAATCATCAAACCAGAATGGTATTGGCACAAAAACAGACACATAGATCTATGGAACAGAAAAGAGAACTCAGAAATGGACCCTTAACTCTATGGCCAACAATCTTTGATGAAGCAAGAATGAATATTGAATGGAAAAAGGAAAATAATTCCAATAAATGATGTGAAAATTGGACAGCCACACGTAGAAGAATGAAACTGGACCATTTTCTTACACCATACACAAAGATAAATTCAAAATGGATGAAAGACCTAAATGTGAGACAGGAATCCATCAAAATCCTAGAAGAGAACACAAGTAGCAACCTCTGTGACCTTGGCCTCAGCAATTTTTGCTAGAAATGTCCCCAAAGGCAAGAGAAACACAAGCAAAAAGGAACTAGTGGAACTTAATCAAGATAAAAACTTCTATACAGCAAGATAACAGTCAATGAAACTAAAAGGCAACCTATGGAATGGGAGAAGATATTTGCAAATGACATATCAGATAAAGGGCTAGTATCCAAAATCTATAAGGAACTTATCAAACTAATACCCAAAGAACAAATAATCCAATCAAGAAATGGGCAGAAGACATGAATAGACGTTTCTCCAAAAAAGACATATAGCCAACAAATACAAGAAAAAAATTCTCCATATCACTTGGCATCAGGGAAATACAAATAAAAACCACAATGAGATACCAACTCAAACCAGTCAGAAAGTCTAAAATTAACAAGACAGGAAACAACAAATGTTGGCAAGGATGCAGAGAAAAGGGAACCCTCTTACATTGTTGGTAGGAATGCAAGCTGGTACAGCCACGCTGGAAAACAGTATGGAGGTTTGTCAAAAAGGTAAAAATAGAGCTACCCTATGACCCAGCAATTGTACTACTGGATATTTACCCAAAGATAAAAATGTAGTGATCTGAAGGTGCACTGGCACGTCGATATTCATGACATGAATGGAACTGGAGGATACTATGTTGAGCAAAATAAGTCAATTAGAGAAAGACAATTATCATATGGTTTCACTCATATAGAATATAAGAAACAACACATAGGATCACTGGGGAAAGGAGGGAAAACTTAATGGTCATAATCAGAGAGGAAGGCAAACCATGAGAGACTCTTAACTATAGGAAACAAACTGAAGATTTCTGGAGGGGAGGTAGGTGGGGGAATGAAGTTACTGGGTGATTGGCATTAAGGAGGACACATGATGTGATAAGCATAGAGTGTTATGCACAACTGACAAAATATTTTTTTAGGATTTTATTTATTTATTTGACAGAGAGAGAGAGTGAGAGAGAGAGAGAGAGAGATCACAAGTAGGCAGAGAGGTGGGCAGAGAGAGAGGGGGAAGCAGGCTTCCTGCTGAGCAGAGAGCCAGATGCAGGGCTCGATCCCAGGACCCTGAGATCATGACCCGAGCTGAAAGCAGAGGCTTTAACCCACTGAGCCACCCAGGTGCCCCACAACTGATAAATTATTGAACACTACATCTGAAACTGATGATGTACTAAACATTAGCTAATGAATTTAAATTAAAAAAAAAAAAAGAATAGCAATCAGGTCCTACATTAGTTTTTATTCTTTTCCAAGTCATACACAATATCTCAAGTGCTGCATTAAATACTGATCTACTACTAATCAGTATTATCAATACTGATTAATGATCTTAATGAATTACAGTAGCAAGAGTTTATTGATAGCTAATTAGATGGTTCAATAATTAATTTGCATATTTTGCCATAAGTATAGGGGAGGAAAAATAGTTTTCCCTTTATCCTTCTAGGTTCTTGGCTGAGATATCTTTCCACACACCACTGTAATAGATGGTTAACAGGAGGAAAAAAAGCAATTTTAATGTTGTAAATGCATACATATAGGAGTCCCACAGAGATATGAGGCTCTTAGGACAGCCAGATGATTGAGGCTTAAATACTATTCTAAGCTAATGAAAGGAACAGATAGAGGACTGTGGCCTCAAACAGAAGGCAATTCAAGGGAAAGTGAGAAGAGGAAATGTTTCATAAACAAAGGTTGCCCTGCAAGTAAGTCTCTCAAATGAGAAATTTATCTCTGGTAATAGCTCTTTTCCTAACATAGGCCCCCTTTCCAATACAGATTTCCCTTATAAAAGGACTACTTCTCTATTTTTAATTTTCCTCTATATCTGCAGTTTCTCAAAATAATCAACTCAAAATACTTCTGTGTCAAAGAAGCATATTTTGGGGTGGCACATTCTGCTACCCTTTGTAAGGATGACAATAAGTAATATATATAATTAAATATATGAACATATAATCTCTAGATTATAGTGAGAAATCTATCTATAATTATACATAACTAGATTTATATCTACTTCTATACATACTTCTTTTTTCAACTGTTATTTCTATTTCTGATTGTTTCTCTCTCATATGCAAGGGAACATGTGTAGTTTTTCCTGTGTTGACTTAAAAGTTGGGAGATGGAGGCACTGTCTTTATTTCAACAGCAACTGTGTCTTATGATTTATTATTTTGTGACCCTTTTCTACCTATAACATGGGCAATAGACAAGATTTTATTCCAAAATTTTACTAAGACAATGAGAGAGAGCTAACTTTTCATAACCTTATGTAACATTTTATAGAAAGTAAAATCACTTTGAGCCTGATGTAAATGTACTTTAACCTCCTTCTTGTTGAGTTCTAGACATTGCAAATATTTGTCTGTATTAGTTTTCTTTTTTAGTCCAGTTTTAAGACATATGATATACGAATTGTTGAATCACTATGTTGTACTCATTAAATGTAACACTGTATGTTATCTGAAATTGAAATAAAAACTTAAAAAATAAAAAAATTAAACACATGATATGTGTTTTTAAAATATGATACCTTTTACAGGTCTCAATAATTGTACATTTACTCATCATAACCTAGGTATTTGAGTATCATCTAGCCTGATATTAAAATGTTAAGCCTGTGAATGAAGAAGGTTTAGAGTAATTTGCAATACAGATGTATTTGAGACCTTTTTTTTGTCACAAGAATTAAGAAGAATTTTGTTGTTAGAACTGATGTTTGAAGCAATCGCAGATTTTTAGATATTCTAAGAGAGGTTTATAAAGGGTTTCTAATTCAGATTGCATGAGAAATAAAATTCTAAGAATAGCCTTTTACTGCATTTTAGATATCATAAATCACTTTTCAACTACAACCTAAAATCATCTGTCTCAGAAAGCAGATTGAGAATTTATGATAACTTTTCTCTCTAAAGTAAAACGGGGGCTGAAAGGTAAATAAGAGAATGTAAAAGAATAGGATGGCATTTGGGCTTGCAGATAATACATTGTTGCCTAATTGTTTCATTATATTATTGGAATTAGGTACAATGGTAAATATAATTACAAAGAAGTATAACCTTTTTTTAAAAGAGATTTTATTTATTTGAGAGAGAGAGCAGCAACAGGGAGGAAGGTGCGGAAGGACAGAGGAAGAGGGAGAAGCAGTTTCCACTGCTGAACAGGGAGCTCACTTTAGGACTAGGGCTCAGTCCTAGGACCCTGGGATCAAGACCTGAGCAGAAGGCAGATTCTTAACTGACTGAGCCACCCTGGAGCCCCAATAAGTAAAACTACTTTATAAAGATTTTAATTAGCATAATGCTTATTTTTTAAAAATAGGAAAAAGACTGTAATGATGTTCTGATATCTTTTTACAAGATCATGCATATTGATAAATACCCATTTTCTATTACCAAGCCTTCTCTTAAACCTAAGATGACACATACAGATTAATTTATCTTTGTTGTTAAAAGAAAACATTTGTGGTGAGAAGCTGGGATTGTATTTCTTAAATTCTTAACTATGACATCATGTCATATATTTTGAAGAGCTAACATCTGAAGTAATACAAAGGAGGAGAGAAGAAAACAACCAATTTTGAGGCCATTAAGAATTTGGATTCAAAGTCAAACAAAGGTTTGGATGTTTAAGAATAAACCAAAGCTGGAGACTCAGGCTTTTAAGAGTCATTAAACATTTAACAGTTATTAGCCTAAAGCCTCTGGCAATTTTTTTTTTTTTTTGGATACAAAGAACTTTGCTTGTGGAAAGCTCCATATAAAAATGTCTTAGGAGTTTTGATTGATTTATTTAGGGTGACTTTAGTTTATTTAGGAAAAATGGTAACATAATATCTGTATCTAGATTATTGCTTGAATTTATTTGATGTGCAATAATACTATGGTTTTAAACTATAGAAATGCACAAATAAACACAGTTAAAGGTATCATATAGGATACAAAATATTTTTATTATATTGTTTCATCATATGTCTCATCCTTATATTAAAGTTGACATTAAAATGAATTAAGTTAATATATTTAAAATCTGTCTCTGAAGCAAAACTGGCCTGTAGAACGTAGTTCTGAATGTGAACAAGGATCACACCACGTGTCTCATTATGCACCACAAAGCTAATGTGGCACTAGTGAAAGGAATGCTGACTCAACCGGACCTCCCCACCTACTCGGAAATCTCTACCACAGTAGAGGATATCAACAGAAACAGAACAATTTATACTTTTTTAAAACTAGCTGTATTCTGGGGCACCTGGGTGGCTCAGTGGGTTAAAGCCTCTGCCTTCAGCTCGGGTCATGATCTCAGGGTCCTGGGATCGTGGATCTCTGCTCAGCAGGCAGCCTGCTTCCCCCTCTCTCTCTGCCTGCCTCTCTGCCTGCTTGTGATCTCTCTCTCTCTGCCAAATAAATAAATAAAATCTTTAAAAAACAAAACAAACAAACAAAAAAACCTAGCTGTATTCTGGAGAGGGTTTACTGGCCATTACTTAAGAGAATGCTAGAGACTGAATTCTGCAGATTGAATTATCTTCTAGGGATAATAACCTAAATATGAATGTAAATAAAATCCTTACCACAAAAATCCGTGTGCCTTAGATTAGTGACATAAATCACGATACTTAAATAGTATCTACCAACTGACTTCACATTAAAATTTCGATCTTAAAATCACCTATGTAGTTAGTGTTCTTTGGCATTTTTAATTTCTACCTATTAAAGCTTAACAGATGTTCTCTAACTACATATTCTATTCATATATGTAATATTAATACATAATAGGCATATAAGACAGTATGTGCATATGTGCATATGATATATAGTACACACTTTATATAAACCATATATTTTAATTAAACTATACCTTAACTTTATTCTTACTAAAAATAAATGAAAGCACTACTTTGAATCAGTTAAAGGCAACCATAAATATCTCTCAATCATTATTCTCTTCACTATTCTATCCATCGAACTGAATTATTTATTTAAAAGATATATATTATCTCTGATCATTTTAACTTTGCTTTAAATTGGATTATTTTAATACTACTAAAATATGCTAACTTCACTAAGAAGTATTACCTCAAAATAATATGAACTAAGTAGGCCACATCCACATATTTGCAAATATATTGTGTTATAAGAATGAATCTTCCAGGTGAATCAAGATAAATATTTTTTTTTAAGATTTTATTTATTTATTTTAACAGAGAGAGAACACAAGCAGGCAGAGAGGCAGGCAGAGGCAGAGAGAGGAGCAGGCTCCCTGCCGAGCAAGGAGCCCAATGTGGGACTCAATCCCAGGACGCTGGGATCATGACCTGAGCCGAAGGCAACTGCTTAACCAACTAAGCCACCCAGGCGTCCCAAGATAAATATTGTTAATGATATATTATTTGATTCCAAATAGAAATGACTGTTGTCACAAACTCAGCGTGAGTTTTCTTTTCTTCTCTTTTTAATACTTAACATCACCTTTGGAAGTATGAGCTTGTAACAGGAAGTCAGAATTGTAGTCAAAATAGCAATTTATTGGGGCACCTGGGTGGCTCGGTGGGTTGGGCCTCTGCCTTTGGCTCAGGTCATGATCTCAGGGTCCTGGGATAGCGCCCTGCATCGGGCTCTCTGCTCAGCGGGGAGCCTGCTTCCCCCTCTCTCCCTGCCTGCCTCACTGCCTACTTGTGCTCTCTCCCTCTCTGTCAAATAAATAAATAAAATCTTTTAAAAATAAAAAAAAGCAATTTATTGATGAAAGTTCATTATGTACTCTACATCACATCTACATTAAAAGAAGACAGATAATGAGGCATTATCCAAAATAGAGACTTTTTTCTTTCATTGTTGACATTTATTCTACTCCGACCTTAATGTGAGGGTGCCCTTATGATCTTTGGTATCTTTCTTTTTAATCTCAAAAAGAATTGCTTAAGAAATTACTTTTCCTACTGGAGTGGGGTTCATTTCTTTTCTTCAGGGAATGACTGCCTAAATGCTTGGTTTAGGGCAGGAATTTTACAAGTGAATCAAGAAGTTAAGAAAAAATACATGTATTTAGGCATCTAAAATATAATGCATCTCAAACTGAACATAGCCCCCAAATCCTACTATACTTTGAGTTTTAGCTCAAAAGCTCTGGAATCACCAGTTGATAAGATTTTCTGATTTTTTTCCCACAAATTTAAGCTCTTTATGGATCTGCCAAAGAAAATCAGAGCTGTAGAGTAAAGTGATCAAAACAGATTTTGCTCAGGAACTGTTTTAATGGGAGGAAAGACCTGAGTATAGAACTGGGCTCAATTCTGAATACAAGACAAAATGCAAATTTGTAGCCAAGGTGCAATTTGGGTGGTCAGTGGATGAAAAACTTCCAGTTAAACTGATATAACAGAATTCTTGCTGAAGACAGGCCAGGATGATCAGGTATGAACTGGGGGATGGCGGAAGATGTGGAATGTAATTAAATATCGAAGTGATCGGTGATCTTATAGTGAGATAGGTTGGGGATTTTGGTTGGCTAAATGGAGTTAGCAAGATTTTTGCTAAAATTGGACAATATAAAGGCAAACACACAAGTCCAAAGGTCAAGACCTATTTGGGAAGAAGATTCAGAGAAGCCTAAGCAGTTTGGTCAAATAATTTTCATTAGGGCCATGACACATCATTAATATTGCTCCTATTGTAGTGTTTTCACTGATTTTATGATAGGTGATCTTCCTCATCACCGTGAGGGTTATAATAGATCAGCGATTCCCAATAGGGGACAATTTTGCCCCCCAGTGGACATTGAAGAATAGCTATATTATTTCTGTTTTTCACAACTCAGGGAGTGCTACTGGCATCTAGTGGGTAGAGGCCACGGATGCTGCTAAACATCCTACAATGCACAGGACAGCCCCCCACAGCAAAGGATTATCTGTTTCAAAATCTCAGTAGTGCTGAAGTTGAAAGACTTTACTGTAGATCAAGAATTATGTCTCATTGTCATGTTTTTGAAACTCTTCTGTATTTGTTTCATATGAAAACATACCAAATTTTATACATCAGTGTTTGAGGAGACTAAGCTAAAAAAATCTACAAAGGTAGCTCATGGCTTCTATATACTATAACATATTTTATACAGTAAGATTAATTATTTTCTAATTTATTTGGTTCTTTTATTGTAACATTTTCTTTGTAAAATATATGTGTTTATTAATTATGGCACATGCTATATGCTATAATATAAAATCTTAAAATATAGACACTTTAACAATAGATTTATTTTTCTCTCTTTAACAGTCCACATGTAAGTAATCCAGTTAAGTACGATGACCCACATCATTAGTTCAAAATTTCCTATATCTAAGGTAACTGCTCTAGATCTCTTTACTCCCAGTCTGTTGGAAGGGAGAAAAGCTAAGCGGGAGCACATGCATTTCCAATTAGAAGCATGCCTAACTATCTATTGGACAGAATGTGGGGTCAATTGATCACATTAAGCTGGGAAATGTCTCTTTATGAAAGGCCATATGCAGAGCTAAAATTGAGGAGTGATAAAGAAAGGCAGAATGGAGATAGGTTGAAACAGGCAATCTATGCCAAGGAAATTCAGATAAAGTTTGAAAAACTACAGAGAAAATTATAAAATGACTACTCCCTAATTTTCAGAGTATTGACTTCAAGTCTTTTTTCTCCTGTTTTAACAAAATACATTAGTGTTATATCCAGATATTGTTTGATATTTTATCATGGGCAACTCTTTATGTAACTGAATGTTCTTCAAAAAATAAAGGCTCTAATGACTACTAAGTATTTTATTAGAAAGTTATAGTATTATTTTCTCAACCATTAGTTCTTTATAGATGCCATCAGTAGCTTGTTATGATTCATGCTACACAAATCGTAATGATTTTTTTTATAAGGTATGTGTCCACCTCTGTGATTATTTCCTTAACAGCAATCCTTAGAAGTGGAATTTGTGGATCAAATGTTACGAGTCAGCAATTTATACAAATCTCAAGGCAAATTGCCAAATTGCTTTTCAGGATGATTATACCAATTTACACTCCACCAACAATTTAGGAGGCTGTATATTTGACTAAATCTTTGCCAGCAACTACATAACTGAGAAAATGAAATAACCGTCCATCTGATTGAAGAAAATAAACTGCCTTTTTTTCCTTTTAACTTACTCTTTTAAGTATTATCATTAATATTTTCATGCATTCAATGGTCTTAACTGCTGTGCTTTCAAATGATTAGTCTTATCTTTCCAGGTAATAACATTTTTTTTTCACTGAATGAAGAAAAATATTACTTTTGCTCAAAAAGATTAGTTTTCTTTAACTTCAATCAGTAGACCTCAAGATCAAGAACATATCTCTAAACTAGTGGTCCCTTCCCCTCCTTTTCTTTTTGTCCTTTGCTTTTTTTTTTTTTTTCCATAATTCCAAAACGTTTTCTGCAAGTGATGGGATATATGTTGACAGTGACTGCTCTAATTTTACTACTTTCTCATTAGGGATTTTTCTCAGCAGCCTGCCTCATGTTCCCCACCAAAAGCATCACCCAAACTAATCTAAAATAGGGAAAATTTCTGGATAAGCCAATAGCCAAAAGACAAAGAAACTAAATTAATTCAGTGCATGAATGGATAATGATTGAATGATGGGACTAAAATTATGTAACCAAATCAAAGTAAGATCGGACTTAGTAGCATGAGTTTTGGAACAAAACACTAGAAACCCTCACGGGTGTGCTCAGTTTGCATTCATAAGAGGTTAGGTGGATGCAGCAGGACTGCATCAAGCTGGCTTCAAAATTTTCAGAATAGAAAGAGAAACCGATGTCCTTAAGTTATAACTCTCAGAAAATTAATGTGTTACAGTTTTAATTAAAATCAATTATGCTTACTCTTTCTGTAAAATTGTTTCTTACTGCTAATATATAGATACACTGATTTGATGTTTTAGTTGGTTTATAATAATACATCTTTGTATTCATGCTACATGTGACTATGGTCACATGCTCATAATAAGAGCAATTCCACAGCTGATGATGAATGTTATATATCACTTTATAATTATCGCATTTATGTTTATTCATCCTTTTGGCTTTTTAAGAGTAATGTTTGCTGGAACTCATAGCAATCTCCTGACAAAGTAACATTTATGGAAACTTTAATTCACATAAATTCTGATTCAATGCAAGCACATTCAGAATTTAAAGTCACACTTAGGCACATTACTTACCAAAAAGTTATGAAAATAATATTTAAAGGCAAATTAGCTTAACTTGCAATAAAATAAATCATTTTTATTTAGCATGTTATGAACATATTACCTCTCATTAAAATACATATATACTTCAGGTCACCCTCTCTTAAGAGAGAGAAATTAACTTACCACTATCCATTTATTAGCATTGATATTTCTGTAGAAAATCAACTTACTATGTATGAATGGGTTGTTTTCTAGACTCTCTGTTTTCTTCCTTTGATTTATTTATCTATCCTTTGTCAGTGTCTCAACTAGTACGGCATACCAGTAAGTCCTAAAGTCACCTTATGTACTTTCTCCAGTTTTGTTCTTTTTCAAAGAAGTTTTGGTGACTATTTTAGGTCCTTTGCATTCCTATATACACTTAAAAATTAACCTGTCAAATTCTACAAAAAACCTGACAGAATTTTGACGGGGTTTGAGTTGCTTCAATAGATTACTTGGAAGTGAACTGACATTTTAAGATACTAAGTCTGTCGTGTTTTATAGGAGACTTACCATCTTTTATTAAATGTATTTCTAAGTGTTTTACAGTTTTTATCTTTTGCTTTTTTTAGAAATACCATTGATTTGAATTTTAAATATTTTATGTAATTTCAAATTTACAGAACATTTGCAAGGATCATAGAGAGTCCTTTATTCAGAATCATCAATTTTTTTTACATTTTCTCCCAATATGCTTTATGATTTTTTTCCAAATCATTTGAGAATAAATGGGAAATAACTCACAACTTTAAAATCATTCAGTGTGTACTTCCTTTGAGCAAAGACTTTATTTTACATGACTGTAGAGGAATTATCAAAATTAAGAATTATGACATAGATACAACACCATTATCTGAATTCAGTGCATTTCCCTATTTTGTCAATTGTTGCATTAATGTGCTTAATGGCTATTTGTTTTCCTAGTCCAGGATCATGCATTACATTTAGTTGCTATTTAGTTTTAGTCTCATTTAACCTAGAATATTGTCTTTCTTGACCTTGACATTTTAACAAGATGATTTTTTTTTAATTTTGTAGATGGCTTTGAATTTAGTTTACTTTGATAATTCCTTATGATTAAATTCAGGTTATGCAAATTATAGAAATACTACATAAATGATATTATGTTCTTCTTAGAACATGATATCAAGAAACATGATATTGGCCCATCATATTGGAATAAGTAAAATTATTATTATTTTTTAAAGATTTTATTTACTTATTTGAGAGAGAAAAAGAGAAAGCATAAGCAGGCAGAGGGGCAGAGGGAGAGAGAGAGAAACAGACTCACTCCTGAGCAGGGAACCTTACATGGGACTCGATCTCTGGACCCTGGGATCATGACCTGAGCCGAAGGCAGTAGCTTAACAGACTGAGCCAACCAGGCACCTCTGGAATAAGTAAAATTAGATTGCCTGTTTAAGATGGTGTCTCCAAGTCTCCTCATTTAAAGTTAATATTATTTTCCCTGGTAATCGATACATTATGTGCAGAGATATTTCAAGACCATTTAAATATGAAATATTTTGAAAATATATAAATCTCCTGTTTTTTATCAAATATTCAGTAGATAGTTTTAGGAACCACTGATAATTTCCTAACTCCATTATTCTTTCCACCATTTAACATTCAACTTTAGAAACAGTTTTTTTTTTCTTTTTTTGCTGTTCATTTATACATTTATTAATTTGTATTCAAATGGACTCATGGATATATTTTATCTAAAGGATTATAATTCATTATGACTACTACGTGTTTTGATGTCCAAATGTCCCATATTTGACCAGCAGGTATCCTTTAAGCTGGATCTCATGTTATTTTGATATGACTCCTCCTTCTGTAAGCTCTTCTTCATTTTTTGTGGCAATAAGACTTTCCAAGCTCATCTCATACTTTCCCTGACCAGCTCTGCAATAAACCTTTTCCCTGAGGAGTCTTGGTTTCTTTTAGTAACAATTGGAATTTAAAAATAAAAATCTAGGCTCTCTGTGTACTTAATTGCAAATGGTATATTCTTGCTTCTAATTCTATGCTGTCAAATATAATAGCCATTAGCAACACATGGCTATTTTAATATAAATACATAGTAATTACCCTTTTTTTAAAGATTTTTTTAAAGATTTTATTTATTTATGACAAAGAGAGATAGGAAAAGAGGGAACACGAGCACAAGGGAGCTAGAGAGGGAGAAGCAGGCTCTCCACTGAGCAGGGAGCCCAATATGGGGCTCGATCCCAGGACCCCGGGATCATGACCTGAGCCAAAGGCAGAGGCTTAACGACTGAGCCACCCAGGCACCCCAATACATATTAATTATAATTAAATACAATTAAAAGTCAGTTTCTTAATCATACTTGCTACATTTCAAGTGTTCAGTATCCAAATGTATCTAATGACATAATGGACAATACGTACATAGAACACTTCCATCATCACAGGAAAGTCCGTTAGATAATGCTGTTCTAAACCCACTTAATGGAAAAAGCTAGAGAATAAATATGGATATACATATAGTACACTACACACATAATATATGTGTAACCATGATTCTTACTAATACTGCAATTACAGGGTGTATTTTCAGTTTCTCTCTCAAAAGTTAAATTCCCAGGCATCCAAATTGGCAAAAAAGAAGTCAAACTCTCACTCTTTGCAGATGATAGGATACTTTATGTGGAAAACCCAAAAGACTCCACTCCAAGACTGTTAGAACTCATACAGGAATTCAATCATGTGTCAGGATATAAAATTAATGCACAGAAATCAGTTGCATTCCTATACACAAACAGCAAAACAGAAGAAAGAAAAATTAAGGAGTCGATTCCATTTACAATTGCACCCAAAACCATAAGATACCTAGGAATAAACCTAACCAAAGAGGCAAAGAATCCGTACTCAGAAAACTACAAAGTGCTCCTGAAAGAAATTGAGGAAGACACAAAGAAATGGAAAAACGTTCCATGCTCATGGATTGGAAGAACAAATATTGTGAAAATGTCTATGCTACCTAAAGCAATCTATACATTTAATGCAATCCCTATCAAAATACCACCAACTTTTTTCACAGAAATGGAACAAATAATCCTAAAATTTATATGGAACCAGAAAAGACCACAAAGAGCCAGAGGAATGTTGAAAAAGAAAACCAAAGTCGGCGGAATCACAATTCCAGACTTCAAGCTCTATTAAAAGCTGTAATCATCAAGACAGTGTGGTACTGGCACAAAAACAGACACATAGATCAATGGAATAGAATAGAGAGCCCAGAAATGGAACTTCAACTTTATGGTCAACTGATCTTCTACAAAGCAGGAAAGAATATTCAATGGAAAAAAGACAGTCTCTTTAACCAATGGTGTTGGGAAAACTGGACAGCCACATGCAAAAGAATGAAAATGGACCATTTCCTTACACCACACACAAAAATAGACTCAAAATGGATCAAAGACCTCAATGTGAGACAAGACTCCATCAAAATCCTGGAGGAGAACACAGGCAACAACCTCTTCGACCTCAGCCACAGCAACTTCTTCCTACAAACATCTCCAAAGGCAAGGGAAGCAAGGGCAAAAATGAACCCCTGGGACTTCATCAAGATCAAATGCTTCTGCACAGCAAAGGAAACTGTCAACAAAACCAAAAGACAACTGACAGAATGGGAGAATATATTTGCAAGTGACATATCAGATAAAAGGTTAGTATCCAAAATCCATAAAGAACTTCTCAAACTCAACAGTCAAAGAACAAATAATCCAATCAAGAAATGGGCAGAAGATATGAACAGACATTTCAGTAAAGAGGACATCCAAATGGCCAAAAGACACATGAAAAAATGCTCAACATCACTTGGCATCAGAGAAATACAAATCAAAACCACAGTGAGATACCACCTCACGCCAGTCAGAATGGCTAAAATTAGCAAGTCAGGCAACGACAGATGTTGGCGAGGATGCAGAGAAAGGGGAACCCTCCTACACTGTTGGTGGGAATGCAAGCTGGTACAACCACTCTGGAAAACTGTATGGAGGTTCCTCAAAATGTTGAAAATAGAGCT
>CM052799.1:105343121-105406990 GCA_028533885.1 Nasua narica | reverse complement strand
TACTATGCAGCCATCAAGAGAAACGAAATCTTGCCTTGCAATGACATGGATGGAACTAGAGGGTATTATGCTAAGTGAAATAAATCAGTCAGAGAAAGACAATTATCACATGATCGCTCTGATATGAAGATTTTGAGAGGCAGGGCAGGGGGTTATGTGGGGGTGGGGAAGAGAAATGAAACAAGATGGGATGGGGAAGGAGACAAACCATAAGAGACTCCCAAACTTACGAAACAAACTAAGGGTTGCTGGGAGGTGGAGGGAGGGATATGGACATTGAGGAGGGTATGTGCTATGGCAAATGCTGTGAAATGTGTAAGCCTGATGATTCACAGACATGTACCCTGGGGCAAATAATACATTATATGTTAATAAAAAATTTTAAAAAAAAGTTAAATTCCCATCTCCAATAGTGAAAAACCCATCTCCTACTATACTCTCTGTTTTATGTCACTAAAACATGAAAGACACAGAAAGTGCTTTCAGAATTTCTGAACTGTACCACAGTAAAGAGAAAAACTAATAAATAGAATTCAATATTTCATTTAATATTTTTTGAGATAAAATACACATACAGTGGACTTCTAGTTCCGTCCAGGATGAAGTAAGCTTACTATATAGCCTAGTTTATCTGCTGACATCAGGTGTTATAACTATTAGAGTTACAACTAAAAACTAGACAAAATAAAAAAGCATCTGCCTGAAGACTCAGAAAGCAGACAAAAGTCAGAGGGTAGAAGGAAGACAGCCCTTGAAAAAGTGCTCTGTATCAGAGTTAACTTCTAATTTTATTTTTTATTTGGCCCTCATGATTTTGCCCCGAGTGTGCTCCCAGTTGCAGGGCTATATGGTGGCGGGGGTGGGGGTGATTAAAATTCTGGTATAAACTCCATCTTTCTAGCCACAGACTCTGTCAAAACTGCATAGCAGCAGCCATGCAGTAGGTAAAACTTTGAGATAATAAACGTGGTTTAGCCAGAGCAATTGTGAAAAGACAATTCTGTGAATCAAAAAGTGTGGGAGGGCATCATTGGAGAATAGAACACTGAATGAAGGGAATCCCTTTATGAATCTACACAAGTCCTAGGCAGTTCCTGAGGTTTGGATGTGTGGGACAGACCTAAATGAGCAAAGCAAAGCCTTTGAAGATTGGACCTAGATTTAAATCACTGCTCAGTTCTCAGAATAAATTCTGAATGTCTCATGCATAGAAAGAACAAAAGTAGTTATAAAGAAGTGTAGGAGAATGAACAGAAACTAACCACCCTGATTGTCTGCTAAAACAAACACAATTTCTTCAGGGTATTATTTCAAGACTCAGAGTCTGTATGATACGACATTCAAAATGTCCGGGACATAATCCAAAATTACTCAACATACACTATTTGAAACATGTAGACACTTCTCAAAGGGAAAGACAACCAACAGATGTCAATTCTAAGATGATGCACTTGTTGGAATTATATACTTTAAAGCAGATGTCATACCCAAATTCTGTGAGGTAAAAGTAAATGTATTGAAAAATACAGCAAGGTAGAAGTTTTCTATAAGGAAATATAAACTGTAAAAAAATAACCAATGGAAGTTTTAGAACTGAGTAAATACAATTTTTTTTTTTAAAGATTTTATTTATTTGAGAGAGAGAGAGAATGAGAGAGAGGAAGCATGAGAGGAAGAGGTCAGACAGAGAAGCAGACTCCCCGCTGAGGAGGGAGCCCGATGCGGGACTTGATCCAGGGACTCCAGGAACATGACCTGAGCTGAAGGCAGTTGCTTAACAACTGAGCCACCCAGGCACCCAGTAAATACAATTTTTAAACTAAAAATAATCACTGGTTAGGCTCAACAATGGAACAGAGATGATTGAGAAAGGACACCGTGAATTTGAAGATATGTCAATCAATAGAGATTGAGGAAATTTAGACCATAATAAATCCGTAATTAAATTTTTATATGATGGAACTAGGAATTGAAGTCTTTTTTTTCTCTCATGGACACTCTGCTATTTCTGAAATATTTGTTGAAAAAACTTTATTTTCCATTGTATTGTTTTGGAGCAACTAACCCTATGTTTGGAGCTATTTCCGGTCTCTCAATTCAGTTCTATTGAATATATATCTAATAATTTTATCAAAATTAATATTTTTTCTTTAATGCTCTATGGTATTAAATAAGTATTTGAATCTTTAATTTTTTGCATGGATGCTTTATGATAATGGTTGTAATTTAGATATAGGGCTTTTTGATTACATTATCTCTGTGTGATTTAGTCCTAAGTTGTTGAATTTATTGGTATAAAGTTGCTCATATCACTTAATTATCCTTTTTAAATGCACAGTGAAATTCTCTCCCCATTCATGATGTTGATAATTTGCATTTTCTTTCTTCTTGTTAAATCTCTCCAGATATTAAAGCATTTAATGATCTTTTCAAATAAACAACTTTTGGCTTTGTTAATTTGCTCTATAGTTGGCTTGTTTCTTATTTCATTGATTTCTACTCTTATCTTTATGATTTTCTGTATTCAGCTTACTTTGGGTTTAATTTGTCTTTTTCCAGTTTTTATGGTAAAGCTGGGTCTTTTGTGAGTCTTATCTATAGGTTTATCTTATCTATAGGACCCTGGGATCATGACCCGAGCGGAAGGCAGAGGCTTTAACCCACTGAGCCACCCAGGCGCCCCTCTTCTCACTTTTTAGGACACATTTTCTTGCTTCTTTTATATATCTGATGTTTTTTTTTTTTTTTAAGATTTTATTTATTTATTTGACAGAGAGAGAGAGATCACAAGTAGGCAGAGAGGAAGGCAGAGGGAAAGGGGGAAGTAGGTTCCCTGCTGAGCAGAGAGCCCAAGGTGGGGCTGGATCCCAGCACCCTGAGATCATGACCTGAGCTGAAGCCGAAGGCTTTAACCCACTGAGCCACCCAGGCGCCGCCTGATGATTTTTTTTTATTGCATTCAGACAGTGTAGAAAATAATGGTGAAGTTTAAACTAAAATTTTGTTGGATGAAAAATTTGGGAATTTAATGATGTTTTCTTGTATTCAAGGCACTATTAGATTTCAGTCTGCCTTGTCTACAGTTATGAATATCCTGATTTCACCCACAAAAAGTCCTTTGTCCCATCGTAGGCACACTTTTCGATCTATCTATATTCTAAATGTGCTTTTTCTCAGCTTTTGCTACCATTAAGCTAGAAAATTGTGCACTTTTTTGTAATTCAATTAACTAAGACTTCCATAATTAAGATCTACCATCTTTATTAGCACTGTAGAAAATATGACTGAATGGTTTGTTTGTTCATTCCACAGAGGCAAAAGTCTGTCATGTTCTTCTCTATACTAAATAGCATTTGAAGTTCAAAGTTACTTTTTCAAGTTAAAACTGACAGTTCATTTTTTATTTTTATTTATTTATTTATTTATTTAAAAGATTCTTAACTATTTGAGAGAGAACAGAACAAGAGAGAGAGAACAGAAGTGAGGGTAGAAGGGCAGAAGAAGGAGAAGCAGGCTCCCTGCCAAGTAGAGAGCCCAACATGGGACTCCATCCCAGGACCCTGGGATCATGACCTGAGCCAAAAGCAGACACCTACCTGACTGAGCCATCCAGGCACCCAAACATTTTTAAACATTACATCAATGCTTAACATAATTACGAAAATCTTACTTTTCTATATTCTATTATCAAATTCTATGGTCTCTAAGTAGAAATATTGCTAATGTGTACATATTAGGACAAATTTCTGAAAGAAATATAACTCATGTTTATTGTCATAAATGAAGTCAAGAAGATTCAAACGTTCAAGTCAGGAAGATGAAGTCAACTTCATCTACAAGACTTAGAGATGCTCTCCTATGAATTTATATATACTAAATTATCTGTTAATTCAGTTTTAAACTGATATCTTTTACTGAGATTATTTTAAACAGAGAACTGGAAACGATCTTACCTTTGTTTTATTTCTTAGCTTTACACTTTAAAAGTTAGAATTTGTCATGATGAGTTCAATGAACAACAAAATATAATTTACAGTAAAAGTTATAAAACACAGCTAGTAGTATATTAAACTGAGGGTCATCAGACTGGTCATTACTTAAACTCAATTAAAAAAATTTAATTAGGGGCACCTGGGTGTCTCAGTTGTTAAGTGTCTGCCTTTGGCTCAGTTCATGATCCCAGGGTTCTGAAATTAAGCCCCGCATCGGGCTCCCTGCTCAGTGGGAAGCCTGTTTATCCCTCTCTCACTCCCCTGCTTGTGTTCCCTCTCTTGCTGTGTCTTTCTCTGTCAAATAAATAAATAAAATCTCAAAAAAAAATTAAAGAATGAACATTTGTTTCTCTTTTATGTAGTTTCCTTCATGAGTTCTCAATATTTTTATTTAATATGGTATTCAATATAATCCATAAAAGCATATGAGTTATTTATATAATAGTCCAAATATTCACATTTTAGTAAGTGTAGCCATTAAGATATATAATAAAAAAGATCTTTTCTGCATTCTCCCATCTCTACTCTCTCCTGTAGCCATATATAAAATATAAAATTTTAACACTCTGGTATATATATAATTCTGTGTACATACACAACCTCATATATTCATTCTGGCTCAAATATAAGCTTCTGGGGTATATTTGACTAGCTGGTTACAAGATTTATTATTGTTCAAAGGTAATCTCATAAATCTGCAACTTATTTCTATTGAAAAATATTCATTGAACATCTCTAAATAATATATATGAAATCTATTTCCTTTTATATCTCTAATTCATGTGCCTGTATGCTATACACAGATATATTTATTAACATAATAATAAATACACAAATACTAACACTCCATACAAATGTGTCTGTATACACACAAATATACAAAATTTGGCTTTGTACTCAGAAATTCTCCTGGTCTTTCCTTTATGTATCTTACATTACAGTCTTAAGAAGGTAGCTGAAGCTCTAGGCATAATATGGCAATTTTAAAACAAAGAATGGGAAAGCAAGGCACCAGCGTATCTGTCACTTTTATCAGGATAGAAAAAAAAAAAATAAATGTAGCATATTTCTGATTTCTTCCATCTAGGGCTATATCAAATGGTGACCTACACATGTAAGCAAAGCAGAAAAAAATAAGCTTTTTCATCCTCCAGCTTCTATTGTAGAGCTAGCAAAGGAGGTTGGGGACATATATGTTTGTTTAGGCAAAGAAAATTGTCCTCCTCATCATCTTCCTCTTTTGGAAAATTCGAATAGTTCTTGCTTGTGACCAGACATGTCAAATTTCTCACCTAAAACACAGAATTAATAAATAAGAATAACTGTCATCCAATTACCAGTTCTAATTTAAGTTTTTAAAGAACAGATTACTGTTTTTACAACATTAATCCAATAAAATGTTTTAAAAACACAGAATTTGATGCCCAGATATGTTAAATATCTCACTCACTCTATGAAATTAATATGTGGATGTCAACTTTTTTGTTGTTGTTTTAAGATATTTTTTTTAAGATTTTATTTATTCATTTGACAGAGATAGAGATCACAAGTAGGCAGAGAGACAGTAGAGAGTGAGAGGGAAGCAGGCTCCCCGCTGAGCAGAGAGCCCGATGTGGGGCTTGATTCCTGGACCCTGAGATCATGACCTGAGCCAAAGGCAGAGGCTTTAACCCACTGAGCCACCCAGGTGCCCCAGTTGTTTTAAAATTTTATTTATATTTTGACAGAGAGAGAGACAGCAAGAGAGGCAACACAAGTGAGAGAGGGAAAAGTAGGGAGCCTGATACAGAGCTCCATCCCAGGACCCTAGGATCATGACCTGAGCTGAAGGCAGATGCTTAACAACTGAGACACCCAGGCACCCTCAACTGTGATTTAATTATCATTCAGTCTGGCTCTAAAGACTAGGTATCTGGAATACATATAGTTGAATATTTTTCAGTTAATCACTGATTTAATGCATACAATTTGATCGTTTATATCATCTTCATCAACACAATTGTCAGATATTTATACATATTGGTTGTGATCATTTTAACTGAATGTGTGAATGCTGATGAATAAAAGTTTTTGAGCCATTTTTCTTCAATGTCAAAGGAAAAGCTATGTTCAGTGTTGGATTGATTTTGATCTCTTAAATGTAAATTTATTTAGTGATGTCAGAAACTACCACCAATAGCAACAAATTGCACCTCAGATCCAACATGAAAAACACAGTAGCAGTTATAATTTGAATAAAGATCTTTAGCCAATTCCACCACTTTCATTTGCAATAGTAATCACAGTAATATTACTATTACTAATAACATTGAGTTTCTTTGTTTGCTTGGATAATGATTATAGTTCAAAACATAACAGAGAGTTCCAACTTTAACTTTTAACACTTTCAAAAGTTATCTCTTCTACATTACTAGAAGGATTCTGAATTTGAGACCCATCTTTATATGTATTTGTATCAATTATCCTTTCTGGAGTTTTTCTAATGTACAGCATAAGTGAATTTATCTTACTCACACAATGTAATAATGAAGACTGTATGGTGATATGGGCTTTGTTGTTACATGACTATGTAACATAAATAAATATTTACAAGAAAAATATCTGTAACATTTGAGGTTTTTCTTTGGAGTAGTTCCAGGTTCAGTAAAATATTTGGGGGGTTGCCTGATTCTGGTAAGGTGTGTTTTGTTTTTTACGCTATGAGAAAAACATTGGGAAAAAAAATTAAAGAAAAATTTTCTTTAAAAAATCTATCTTTCAAGGTAAATTAAAATTTACTTCAAAAAAGCAACGATTATGTGTCTGTACATTGACAGTGCTATGAACCTTAATGAATAAAGAATCAGAGAAAAAAAATATCCAAGTAGCCATCAATAGTAGAATTGGCCAACTTTTTCTATAAGTGGCCATATAGTAAATATTTTCATCCCTGTTGGCTCTATGGTCTCTGCCTTAATTACTTAACTCTGCCCTTGGGGTGCAAAAGCAGTTATTGACGATGGGTGTAATTACGTTCAGTAAAACTTTATTTACGAAACAGGCTGAGGCCTGAGTTTGGCCCATAGACCACAGTTGACCAACCCCTAATGTAGATGATTTGCTTCTACCCACCCTCCCTGAGGAGGTCCCAGTTGTCAGTTACACAGCAACTTGGATCAGAATATATGATCACTATGTACCCTGGAATGAATCTTGGCTGGAGTAATGCTTCTTGATTCATTTAAAGCATCTAGGTTCCCCCTTAACTGCCTGAACTCATCTGTGAGCCTGTTTCTCTTTACTACTATTTTTCAGGTTGCCTTTTCAGAGGGAAATTTTCATTGAAAGAAAAAAAAGGAGACATAACAGAAGTTGAAAAGGCAGTCTTTCTCAAGGTTATTACATATGATATCAGAGTCTGCCCTTCTTAATATATATTTTTCTATTTTCCAGCTCTTTCCCGTTTTTCCCATCCTAAACATTTTTCTTTCCCCACAACTTTAAAGCTCTTTTAAATTTGGTCTACCTAAACATGTTTGCATTTTCTCTATTTTATCCTTTGATTATGCATTCATTTAACAAATATATTAATTATTGTACCCCAAATATATATCAGTATTTTATACCAATCTTTAATTGTGTATCTCATCTGAATTTCCACATTAGTATGCTTATTTAGATACAGGAAGTAATGCACCCTTATCTGCAGTTTCACTTTCCATGGTTTTTAGTTACCTGCTTGTCAAACCAGGATTCTCCTTCTGCATTATCTCCAGAAGGTCAATAGTAGCCTAATGCTACATCACAATGCCTGTGTCAGTCCCCTCACTTCACCTCCCCAGGTAAGCATTTTATGATCTCATATCATCAGGAGAAGGATGACTACAGTCAATAAGATATTTTGGGAGAGAAGGAGACCACATTAACTAACTTTTATTAAAGTACATTGTTATGATATCCTACTTTATCATTAGTTATTGTTGTTAATCTCTTACCGTACCTAATTTATAAAATAAGCTTTATCATAGGTTGTATGATATAGGGAAAAACAGCATATATAGGGTTCGGCACTATCTGTGGATTCAGCCATCTATTCGGAGTCTTGGGATGTGGTCTCTGTGGGTAAAGGAGTACTATATTTACTAAAAGTTGACATAATTTTTAAAACAATTTTCAAAGATTTTATTTATTGGGGTGCCTGGGTAGCTCAGTGAGTTAAAGCCTCTGCCTTCGGCTCAGATCATGATCTCAGGGTCCTGGGATTGAGCCCCACGTCCCTCTCTCTCTCTGCCTGCCTCTCTGCCTACTTGTGATCTCTCTCTCTCTCGCTCTCTGTCAAATAAATAAATAAAATCTTTTAAATTTTTTTTATTTATTTATTTGAGAGGGAGAGACAGAGAGTATAAGTGGGAAGGAGGAGCAGAGGAAGAAGCAGACTCCCTGCTGCAGGGCCCCCCCTCCGACGGGGGCTCCATCCTAAGACCCCGAAATCATGACCTGAGCCAAAGGCAGAGGCTTAACTGACTGAGCCATTCAGTTGCCCCCATAGCTTTAAATTAATTCATTCCTTTGACATGATTTTGGAAAAAATATTCAACACTGGATTTTAGTTATCAGGAGATAATATACATGAATACACGTAACTTAAAATCAACAAATGCAAATAGTAAAGAAATCCTGAAATTCATCTTTCCATATTCCTAATTTTTTAAAAAGAAAGTAACAAAACTCAATGAATTGTTTTCCGTGGTGCCTTTCAGGGTGGAACGCCACCTGCCTGCTTCATTGTTCTTTCTCCCCTTCTTCAGAGATCAGCTGTAGTTAATTAGACAATCCCTTTAAATGTATTTACTCAATCACAAATCCTATACTGCTTGATCAGGCATGTCTTGCTTATCTATAATCTCCTTTGACTCCTTTGTTGATTGCTATCTTGTATCTAATAAATATGGGGCTGAGGAGTTGTTCAGGGTGGCAGTCTTCTCAACTGCCTACCCCTGCTCCCTTTCTCTTGAGGCTGACTTGTTTGTGCCTCATTCTTCTTCAGTGCCTTATCAGGAAGTGTCAGTTTTCCATCAAGGTAGCAGAAAGAATTAAAATCATAACTCATTACATTAACTGTAAGACAGTAATGTTTCCACATTTGTCAATATGGTGATTATTTTTGCTATTTTAAAAATACAATTCTGCTTACATAAAAATCTGAAACAACAGGCATTAATAAAGAAAATGTGTGTTAAAATACAGTTCAGTTTCTATTTATACTAGCAATGGATATTGTCTTTCTTAACCAATATTCATGTAATTTGCTAAATTTTATCTGATTCTTCTCAAGACTAATATGATTTGTGAGTTGTTGGTGATAATAGAGGTTAACTATGTATGACCCCTCATTTCTAAGCCTTAATTTCTCATTTCAAAATTGCTTCCTCTGAGGTTTCTATTTTAAAGGAATGAAGAAATTTATTATCATAGAACAGACATTTTCAATGTCCTTAATCCTCAGTATGACACATAACTTTGTTGATCCTGTAGGATTTTTTCTGAGAAATTACTTTTTTTTTTAAATGAGGAGTCAGACACAGTTAAAATTTCAGTGTATAGAAGTCCTCCTTGAGGCTTGAAGGATGCATGCAATTATGCTAATGGAACATCGAGTCCCTGTTGCTAAGAAAAAGCTTGAGAGATATCTCAAGCTGGAATAAGTTGACCTCTTCAGAATAAAAAATGAGGATTTTTTTCTGATATTTCCCAAAGTAATTAGCAAAGCTGGCAAATCTCATGAATTTGATTTAAACCAAATGATATAGTAAATTCTATTCCAATAAATCTTCATATATTCTTTAACAGAATAGAATATACAGCTTGTATGCTCTGGTGTGTAATATTAAGGAGAGCAGCATATGGTGGCTTGCTGGAAATATTCCTTAGTGAGCTCCAATAATAGTCAACAGAGTGGACAGAGATTATTTATTGCAGTAGCAAACATTTAGGGACTTGAAATATAGAGAATATGAAGCATAAAGAGGATTTGAAATCTGTCTAATGTTCTATTTTATTATCTGCTTTATAAAGCATTGTCAATTTATTATGGTAACGGTGGTAGAAGTTACCAGAGTAGGCAGTCACCCATTGGGAGGGAACAGGCTCTTCCTGAAGACTTAGAATCTAGTCACAGGAAAATAAATCCATAAATCACCCTGGTGCACCTAAATTATTATAGAAGCTCAAAGTTTAGAAAGAAAATGTCTATCTGGAAACTGGGATTGATAAGCCTTTGCGTTTAGCTTATCAATAAGTTCTAAAGGCAGTCACAGACTAAAACTAAGTTTACTGTCAACATTGAAAGGATAAGAGCCTCTTGTTAAGGACAATATTGATCATAACATTGTCTTTCTTCCACATCATCTTCAACCTAACAGTTCTCAATGGTGGAACAAAGGGAAAATTATGCCAAGTCTTAGATGTATGCTGATTAAATTTACATTTAGGAGATTGAATTTAAGTAAGTTCAGATCTTAACTTGCAGGATCTAAATATCCATAGTTGCTTTTCTTGTTTCTTTATAAAGAAGCATTGTAGAGGTAGAAGATGTTCCAGCTAACATTTCTCAATGACCAGGACAAAAAAAAACATGTTAACTCCATAAATAAATAGATCCAAATGAACAATACCCTTATATATCGAGACTGGTAAAGAAAGCCATGTAACTTACTGCATTTGCTGTTGATATTATTGTGATGGTCAACTATGAGATTTTAGGTAACATGAAACATGTGTTATGGAATGACTTCTGCTGAGTGGTAGTCAGCAATTCTAAAGTTGTAGTTATCTATCTCTATATAAACTAACAGTATTCATTTTTTCCAGTTTTTAAGCCTGTAATCAAGTATTTTAGTTCATGAATCATACATTTTCACTGCATTGACTAATATTCTTCAAAATTGATAATTTTTAGTTGTATTAGTTTTCTATGGCTGTTGTAACAATTTAATGAAAACTTAGTGACTTAAAGAAACACAGATTCATAATCTTACAGTTTTGAGGTCAGAATTCTAAAATAGATCTTACTGTGATCAAATCAAGGTGTCAGGATGGCTAAATTTCTTCTAGAAGATTTAGGGGAAATTTTGTTTTCTTGCTTTTGCCAGTTTCCAGGAGCCACCCACATTTCTTGTCTCATGGTCCCATTCCTCCAATTTTAAAGCAACAATGTTGAGCCAAGTCTTTCTTTTGCTACTGTCTCTATGGTTCTCTTTCTTCTGCTTCCATCTTCTACTTATAAGGACCTTTGTGATAACACTGGACCTGCCTGGATAAAGTAAGATAATCTCATCTCAAGATCAGTAGATTAACAATTTAATTCCATCTTTCCATCTCTAAACTTAAGTTCCCTTTGCCATGTCATCTAACAGTTATAGGGAGTAGGTAGGTATCTAGGATGTAGGTATCTTGGGAGGTCTATTATTATGGGGGGTCTATTTGGGGGATCTATTATTATGCCTAGCACAAAAATATATATTCTACTTTCACCTCTGTGAGAAAAAAAGATTTTTGAGAAATTAGTTTATGTAGAAGCAATAGTAGATAGCTCATAGAACACATTAGTTTTTTCACAAATGTACATCAAATGATAATCTACTAAATCCTAACTCCACACATAAGAAACCAGCCTTCATTTCCATTTATTTATTTATTTATTTATTTATTTATTTAGAAAGAGTGCAAGTGGGAGGAGAAAGAGGGACAAGCAGACTCCAAGCTGAGTGTGGAACCCAACTTGGGGCTCAGTCTCATGACCCTGAAAGCATGACCTGAGCCCAAATCAAGAGTCAGGTGCTTAACCAACTGATCTACCCAGGCAACCCAAGAAGTTGATCTTTATTAGGCCACATTTGAAATTGACCTGTTAATTGTAATGGTAACATTGTCATTCACTGTGAAATTATCCAATCACCATTTAAAAATAAAAATGATATAAGAAGAATGAAAATGCTATTTACTTTTAATTTTTCCATCTTATAATGTGACCTCTATGATTTACAGGAAAATAAAACAGAATTAATGGTATAGCAGTACAGTGTTCTGTTTATAAATTAGTGACAAGTAAAGGATACTACAAAAGTAAATGAAAATTATCTCCCTATCTATCATCTATCTATCTACCATTATCTACCTATATCACTGGTGTTCTCTACTTAAAACACCGTAGAATTATGAAATACATTCACACTATTTATGCATATCTAAATGTAGTCTATTATCTTCAATCTCATGATCCTTGATCAAGCTGGGGTTTAAATCTCCACAGGACATTCCCTGGCTATTTCTAGGAGTCCAGAAGAAATCACAAACAGTATCTTTTCTTATTCTCCCTTTCCTATTCTTGCTGCCACCTGACAACAATGTATAACAATTAGATCAAGACTATGCCAATAGTTAGAATATGTATCAGTATCTGTACCAAAAGGGTTTCTCTAGAATCTTCCCAAACTTCCATTGTCATTTCTCACCTGCAAAAGGAGTAATACCTTTTGCTTGAACTGTGCCACAAGCTTCCTAGAATTTCAGAGTTTACATTAAAGTATTCCTCCTCCTTCAGGAACATATTCACTCACTGAGTGGCTCATCATATGTTTTCATGAAAAACAGTAAACTTCTAATCTCATAATTTTACATATAGAATAAAAACTCAATTAAAGGAACTAGAGAGGGATGGGATTTCAACATCTTAGTGTTCTCCTTATTCATCTAATCTGTTTCTAGTCACTATTTCTCCCTCCGTTTCTAGTTTTTATTTTATCAGTACTGGCAACATGAAGAAGGATTTTTATATCCCAGTTCAGGCACAAAACAACTGGCCAGTACATGTCTCTACCTGTCCCCAAACCCTACATGTATATTCAAGGAAGAGTGGGAGGAAACATACACTTATTACCACTTGTTAAATTTGGATATTGGCATTAAGGATAATAGTTTTCTTCATGTGTTTTTAGATAATTTCTGAAAATGCATGTATTACTTTTTAAAGTATTAACACAAACATTCAATAAATATCATATGGGAAGAGTTTGCACAAATTAGTCAATATGGAAGACACAGAATTTTGAGATATGTTAGATATTTAAAATCTAAAACAACAATAACAAAAGCTTTGTTCTCTTGCTTTCTCATACCTATCAGCTACAGCAACATTTTATGTGAAAACTTACATTCCTAAGCCTCCTTATTTATACTTATTTGCCATTGCATGGTCAGCATGTACATGGATAATTAGACCTAATGGTGTTTCAGAGACAGAGTCATGTGATCCATTAACAGCATCATCACAGTTCCAATGAAGGCCTCCTTGGAGTTCTGTTTTAAAGCACCTTTCTTATCAAATCCTGAAAGCTTACTCTCCATTTCCTTAGTGACCAAAATGAATGTCTGGCAGGATCAGGAGATACTTGATCTGAGGTTGAGTATCTATTTTCATCAGTGTTGACAGAGTTAGCCTGGTCTTACTGAGGTGATGATTTGCCGGATCAATCTTTGTACCACAAGCTGCTTAAGATATTCTGGATATAGACAAGGTACACTTCCAAGTCCATTAGCTCTTGAGAGAGCTTTGTCTTCTATATTCATATACATACATATACACGTATACGTATATATCTCCATGCAAATTCAGTTTCGGATACTCCCCTAATAATTTTTCCCTTGCCTTCCTCTATCTTCTACCTTATTAACCAGTAGAAATAAATTTAATATGTCCAGTAATATCCAGCTTTGTAAATATTCACTAAAGGCTTTGATAGTTTAATTTCCTAATGAATTATAATGTTACAATCACCACTGAACTTGGTTATTAAACATATTATCAACCATTGTTTTAATAATTGATTCAATGTGGAATGTAGAAGAAATAGGAACGTGGATATGAAGAAACAAGAGACAGTCTCTTTTTAACTAAAAATGTGAATTCACTTCAAATTGCTATATTTTAGATATCATCTATAAGAAAATAAAGGAGGGTGCCTGGATGGCCCAGTTGTTAAGCTTCTGCCTTTGGCTCAGTTTATGATCCCAGGGTCTTGGGTCAGCCCCACATCGTGCTCCCTGCTCAGTGGAAAGCCTGCTTCTCCCTATCCCACTCCTCCTGCTTGTGTTCTCTCTCTCATTCTCTGTCAAATAAATGAATAAATAAAATATTTAAAAAAATAAGAAAATAAAGGAAGCATGGGATGATACAGGAGAAAAATGGTGAATATGTCTTTTGTTTTGTTTTTAAACAGGTAATACTGCGGCTCTACATGGAATGGTTTTGAGATTCTTAAATGAGGGAGGAAGTCTGCAATTATGTACCTGACATATTAGCACCTTCTCTAACCAACTTTATATTATTTGAAAAATAGGTATGAGCTGCTTAAGGAGACATCAGAACAAGAAGACACTAACTGAAGCAAGAATTCACATTTTCGGAGCTAAAAACATACATGAGAGTTATTGTCTTCAGAGATTTCTTAATAAGTTATTACTTTAACATTTTTATTATGAGATACTGATAGTAGCAACCTCTATATCTTAGTTTTCCTAACGATAAAAAGAGAATAATAATAATGTCACAAGCTTTTTAAATGATTGAATAGAACAGTCCATCTGGATAAGCACTCAACAAATATTAGCTCTTATTATTTGAGTTACACAGATCAAAGTGATGATAGGGTTCCAATTAGTTTACAAACTTGTAAGCTTTACAAAAAAGAAGAAAGGAGGAACTTTTAAGAAATTGTCTTAGGAAAAGTGCAGGAATATATATTAGTATGGCTATTTTAATAAATGAATATACAAGAATAGTATTTCTAAAACTCCAACTCACAATATGTAAATTAAATGGCATTTCAGTATCTCTAAATTAAACATATGTCATTCATCTATATAATGAAAAATTTATAACTATAGAATTTAATACTGAAATATTATAGCTATGCATAATTAAACACATATTTTAAATTCTCTATAATTATCAGGAACAATAGTTGTATCAGCCACTCTTCTTCTTAGTGTATCAGCACTCTTCTCTCCCACTCTGTTTTTTGTTTTAAGTAGGCTCCACACCCAGTGTGGAGTTCAGTGAAGGGCTTGAACTCATAACCCAGAGATCAAGACCTGAGCTGAGATCAAGAGTCAGATGCTTAACCTACTGAGCCACCAAGGCACCCCTTCTCCTACTCTTTTGGGGTCTTTTCAGTGAGCAATTCATTTCAGCCTTGACATGATTGCTGAAATCACCAGACAAAAGGAAGAGAGGAGGTTAAGGCAGGTTTTATACTGTGCAGCCAAATATTTTTTCTGCCTTTTTTTCCTCAACTAATCTAGAATCTTGGGAGAGGTGATTTGGAAAGAGGTGCCATTTGTAACTCCAGAACTGTTTTTGGACCACCTGTCACTTCTGTAATAGCAGTAATAATAATGATAATGATTTCAATAGAACAGCTAACATTTACTTGTGCTCCCAGTGCTAATTTCTTTAACATACCCCTTGTCATTTCAATCTCACAGTATGTTGAATTACATGTGATCATCACTACTTTACTAATGAGGACCCTAAGGCTTATAAAAATTAAGTAACTCACCCAAGATCCCATAGTAGATAATTGGTAGAATCAAAATTTAAATTCTGTCGATAAAGCCTGTGCTCTTCCCACTGTGTTATGCTACAGTTGCTGCAAAATACATTACATCGTGGGGGCTGCGATGATGCCACTTCCTTTCATCTCTGATAGTAATGAGAAACCCAAAGGCATTTATTAAACTAAGAGCAGATTTAGCGTAGGGAGTTCCTTGATAGCTATGCTCTTCTATTTCACCTTACTGGAAAATTTCAGATGTGTGTTAAGAAATAAAATGGTCAGGCACCTGAGTGGCTCAGTTGGTTGAGAGACTGCCTTACGCTCAGGTCATGATCCTGGAGTCCTGGGATCGAATTCCGCATGAGGCTCCCTGCTCAGCAGGGGATCTGCTTCTCCCTCTGACCTTCCCCCTCTCTTGCTCGTTCTCTCTCTCAAATTAAAAAAAAAAAAGGAAGAAATGAACAGGATCATTATTTTTCACTCTCACAGCATGTATTCATGTAATTGAAATAAAAACAATTTTAAATAAAATTTATAATATTTTAAAAGATAAACACCAAACTTCTAACACATTAAAGATAAAATTAATGGAAAGGAAGAACACATTCCAAAACTTACCACAATTTTTTAATTGTTTTGTTAAATTTGTTAAAATAATTGTTTGTTTTAATTGTTTTGTTAACAAACAAAAAATTAAATTTATAGACACGTAGTATGCTTTTCCCAACTAAAAAATAATTGGGATTACTTACAAAATATTTTATAAACAAGGTATTATTATATTCTTTGAAAATGAAAGAGTAGGGACTAAATTACAGAAAAAGATTATTAAAGAAGATTTTATAATGTCAGAAATTATGATAATAGGTATTATATCAGTTTTCATCTGTTATCATTTATTTATAAAACCTGTTCTTGTACCTACCTACAGAGTATATTTTAAAACAAAAATAATCAACACATTTACAAACTTTTATTGGTTGTGTTTATAATAATATATGGCAAAGTAATTTTTCTTTATTTCTAAACGTATGTTCAAAGTCTTTACTTATACATCTCAGATACTTCTGAATCCATTTTTTCTGGACCTATCCAGTACAGAGAAATGTTTATGAGTTTAAACTTTTTTTTTTTTTTTTAAGAGAGGAGAAAGTAGAGGGCAGTGGTGGGAAAGTAATCTTTATTTAGTCTCTTTATTTTAAAATCCTCTCCTCCATTAAAAAAGTATATATGGCTAAAATACTATTCCCAGTAACTTCAGGATAAAGTAAATGCTATCACCTTATTTTATATAAATAAAGGAGATAAGTTCAAAGTCTACAGTTACTTTTTCTTAGCATCTTCTGCATTTTAAAAAATTTATTGTAAAACAAAATAAAAATTATCCTATTTATATATTTTAACTAATTTACTTTTCTTTTTATTCCATTTCCTTTTTTGTAATTAACCTTACCAGAATGTTACTAAATTTAAGATTTTTATACCAAAATGTCAAGAGTTTGAGTATACATATTAATGATTGTCTATGTGGACATGTAAATATATAGATTAGAATTCTCATATAATTATACTCATATAGAAAAAATAGGGTACTATGAACTATGAAATATTTTATACCTGGGGTTGGACATTCCATGTTACACATTATAGAGATAAATTTTACTATGATCAGGTCCTAATTTTAAGCCACTTGGGACTTTCTTTGGAATTTTTATGTCTAGTGAGTCAGGATGAAGTTAATTCATATGAAATATTAGTCTTTTTAAAACTAATTCTTCTAAAAATATTAATGGAGAACAAAAAGGATAATTATTTCATAATTTTCTCAATAAATATTTCTGTAGGTCTATATGATTAAAAACAAGACATTAAATTTGTGCATTAAAATTTTAAGTAATTAACATTTACAAAATAATTATTAATCATGTGCTATAAAAGATGACAAAATGAAGGCACTTACATGGCCTTTCACTCCCAATGGTTTAGGGCTATTCTGAACACAGAGTGATATTTTACTATTCAGAGATGAATTATAATTCTTCTTACATTGAGTGTCTCAATGTAAAAGAGAAGCAAATTAGAGTCAGTACTTTTTCATTGCATAATAATAATGTATGCAAGAAATAATATTCAGGGGCGCCTGGGTGGCTCAGTTGGTTAAGCAACTGCCTCCGGCTCAGGTTGTGGTCCTTGAGTTCCGGGATTGAGTCCCACATCGGGCTCCCAGCTCCACGGGGAGTCTGCTTCTTCCTCTGACCTTCTCTCCTCTCGTGCTCTTTCTCGCTTTCTCTGTCTCTCAAATAAATAAATAAAATCTTGAAAAAAAAAAAGAAATAATATTCAGGTACCAGGAATAGCATGAAACAACTGTAACTTATACTTTTTAAACACTGAAATCAGTATTTAAAAATTAAAAAAAAAATTTCAATATGGAGGCAATTCTGAGCACAGAAAGATGTTTTACTACTAAGATATGAGTTACAATTCCTCTAGAAAGAAAATAGAAGTAATAAGCAAAGTGTCAATAAAGATAGATCTGAATGGTTGAAAATGAATGCCATGGAGAACACCTATATCTCCAATTCTGCAGAGCAGATGACACAGCTTTGGTATACGGGGATATTCACAGAACATTTAGCTTATGGAATGGAAGCTATGTTATTGGAGGTACATTTGAGGAGATTTTGGTGTTGAATGAGTTGATGAAATTTCTGGAAAATGATGATGCTGCCAATAAGATATGAGTACGTCCAGTAGAACCAGAAGTAATGCATTACTCAGCATTACACAGCAATACTGTCTGTGCTTATTAGGAAATGAGAAAATCTTGTTGAAATAATGCTATTACCTAATGGAATATGGCAGGGAATAATAGGAGTTCATGTGCTTAGAAGATGCAGTGTTAAGCACTGGAAGAGGTAATGTGTCCCGAGATCCAGCAGTGCAAAATGGAAGCAGAAACATCTGGCGGAAATGGTGCCAGTGCCTGTGAGCGTTAGTGATACTCAATCCACTTTTACTGTTATATTGTGGTATGCATTTCTCCTAAAATCTCAGTGGGTTAACACCAGTAAACATTGACTTCTCATTCACACATAGGCCAAAGGTAGACTGTGGCTCTGTTCTAGACTATATACTCTCATTCAAAGACACAACTAAAAAAGTACTGCTTTGGACATATTTCATTCCGATGACAGGCAACAGAAGCCTAAGTGACTAAGCTGATCCATGCAATCATTATGAAGCTTCTTCTCAGACCTGGCAAAAGTCACATCCAGAAAAATATGTCACAGGTCGAGTCTGCCAATGGTATATTTAAAATACACTAAAGGCATCTTATGCATAAAGGAAACCTAACACACATCATACTATGTAACATGAACATTTCATTCAAAATTTGTTAAAGTATCAATGTTATTTATTTATTTTGCTTAAACATACATAATAGTTTATAATAAACATTTATTTGCCAACTTAGGGTTAACCAAAAATAGGTTAAAGGGGCAAGGCCATTTAATTTCATATAGATTTACTGGTTGATCTTTCTGGTGTTAAGCCACCATCTTTTTTTTTTCAATAGCTATAGTAATGAGTTTTCTTAAAGTAGGTTGGAAATTTATAAACTTGCAGAGTAATGTGAGTGATGAAGCATTTTAGAACTGAATGATTTTTTTTCCTAATCTAGTTTCCAAATATATTACATAAAATGTCAAAATGAGAGTTTTAAAGAATGATATGCACCATATCATGTAAATGTATCATATCCTATAGATATAAAAATTATTAATATTTTGCCACATTTGCTCTAAATTAGTCAACCATGCCTTTTAGTCACATCTGTAGCTATTACTAATAGTGTTCCAATGAGTAAATTGGTAAGTTTTGGTTTCCCATTTACTAAAGTATATTTCCCTTCTTTATAGATTTCTATTTCTCTTCTGTGTATATTTGTTAAATTCAAACTTTCATTGCGTTTACTTTAGAGATGAAGATACTCAAACTGAAAAAATGGTATTTATGCAACTAAACATGTGTTCTAAAGATATTATTGGTTAAAGGGCTATCTCACTGCTTACTATCTCACTTCTATTGTTAAGTGTCAAAAGTGTATAATTACTTATAAAACACCTGTATCACAATTGACACACATGTTGAACTACTGTTTTATTGTGATTCTTCATGATACCTTTGTCTTTTTATATGGTCATATTCATTGATCAGGTTTAGAGCAGTATTTCTTCTCTAGGCATGCTATTTCATATATGTTACAACTATGAAATCAGATGCATATTTGTGATGATATTTTCCTTTTCCTTTACATGGATTTATTGGCAATTATGTTGGCTATGACAATTTATTTATTTATTTGTTTGTTTGTTTACTTAAGATTTTATTTATTTATTTGACAGAGAGGAGAGAGACCACAAGTAGGCAGAGAGGCAGGCAGAGAGCCCCAAGCGGGGCTCAGTCCCAGGACCCTGAAATCATGACCTGAGCGGAAGACAGAGGCTTTAAGCCACTAAGCCACCCAGGTGCCCCGGCTAGGACAATTTATACTAAGGGTCATAATTCAATCAATTTACAAATCTATAAAAGCTTCATGTATTCAATGAGGTTGTTTTTTATCTAAAATAAAGCAAAACATTCACTTTAAGCATGAGTCATGTATATGCTTAGGACATGGGTCTTTAGTAAAATATCTATTCATTTTACGGAATAACCTCATATACTAATTATGAAGAGCTCCAATTCTGAAAAATATTCACTTTAAATTGTGCACGCCTCACTTTTATTTACTTCTTAGATAGTGAATTTCTTTGGGTGTGGTATTATTTTTGAAAATCAGAAAGTCATTCAGGTAAATACAAAACTATCTTTAAGTGATAATTCCTAGGAAGAAACCATTAATAACATAACAAGATTCACATTTCATGCAGAAATTCATAAAACTGAGAATTGTTTCATTTTTCCCAATGAAAACTGCCATTCAAGGGGCCAGTGTCAACAATTTATTCATCTCCTTATTCTGCAATTATCCACATAACTATATCATATATATTTTATTTAATATTTTATAGTATTTCTATATATCCAAAAAAGAAATGACATGTAAATGTTTTTATAATTTCATAATTCTTTAAAATCTGAAATAGTTTCATGAAAGCAACAGTGAAACTACTCATGGGGACTTTTATCAGTACTCTCATAATCAAGAACAATCTATAAGGGAATTGCAGAACAGCATAAATTAAAAACAAAAATTCAAGAAATGGAAATGTTCTTGGGGCACCCGGGTTGCTCAGATGGTTAAGCTTCTGACTCTTAATCTTGCTTGAGTCATAATCTCAGGTTTGTGAGATGGGGCACCAGGTTAGACTCCCCATTTGGCACCATATCTGCTTGTCCCTCTCCCTCACCTCCTCCCATCCTTAATGCATGGTCTCTCTCTCTAGAATGGGTGAATAAATAAAATCTTTAAAAAAGAATTTTTTTAAAAATGCACATGTTCTTATCATTGTGAAAGAAGAGTGAGGTCCTAGGCTCAGAAAGAACACAGTTACCATCGAAATTTGTTTTTTATATGTTCCTTTCTAGAGGAGTAAAGCTTAAAGTTCCTAAGAAAGTCAAACACAGCAAAGAAAATATTGTGTACTCTTATCATATATATAATGTATATGAATAAGCTGTCTGTATGTGGTAGCCTTATTTGTCTTTTGTTTTCTTGTTTTCTTTCCTTTTTTTTGTTGCTATTCTTGGTTTACATACTATATTGATGAAATGCCTCACATTTTTCAGACCCATCAAAAAATATATTTCAATTTTATGCTGAAGAAAATAAGTAATTCAAGTTTGTATAAACCTCAAGGTGGAGACAGTATATTTAGATTAATAGAGTAGAAATGTACATAATGATCATTTTCATTATATTTGATTAATATTTTTAAGCATTAATGTCAATGGAAAGTTTCAGCTAAAAGTATGCCAGTTATATACATATCCACATGATTGCATTTATTATTATTATCAGACTGAATTGTTTGCTGTATTAAAAAAATGGGTCAAATATATGATTTATAGAGAATATTTTTCAGAAAATTCACTATCTGAAAAATGATCCACCAAATTTCCAAAAAATGGTTGAAGGAAAGAGATAGGGGGATAAAGCTTTCAAAGAGAATTTTTGTAAAAAAAGAGATTTAGAAGCTTAACAATACAGCTATTGGACTCTTAATATATACCAGACACCCTACTGTGAGCTTTACATATATTTTTCAATTTTACAATTTAAAAAGTGTTTCATCAAAAAAAAAACACCTATAAGGTAGGTAATATTTCCATTTTTCAGATGAACAAAACTAAAAAGTGACACATCTTGCCTAAGATCACACAGCAGAAATTGTGAAAGGGCAACTCTATCCAAGACTGTATGATAGCAGTCATATTTGCTCATATTCCACATTTGTGCACTACTGGGTATTTAACTACTTATTAGCCAGGGTTCCCCAAAGAAACAAAACCAATAAGATATATGTATTATTCTGTCCATGCCTTTATATTCTCATTTTAAAAGAAGGAGATTAGAAAATCACACTGTGAAATTTTTGTAAACTTTTAAAATCTAACTTCTTAATTCATGTAAATAAAATATAGCACATGTAAATTATATGTATTATTATTACATATATATGTATATATTACACACACACCTCTCTCTCTATATATATATATTATTTATATATATATAAATAATATATGCCATACACACACACACACACACACACAAATTTAGTATGAGGAATTGGCTCACTTGACTGTAGAAGCTGAGATTTTCATTACCTGCTACCTGTAAGCCAGAGACCAGAGACAGCTGGTGATACAGTTCTAGTCCTAGTCCAAAGGCTGAAAACCAGAAGAGCAAATGGTGTAAGATCAATGTTCCAGCTCAACAGAAGCAGCTAGAAAACACATTTGTTAAACTGTGTATTATATTCCTATAAACTTTAAAAAAAAAATCTAAACTCTTAATTCATGTGAATGAACAATGACACAAAAACATCCGATTAATTTTTTAAGCTGTGTAGATTTTTCAGCTAAAAGAATGCAAATACATGAATTCCATTAAAACTTTTTGAATATATATAGAAATGAGGTATTTAATTGAGGAAAAGCCATGTTATTTAAATAGAAAATTTATGAATGAGAATTGACAAATTTCTATATCTGAAACTCATGTTTCTTAAAGGTGTAAATATTGTGGCAATAGTGAGGGGAAAAAAAATTGATCTTTAGGTGGCACTTTAGTAATCTAATCATTATGTATTGATACTCTGGAGCAACGTCATAGTTGACAGGATCTCACCAACATATCACAACTGGCCAGAGATGGTCATCAAAGAAAATATTTAATAGAAAACTTCAAGATACAAATGTAGTGGTCCGAAGGGTCACATGCACCCAAATGTTTATAGCAGCAATGTCCACAATAGCCAAACTCTGGAAAGAACCCAGATGAACCCAGATGTCCATCAACAGATGAATGGATAAAAAAGAGGTGGTATATATATATACACACACACACACACACACACACACACACACACACACACACACAATGGAATACTATGCAGCCATCAAGAGAAAAGAAATCTTGCCATTTGCAACAACGTGGATGGAACTAGAGGGTATTATGCTAAGCGAAATAAGTCAGTTAGAGAAAGACAATTATCACATGATCACTCTGATATGAAGAATTTGACAGGCAGAGCAGGGGGTTATGGGGGGGTGGGGAGGGGGTGGGGAAGAGAAATGAAACAAGATGGGATGGGGAAGGAGACAAACCATAAGAGACTCCTAAACTCACGAAACAAACTAAGGGTTGCTGGGAGGTGGGGGGGTAGGGATATGGACATTGACGAGGGTATGTGCTATGGCAAATACTGTGAAATGTGTAAGCCTGATGATTCACAGACATGTACCCTGGAGCAAATAATACATTATATGTTAATAAAAATTAAAAAAAAAAAGAAAACTTAAAATCTATTCAGTATAGGTTTTAATTTTTGGAGGTTTTTCTCTCTTTAAAGTAAAATATATTTAGTAATTTATGAATAATATTTTAATATCTTATTTTTTATTATAATTGTCAGCTATATATTCTATTGAGTACTATTAAAAAGTTTTGAATCATGAACATTTTAGAAACTTTAAAAAAATGAAAATACTCCAAATATTTATATCTAGAAAATTGTTCATTTCTACCACAGTAGTAGAAACATTCTTTTAATTATGTCAACATAAGAGCAAAAAATTCTTTGAATTTACCATCTTTGGGGTAACATGGCTTTCTTGCTCTATAAAACATACTTTCACACTGTATATTTCTAAAAAGTGTCAATTCATTTATGAATGTCTGCCACTTATCTATTAAAATGATTATAAACTAGTATTACTTGTGGTGTCTAAATAGTCTCTCGATCAGATGGGGGCCCCCAAATGTGGAGTGATGATCTGGTAGAAGCCAGTGGTGAAGGAGGTTAAAGAATTCACCTGAGGTAGAACAAAGGACAGAGAAGTTTATTGAATCCACCACAAGGGAGCATGGGCAGGACAGCAGAGGAGAGGTTGCCTGCAACAAGGTAGTGGGTGGGGGCTGTTTTTAATGGGGGAAGATTAGGAGATATGGTGTCCTATGGAATTCTCCCTTTTCTGGTAACTGTGCCTCGTTGTAAATAGCCCATTGTCAGTTAGGGCCTGTGGATATTTTGAGGTGGGCTGCCCAATGGGCCTGTCTGTATCAGCCAGGTGGTCACTCTGTGGCCCTTTCTACATTCCATCGCTCAGGCCTGTTTGCCTAAAAGAGGCCTCTACATGCCTTTCATAATCTTAGAATTTAGCAATGCCATTTTATTGCCATTATCTTTCCCTGAAAAGAGATGAACAAAATGGTGATTAAAACTAAAACAATAAAAAATGTCATATGTTATTAATGCCCAGGTTAAAAGGCATTGTAAGTGTAATGACATAAGTTTGAAACTTAGGTGATGGCTCCTATATTTTGAGTAATACTCAACATACCAATGTTTGGAGGCTTAAAAAAGGTACCAGACTGTAAGCTGGAGACCCAGGAAAATGAGTGGTGTTAATCGAGTCTGATTCCCAAAGCCTGAGAACCACGGAGGCCAATGGTATATATATATTTGCCTAAGAGCCAGGGTTATAATTCAAATAGGCAGGCAGAAAGAGAAAGAATCTTCTTAGGTTGCTTTGTTCTATTTTTGCTTTGGCTAGATAATGCTCATCCACCTTGGGGAGGGCAATCTACTTTATGAGTCTACTATTCAAATGCTAATCTCATCTGGAAAAACCTTCACAGACTCACCTAGAAATAATGTTTAACTCAGGTGCTCTGTGACCCAAACTGACATGTAAAATTAACCATCCCAAGTCCACCCCTGGCCAACTTGTCACATGTAACAAATGTCTTTAACCCATACTTAATCTCCATAAAGACAATAACAAGGTCACAATTCCACTTAACATGATAACAACTACCTTACAAACAACCAAAAATGTACTAACACCCTCCCCAAAAGAGAAAGTAAAGTTTTTAAATGATATTAACTCCTCCTGATAGCTTCTAATTTAAATACTATGGTATAAAATTAACATACTTAAATACTACAATATAAAGTCAATACATCTTATATCACATGATAAGGGAATAAAAAGAAAGAAACAGAAAGTGCAGATATCTGCTACATGCATCCATATATACCCATAAATAAACATATTTATAACAAAATAAAGAAGAAAGTCCTTATGAAAATTACAGTTCTCCTTTCTATAACTGGTCACACAGCCATAGCTAGTTTAGCTAGTTTTATAACTATCTTCTTACGTCACTCACTCTGTTCCCTTTGTTTTCGGCAAGCACCGCAGCTGGTCAAGGTTCTTCACCTGGGGTGACTCAAACCTTCATTTCTGAAAAGTCTGGGCCATTAGTAATTGCATGTGAATTGGAATGTTGTAGTTTCCCATTGACCGTAATCACTGGATAAGATAATAGTTAGAGACATCCTGAGGGATCTCTTGTATTCCAGATATATTCATCCTTCAGCCATTATGGAGTAGTAATCCAATTTTCTTTTGGTATTTAGGATCAATCACTCCAGTCAGCACCATTTCTTCTTTGCCTGTGATTTAGAGGCATATGAGGAGCTCAAAGTATCTAAGTGATAGTTTTAACTTATAGTTCAATGGAATGGAACTGTGTCTTGGTGGAAGCATTCTTCTCTCTAGGACTAAGACCTTTAGGCCAACAGAACATAAAAGGAACAGGAGGCAAAAATTTTGCTAGTGGTTCACTAGGTATAATAGTGAGTAATGCCACTCTCATTTCTACCTCTTTTTTCCTAGACCATGAATCCCAGCTATGGAAGAAATAGCACCATATACTGGATGCTGATTCAGAGCATAGGAGCCTTCTGAATAAACCTGCCCCAGCCCTGCAAGGTATTACCACCTAGCTGGCCCTGTGACTGAGTGTTCAAAAAGCCACTCCATCATTCTTGATGCCAACTGCTTCAGGAGAGTGGATAACCTGGTAAGACCAGTGAATGAATTCTATGCACCTGAACCCATGGCCATGTTTCATTTGCTGTAAAGTTCCTTGATCAGAGAAAGGCTGTATAGAATACCATAATCATGGAGAAAGTATTCTGTAAATCCACAGATGGTAGTTTTGGCAGAAGCACTGCATGTAAGGAAGACTAATTGTTTCCAGAGAGTCTGTTCCAGTAAGGTACAAAACACTAACTCTTCCAAAATGGAAGCTATTCAACGTAATTAACCTGTCACCAGGTAGTTGACTGATCACCCCAGGGGATAGTACCATATTAGAGGATCAGTGTTGGTTTCCACTACTGACTGATTGAGCACTCAGTGGTGGCCATAGCTAGGTCAGCCTTGATGAGCAGAAGTCCATATTGCTGAGCCCATGAATAATTTCCATCTCTGTCACCATGGCTACTTTATTCATGAGCCCATTGGATGATAACGGGAGTGGCTGTGGAAAGAATCTGTAATCCATCCAGTAGATATCTACTCAGTGGATATCTACCCACTGAGATACCAATCCTATCCTATCCTATCCAATCCTATCCACTTGATTATCAAAATCCTCTTCTTAAGGTCATGGAATATAAATATTTAGTATGAGATCTTAAGCAATAATTTTCCTAGGTTCTGAGCTTATGAACAAAATACTAAAGCAGAGATGGTTTGAGAGATATGTTATTCGATGTCAAAGAAAGGGTTAACACATGGCTCATCTGATATCAAACAAGGTTCCTAAACCATTTGCAAGTATTCAAATGAAAATGAAAAAGCTTACCTTCCTAGGCATATGTTATTTTAGGTAATCTGTGATTTGGAACTATTTATATACTAATTACTTTTTAAAAACTTTTCAGAGGGGCACCTGGGTAGCTCAGCTGTTTAAGTGTCAGCCTTCGGCTCAGGTCATGATCCCAGTGTCCTGAGATTGAGCCCCACATTGGGCTCCCTGCTCAGTGGGGAGCCTGCTTTCCCCTTCACTTCTCCCCCCAAGCTCATTGTCTCTCTCACTCTCTCTCCTTATCTTGCTCTGCACTCTCTCTCTAAAATAAATAATTTTAAAAAATTAAAAAAAAATAACCTTTCACAGAATAGTTTTTTTATTATAATTGTCAGCTATATATTCTATTGAGTATTATTAAAAAGTTTTGAATCATAAACATTTTAGAAACTTTAAAAAAATGAAAATACTCCAAATATTTATATCTAGAAAAATGTTCATTTCTACCACAGTAGTAGAAACATTCTTTTAATTATGTCAACATAAGAGCAAAAAATTCATTGAATTTACCATCTTTGGGGTAACATGGCTTCTTGCTCTATAAGCAAGTTTGGCTTATCCATATCTTTAGTTTGGCCTTATCCATATCTAATTTTTTAAGTATAATAAGGATTCAAAAACATGGAATATACATATTTGGGGTGCAGTATATTTATCAGTAATAGTAAAAATACTTCTCTACTATCCATTTTGTTGATAAAAGCAGTCTCTATCTCAAAGTGGGGTCACCAAAGAGGAAGAGTGATTTTTATAGATTTTTCTATCTTCATGCGATGGTAACAGCTTTTTTTCTTACTTCTCTTGACAATTTTTTACCAACACACCCAAAATTTCCTTTTCTTCTGTTTCTTGAAAGGGTAGAAAACAAGATAAAACAAAAATAAGAGGAAAAAATAAATCTGCAATATATGTATTGGACATTTACATATTGGAAATTTTGTTGGACATTTACATATTGGAAATTGTATAAGTTCCCCTCTAATTTAATATGGCAAAATCTTCCTGCATTATCAACATGTCCGATACAAAGTCTAACTTCAGGGATCCTGCTTTAGTCATTTTATTGCATGGTATGACCTGGATTATAATGATGACACAGAAATTTTTTTGTAGGAACTGGCTAGAAAATGTGTGATCAAGTGTTTGGTACATTATAAAGTGCTATTTATTTATCTCTATATTTATTTATTTTAAGGATTTTATTTATTTATTTGACAGAGAGAGATCTCAAGCAGGAGAGAGTCAGGCAGAGAGAGAGAGAAGGAAGCAGACCCCACTAATCAGAGAGCCTGATGCGGGGCTCAATCCCAGGACCTTGAGATCATGACCCAAGCGGAAGACAGAAGCTTAACCCACTGAGCCACCCAGGCACCCCTAAAGTGCTATTTAAATATAAAGAATTATTATTATTATTATATTAATAATCCCAAGTTCAGAATCATAACAGTTACTCAGCCATATAAGTAATAATATATCAGTTTGTGTGTTAATGAGAAATAAAATCCATTTCATTTACTACAGAAACAGAGGTTTAGAAATAAAATCTCCCAAAGACTCAGGACAACTTGAAAAGTTACCAAAGAGTAACCTAATATATCACCTTAATTCTTTATTAGCAGAATTTTATATATTTTGTTACCACATGGCTAAGTAGCTATAAATTCATTTCTTAAGAACATGACTTAAATAATTTTTCTATTTTTTTCATTCCATATTGTGTATCTAAAATATTTTACTGATTATTCCTTACCATTTTAAGATTCATTAAAATGAGGTTTTTTGTTTGTTTTGTTTCTTTTTAGAAAAAGAGAGCAGGTAGCTGTGTGGCCAGTGGGGGAGGGGCAGAGGAAAAGGGTAGGAGACAATCTCAAGCAGGCTCCATGCCCAGCACAGAGCCCCATGTGGGGCTCAATCTCAAGACCCTGAGATTGTGACTTGAGCCAAAACCAAGAGTCAGATGATTAACCGACTAAACCATTCAGGCATCCCTCATCAAAATCAATCTTATAAATAAATGAAAGAATTTAGGAAATTTGTATGGGAACAATGGAGAGTATACCTGTGCGTTTATACCCATTCCCTCATTCTCTTAATTTTACTGGCCATCTAGTAAAGTCTAGAACTCATTCTTTGTATATTGAAAAATAATGTCAATTTGATGGTGTATATATGTGTATTTATTGCATATGTATATTTATATATACTATATATGTTTTATATTATTCACACATATTTGTATGTATATTTAAATTTATGTGTATTTTATATGTATGCACGTATATTTGTATATTATAACATATGTTTTATATATATTATATATACTGTATATATTTAATATATTATAATTATATATAAAATATATAACAAATATTATAATTATATATAAATATATGTAATTATATATGTATATAATAATGTTTTCTCTTATGCAGAGTCATTCACAAAACCATCTTGCTTCATATATGCATCAAAAACTATAAGCTTGATTTTTTAAAAAACTGTCAATGTCAAGTGCATGCAAAATACACTTTAAAAGAGTAACTTTGTGAAAAATCACATATTAATAATTGTAATAAATACAATATGTAATATTGAGGTAACCATGGTACATTTCCTTCACCCAGTGGGATCCTGGAGAAATTTAAATAAGGATAGCAACTATTTGCATTGAATAATCTTGTTATACTTTATTGATGACATGGTGACTGCAATAAAATCATATTTAGGTAAATTAAAAGATGACACATACAGAGAAACGATCACAGTGATTATAAGAATGGAAATCACAAAATATTTTACCAATCTCCTTCCAAATCTAATATCAGCCTAGCAATAGGATAAACCCAGTAACAAAATAAATAAAAAATACTTATGATACTGTTACAGAGAATTCTATTTTTTAATATTCTAATCCACAACAGTAATACATTTAACATTGTGCTGTGAAGATCCTGAGGTATAGAAATTTTGCTTATTTATAATGCCATACTCTTATCAGAGGTTTTTCAGGAAAAGGGGATTATCTAAAAGAGTTTAATATAAATGACAGGAATAGAACTATGAAGTCATTATGCTAGTGGCTCTGGATCTTCAGTGTGCATACAAATCTCCTTGTATGCTTCTATAAAATGAATGTTTCAGCTAACCACCACAAATGGTCAGATGATTTGGTTGACTTTTGGCATTTGTGAGTCACAGTGCCCTACAATTTGCCAAGAAACACAGTCATTCTGTTGCAAGAATCCAAGGACTACATATTCAGAGAGTCTGTACTCTGCAAATTCAAAACCATTCTTTTCTTTTTTACATATAAATTCAGATCCAAGGTCCACAATGTAGAGGGATAAGGAACAGGAACTAGGGCAAACTGATGAGTAATGATTGTCTAAGATTATCTTACAAACACTGTAAGCCTTAATCTTTAAGATACTCAAAAAAACACTTGTTTGTGTTTAACTATTTGCAGACCCTTTTCTAAATATAGTTAATAAATGCTAGGAAGAAAACCCAAACTGTGTAAGAGAATGGATATGGAGAGGAGGTTACAGTGAGATAGGATAGTCTTAGAAGTCTTCTTAGATAATCTGATTTTTGAGTAGAGGCTTCAATTTGTAGGATTTTACAGAACATCCCTGGCAGAAGAAACAGCAAGAACAAAAGGCTTGAAGCAGTGACATACTTGATATGTTTCAAGAATATCAAGGAGGCCAAAGTGGTGGAAAGGAGTAAGCAAGTCAGAGAAAAAAAGAGATGATTCAGTTGAGGTAACCAAAAGCTGTATTAATGAAGCCTTCAATTCTTACTTAGTGATATGAAAATATTTCTTTATCCTTTTCTGTTCGCAAGAAGCATGACCCTCCAAATATCTGGGAGGATTTATCAGGGCATGTGGGTCACTCCCTGACCCCATGATACATCACCATTCACCTAAGGGTACTGACAGAAAGAACCAATCTCATAAAAATAAAAGTAGATGCAAAAAGAATTTTAAAAAGAAATAATTTAAATGACAAGCCAATGTCAAGACTAATAGAAAAACCAAAGAGAGAATGACATATGGATGTATGAAACATGGTCTATTCCCTTATTATACCAAAACTCTATCCTAAACAAAAGGCAGCACTTTGGGATTGATCACATATTTAATAACATATGGCTGACTTTGGTTGTACTGTGGAGAAGAGACTTTAGCGGGCTACAGGCAAAAGTGGAGAGGCTTGCTAGGAAGAAAAAAAGATGATTGTGACTTGGATAAGATGAAAATGGTAAGAGTGTTCAAATTTTACACATATTTGAAATTAGAGCCCAAGCATTGGTTGACAGCGTGTGGAAGAGGAGCACTTGTAACTTTCTCTCTCACATGTCATATTTTGGGGTACACAACCAATTGAAGATCTGGAAAAGTGGTGAGGACTGGCTCTTAATAATTTGCCTGTCTTCATCAATATGATCTCAGGAACTGCTTGCATCTGAAACTATAGATTGTATAAGCATTGGGCAGGGAGGCTGAGACTAGAGTAAGGGGGTTGGGGATGAAGATTAACGCAGAGTGGTCACACACTGTTTTTTTTCTGGTACATAGACCAAAATTGGGTTCCCACTTTCTTTTTAAAAAGACAGTTCATACATTTTTAAAATATTATTTTTGTTAACATACTTAAATTATATCTTTCAGTGCTATGTTAAAGAAATTTCTATGTTCATTGTTGCTTTACAGCATTTACAAAAAATACATGAATTTATTTCAAATTATTAGGTGATTAAAGTGAAGTTCACTGAAGTGAGAAAAACTTTCTTTCAACTTTTGAGAATTGCAGAAGTTGCAAAAAAAAAGTAATACATGGATCCTTTTTTTTAGCCAACTCCTTAGTAAATGTTTTGTAATCCACATAGGAATGTTAAATCTCCCTCATATAGGTTTACTCTCAGTGAATGAAGTTGAAGTATCCATTATTCAATTTTATGGTCTGTTGCATCCAACAAAATATGATTTGTAGGACTGAACCAGACTATTTTATGTATAAATGCAATTCTGTTTAATCCACTAATTTCTAAAGGATAGTCCAAGAGAAATACTTTATTTGAACTTTTGACCATGAGAATTTAATCTCCAGTATTAAACATATGAAAAATAGGAAAGAAATAAAGTTCCATAGATTTTATTTTGAAAATTGTTCTTCATGTGTAAAAAATTCTAATTATGTGAATCATTTTACAACACTTTTCTCTGTAATATCTACATTATCTACATATAAATTAAAAATAAATGCTGTAACTTTTTTTATGATTGATATTTCCCATATCCTTACAAATATACATATTTAGGCCAATACACACATGAGAAAATCTTGGTCTGTTACAATTAATAACTTCTACAACATCCAAGAATGAGGCTAAAGCTTGTTTAAATGTAAATATTTGGATAGATATAGCACTTCATATAAATATATTTATACTATTAGAATATCTTAATTTCTTGGTGGGATCAGAGTATGATTTTTCATATTTTTCAGTTAGTTTTCAATACCATGTAAAAAAGAATAAATAGTTATTAGAATTCTCATTGAACATAAAGATTCATCTAAGATCAATTTGTATAAAGTTCATTTCATTCTAAATATTTATACATATTGATATCAACTAAGTATAAATTGACAATGATAAATAACTTTTTCCCTAATTAGACTTGTTTAGATCTATGTTAGAATTAATGTACTTTTTTTTTTTTAAGCATATCTATTTGCAGTGTCAGGAGACAAAATAAAGTTAGTCAGTCCATTTAGATTTTTCTTTCAAAATATCTATGCTAATTTTTCATTTAGACAGTTTGTAAACCATACTCTGAACTACTATTAAACTATCAGCAGAATCAACGTGACAGAATAAAGGTAAAAAGCGTACTCTGAGTCAAATTTTTGGGAATCTCTTCTTAAATCAAACCTAATCTTAGATTCTATACAGCCTGATGATACATTTAATTACATTGCAGGTTTATATGGTTCTTAATTTCATGAACTCATGAAAGAACATCTGGTTTGCTATACTAAAATCATATTTTTTCTCATTTCTTCTGTAATGGATTTGATTTAATGATGGCAGTTTTCACTTTTATACTGATGGACTCTTTTACCTTGTCATTTGATATACCATATGGTGCCTAGGTGACAATGAGGCAATAATTAAAAAATGAATTGTGACAACTATATTGATTTAATATCAGGTATCTTAAATTAGGTTAGTCAGCACAGAAGCTCTTTTAGACCTCACTTTTCGTAAATTTGATTCTTTATTAACATCTTTGCTTACACTTTTCTTTCAGTTAATCTATTCATCTCTTCTTCCACCAACATGATGAAGAACCACATGATTTAATGTTAGCTTCAATCTGATTTTTTACATATGTAAATAACAGATATTACATCAATTAATGCTTGAAAGTTTTAAAATAAATAATTGAATCAAAAAGAAAACCTCTAAAATCTTCATAACAATCTTACTTATTTTTATTACTCCATTATTTCATAAACTCATGAACTTACTTAATATTCTGTTCCACACTAAGTAGTGTTACAGCTTTGATGCAGCATATTAACAAGAGACACTTTGATTTCTAATTGCATTTAGAATATATAATCCCCTAGACCTAAAATGTGAAATAATATTTTAGTTATTGTTGCAATAAAATAATTTCTGCATTACGTTAGTTTCACTTTTTCCTAAATTAGTAATAGTGCTGTACCAATTTATAGTCTCACCAACAGTATACAAGGTATCCCTTTCTCCACATCTTCATCGGCACTATTTTTTGTCTTTTTGATAATGCCCATTCTGCCAGACATGAAGTGATAGTTCATTATAGTTTTGATTTGCATTTCCCTGATGATTAGTGATGTTGAACATATTTTCATATGTCTGTTGGTCACTTGCATGTCTTCTGAGAAATGACTATGCAAGTCCTTTGTTCATTTTTAAATCAGGTTATTTGGTATAGCCATATGGTAAACCGTATGGAAGTTCCCCCCAAAATTAAAAATAAAATTACTTTATAATTTAGCCATCCCTCTTTTGGGTGTATATCCAAAGGAAATGAAATCAGGATCTCAAAGAGGTATCTGCACTTCCATTTTCTTTTCAGTATTATTCACAGTAGCCACTATATAGAAACAAACTAAAAGCCCATCATTGCATAATTGGATAAAGAGAATGTGGTGTATATGTTTGTGTGTATATATAAAACTTATATATACACACAAACATATATATATGAATTGGAATATTATTCAACCTTAAAAAGGTAAAAATGCTGCCACTTGCAACAGCATGGATAAACCTGGAGAACATCATGCTAAGTGAAATTAGTCAGATGTGGAAAGACAAATATTGCATGATCTCCCTTATATGTGGATCTAAAAGAGTCTAATCATAGAAGCAAAAAGAGAATGGTGGTCACCATAAACAAGTGGGGTAAGGAAAGGGGAGACGTTCGTCAAGGGTACAAAGTTTATTGTGCAAGATAAATAAGTTTTAAAGATCTAATATACAATAATGTGTTAAAAATTCTATACTATATACTTGAAATTTGCTGAGAAGGTAGATCTTAAGTATTCTCACCATATACACAAAAGAAAGAAAGAAAAAGAAAATGCTATAACTAGTGAGGTGACAGATATGTTAAGTAGCTTAAATACAGTAATTATTTCACAGTGTATATGTATGTCAAATCACTAAATTAAATATATAATATATTTAATATATATCTTAAATATATATAATTTAAACTTTTCATACCTCAATAAAGCTAGAAAATAAAATAAACTAATAATAATATAAACCCAGTTTCCAAAATCTAAACATCTCACTTACAAATATAATATAAACCAATCAGTATAACCTTTTCCAGACATTATGATGGCTTGAAATAATTATGTTTTTTCTATTTTGTTAATTTATTAAAGAAAACAATTTCTGAATTATTTAGATTTATTAATCAAATCTATTCTTTTTATTTTCTCTATCTCCTTAATTTATGCTTTTATCTTTATCATTTCTTCTTTGTGATTTTCTTAACTTATTCTTTGTCCTACAGAACATCAATTTTTTTTAATAAATATAAATCAAGATGATTACTTTTATGTGTGAATTTTTTTTAAAGATTTTATTTATTTATTTGACAGAGAGAGAGACATCAGAAGTAGGCAGAGAGGCAGGCAGAGAGAGAGAGAGGGAAGCAGGCTCCCCACTGAGTAGAGAACCTGATGCGGGGCTCGATCCGAGGAGCCTGAGATCATGACCTAAGCTGACCCACTGAGCCACCCACGCGCCCCTTATGTGTCAATTTGCCTATGCCATGGTATCCAGCTATTTGGTCAAACATTTCTAGGTGTTTCTTTGTAGTTGTTTCTTTAAATGAGGTTAACATTTAAATCAGTATATTTTGAGATAATTTTTAAAGCAGATTATTCTCCATAATGTGGTTAGGCCTCATTCTATCAGTTGAAGGCCTTAGCAGGAAAAAAAAAAAAGAAAAAAACAAAACCAAAAACAAAACCTGGACTCTCTGGAAGAAAAGGGAATTCTGCCAGATGACTCCCTTGGGACTCAAGTTACAATATCAACTCTTTCCTAGGTCTCTAGTCTGCTGGTCTACCCTACAGATTTTATTTTTTTATTTTTTTTTTAAAGATTTTACCCTACAGAATTCAGACGTGCTAGACTTTATAATCACGTGAGTCAGTTCCTTAAAATAAATATCTCCTCTCCCCTCTCTATCTATCTATCTATCTATCATCTATCATCTATCTATCTATGTTTTACGGATTCTGTTTCTCTTAAAGGCTACACTTCTCCTCTTGGTCACAGTTTAAATGCATTCCATAGAAGCTGGTATGTAGTTTTTGCTTTATTATAATTTTTTAAAGAAATTCTGTAATGTCCATTTGTATTTCCCCATTTACTCAACACATTTGTTATTAGAAGGATTGTTTTTAAATTTTTATATGGAAAGAATTTTTTTATCAAATATATATTGGCTATAAAAATACATGTTGACTACATAGAGCATAATTTAATGCTTAGCCAGAAAGCGTAGAATACTACCCTACTGCTGGGAACATCACTGCTGCCTCAAGAAGCAAGACAGAACACCACATACTGTATTATTGCAAAACTACAGTTTTGAAAGCAGATCACAGGTTACTAAGACCTATGGTCAAGGAATGGGATAGGCTGTAAAATAGTATGAGGGTACTTTTTGGCAGGGATAAAAATGTTCTGTATCATGATTATGATGGTGGTTATGCTACACTTGTTAAAATTAATTATACACTTAAAATTTGTTCATTATATTTAACTATTTTCTTCATCTTGATTTAACATAAAGGTGTCCCCAGAAAAAGAGAATAATTGCTCAAATGATAGTTTAATACTATGGCAGTGCCCTCTTCTCATTTTATACATTCAAGAAACTGAATGTTAAGTCTATACATGATTTTGCTAGGCCTCAGGGTATATAATTAAGTAAAGTAAAATATATCCTAACAAGAACTTAAAAATCTTCTTCTTTACCATCTAATTTCAATACCTATAGGAAAAGAGGCTGGTTCCAGAAACCAATTTCCTTTTCCAGCAAAGTATTTTGTTTTCACTTCTGTACATGATAAGCTGATCAAAGAATAAAATTGTGGGGAAAAGAGGTTTGTGTATAAAAGCATAAAAGAAAACATAGAAACAAAGACAAAAGGAAAAATGATAAAGAATATTTGTGTTTCTGAATGCATGAGTGACAGAAAGAAAACTTGAGGGAGAAATTTGAAATGATTTAGCAAAAAGAAAAAAAACAATTGATTTTAATGGAGTATGCTAGGATTTATACCGAGGTTAAAGTGTAGGGTGATGTGATTTAAAAAGCAAGTTAAATTTTTAGCTGCATTCTTCATATAGAAGAGTGTATATTCCTTCAGAATTGGCCTCAATTTAACTATTTATTTTAAGATGTATTTGTTTATTTTAGAGAGAGAGAATGCACGTGAGTAAGGGAAGGGACAGAGGGAGAGGAAGAGAGAATCTCAGGCAGACTCCCCACTGAGCATGAAGTCCAACACTGGGCTCCATCCCAGGACCTGAGCCAAAATCAAGAGTAGAACACTTAACCTACTGAGCCACCAAGGCACCCCTTAACTATTTGTGTGTGTGTGTGTGACTAATGATTTGAGATCACACCTCTAAGTTTCCAGACCAAAATGTAAACCAAATAGATAATTTTTAATTAAATCCAATTATTAATATATTACATATGCAATATATGATGGGAATCATTATAAATGTCATCTAAAATGGGGAACACGAGAGATTGAAACTGTTACTTCATAAATAAAGGTCTTATGTTATGGATATGTAGAAAGAGAAATTAATTGTGTTTAGGTGCATTTGAGAAGATTTCTTATAGGAATTGTCATTTTTAAAAAAATCTTTAATAGGAGTTTGAATGATACACATGTATATGCATGTAAGATGCTTCAACATTTTTTTTTAAGATTTTATTTATTTATTTATTTGACAGAGAGAGAGAGATCACAAGTAGGCAGAGAGGCAGGCAGAGAGAGAGGGGGAAGCAGGCTCCCTGCTGAGCAGAAGCCCAATGTGGGGCTTGATCCCAGAACCCTGAGATCAGGACCCGAGCTGAAGGCAGAGGCTTTAACCAACTGAGCCACCCAGGTGCCCCGATGCTTCAGCATTTTCATAAAGGATTATAATAAATAAATAATACCTTCCATGGAAAAGAAAATATGGATGCAATAAAATATATATAAAAAGTATGATGTATAATTGAGATTCAATTAAGCTATTTTAAAAAGTAGTAGAAATTTTTGTTTGGTAAGAAAAGATAAAAATGCTGCCAGACTGAGCAGGTGTCTATTTTTTTCCTCTTGTTATTGCAGTATTATCCACATTTTGGTTTCTTTTTCTTTTTATCTTGACCAGCAGGTTTCTTTGCATTGAGACCTACAGTGACAACACTGCAATATCTTCCTCATCAGGACCCAGCAGCGTTAGTCATTAAATCCATATGTGGTCACTTTATAGGAAATTCCTCCTGAGACCCATTGCTGGGAAGATACATCTCCTCTCCTTCTATATAGAAGTAACGAAATTCTCTTTTCACAGTACTGCATTACCTAACTAGATAGGTGGTGTTAAAAATCAAACCAAACTCTCATAGGGCAGCAAGTTTGACGACTAACTTTTTACAAACTTTCGAACAGCCTGGATGCTTCATTCTGGATAATTCTCTGAGAAAGAAAATATTTCCTGTAATTCAACAGAGGTACTCAGAGTGAACACGGGAAATATTTAACCTAGGACTCTTAAATGAACGTGATTTAGTCTAAATTGTCTATTTCCTTTTGGGCTTCCTTAATCCCTCTGTACTCCCTGGAGTTGGGGAACTTTCTCCAGATCTCTAGGTCCTCCCTGTGGTATAGAACAACACTAAATAACTTCCCTCAGTGGCTTCAATTTTGATGTACAAGAAGATTGTTTGAGATTCATCTCAAATTTGCTGAATCTTAAAACAGTCTTTGCTGGTAAGACTGGGGTATCTGTGTCTATAAAAAATATAGGCCTTTGGGGAAAACTAATCAGCTTAGAATTTTTTCCTGCTTACCTCCGACGTGAAATGTACTTGTTTACTGTCTTGTTATTGCTGTATCTTGCTATTTGCCAAAGTCCATTTGCTATAAAGATAAATCTGTACCAATGTGCCTCCTTTCTCAGGTAATGCATTAAAAGGTCATTTCTTGGAAACACCCTTAAGGAGTGACATTAATTGACAGCAATTTAGGCACTATAGAAATATAGTGAGGCATACTGTTTAGGCCAGGTGATTCTTTAAGGTTCCTAAACACATGGACAGCTATCATTCTGTCTTATATAAGCACTAAATATCATCCATGTGGATTCAGAAGAAACTCATGCTAAAAAAAACAGTTATAACGACATAGAACTTCTATATTACCTTTCAATTTCAAGTGCCAGTCAGAGTAAAGGTAGATGATGTGCATCTTCTCAAGCAAAATCATATTGCAAAGTGATTTTCCCGCATTATATTCACTTACAAAAGTATTGATGAGTTGAAATGTACATGATAGAGTTTCTCATAGAGGCATGGCTTGCACAGCTTCATAAATAAAAAACAAATATTTGCTAGACAAAATTAGATAACCTGTTAGAGTTTTAAAATGACTCATTAAAATAAACACAATCATATTGAAATTTATACTTACATAAAATAATTATAAAAAAACAAATTTGTAGCCAAAATTAATTGTTCTGCGTTGCCTCTCTAGATTATGAATAGTAAGGCTTCATGCAATTTGGGTTATCCTCATAACCAGAGTAGACTAAAGAGTAAATATCCTTCTTTAAGAATAAGAATTTACTAATTCTGAAGAGAAACAAAAATTTTAAAATAAAGATCACTCATGAATATTCATATTATTAATCATATATCACCTTTAATCATATGTAAGAGTTGAGATTTTATGTAGGGAAAACTATTTGTATACAAAAGTATGATGAGTATGATGACTATTATAGTAATTATCATTATGACAACACAGGTGACATATTTTAAAATTTCCAGGGATGAACCTGGAAATGCATCTCAGTGAGGGAATTTTTACCTAAGCATAAAATTAGGAATAATGTATACATGGGTAGAAATTTGACTTGAGATGGAAGAAGACATTGCAGAGATAGTAAATGAAATATTGTCACTCCTTCAGAGATGCATAGTTGGCTTGGTATTGGGTAAGTAAAAATGAAAGAAAGAATATGGATGGCAAAGAGAAATGTTTAATTTTGCTTAGGATGTTCATTCATGATGTCAAATAAGTCATGGAATATTTAAAATTCTATGTATCGGAATCATGCAGGTTCACCATGCAATGAAATCATGTATTTGGAAAATAACCTGGGTTCCTTAGGGTTGAGTCTTATTTCTTCTATTAACTATATGTGTGGGGTAACCATATATCTTGGTTTACCTGGCACAATGCTGATGTACACCAATAGAGTCAGATCATTATTAATAGCTTCTCTTTTTCCCACAAACATATATGGGCTTGGACAATATGTTCTTTATAGGGTTTGTTTAATTTCTTTAAGTTCAGTCTCCTTATCTTAAAATGTGGATAATTGCCATAACTACTACATGACATTGTTAGGAGCAAATAATAAAGTGCCTGTAGAGTATTTAATTCAGTACCTTCCCAGAGCAAATGATTGATAACTGCCAGTTATTACAATTTAATTGTTACTAAAAAAAAAAAAAAAGAAGTCAAATATTCAACTGGCTCAAAAATCAGAACACCAATCATTTGGATGATTTATAAACTTCTAATTGACTAGGATATGGACCAATTGCTATATATAAACTAATAGTTGTAAGTTTTTTTCCTTTCCTTTTCTATCTCATTCACATATACTCACAATCTATGAGAAATTATCTTCTAATGACATTATATACTGCATATTATTTGAATAAATGGAAAAGTTTACTTTCACCTCCAAAGTGATCACTTAAATGTAGATTGCACCATGGAAGAATATAATTCAAGATATATAAGCAGGTGATCAAGACTATAGTCATGCAGCATTTCCATTCCTCAGACACAAATGAAACTCTTTGATAAAATCTATATATAGTTTGGAGTGATTTTTAAAGATATTTAATGAATCTTTTCAGTCTTTTTATAAATGATATCATGCAAAGACTTTTTGAACCCAAACTCCTAAAATTGTTAGCTTTAGCCTGATACTTTATATGTTTCAGTACACTCATGCTTTTTAAAGTTGTGAAGACATTAATATATGTAAAGTTAAGGAACAAACCTTTCCACCACTAATAAAAACCTTAATATAGGTTAATAAAAATACTTTGAAATATCTTTATATAAAAGTGTTTAAACATTAATGTTCTAATTCTTTTTGTTTTGAGCTGTCATTTTAATTAAATTTAATAGTTTCTCACAAAATCTCAGAATATTCTTCAATATTCTGATCTCTGTAGTAATTAGAACTATGCCACCCCTAATTCTCTTTCTTCATAGGCTTAGTAGAATTTTAATGTTTCTGAAGAAGTCCAAATAATATTCTTGGTAGATGTTGGACACAATTTTTTGTTATATTTTTAAATTTACTGCATTGACATTGCTTTTATTAAAATATAGAGGGAAAAATCAACATTCTCTTTTAAGGAGTCAGAAAAGGTCATGATCATGACATACATGAAATACCTCCTAATTTGAGGGAAGAACCCCAGTACCTCGCATACACAGCATTCAACTCATAAATCTCTCAAGGTGAAATTTGGTAACAGCCTCACTGGATGAATTTATAGGCATGCTATCAATCAAAATATAAGTGGAATGTGTAGCTTGAGCCTAAAGTTTTGGCAGAAAGTTCTGTTTCCTTTTTTTCCATCTAATTTCCATAAGTCACTAAAAGAAAGTGAGTCTTTCAGAAATGTAACCAGAGATAACTCTAGTGATAATAAACAGAACAAAACAAAACAAAAACAGGCTGCAAAGAAGAAAGGTGAAATAAATTTTCCCTTTATTTGAGATGCTTTGGGGTCAGGGGAAGAATCTAAATGGGCTCAGCAGGATTCGCCATGAGTACTGACATCTTCCAATTGACTCTAGTGTCAGATTTAAGTCTATTTTAGATTATGATGCCCTTCAGCTATTTTTGCAAGTACATGAACAAATTAATGAATAGTGTTTAAGCTTTACAGAATAGATTATGAGCCTAAACTGGAGTGAAAGAAGAGGTCAGAGCCTTAAGTATGAAGAAACTATGTGGAAATCTTTTTTTGCATACATTCATCAGTTGAAAATGGTTTGGCTGTGGCATTTGGAGACTTGAAGTTCACTTTGGGGATATCTGATCTAACCCTGGAAATTCATTCTGCTCTAATAAGGCTCAGTGTTTCTACCCAACCTATCATAATGATTAAAAGAAGCATTATATGCAATAGCATTATAAGTTCTCACTTGAGGAATTTTCTTCAGAAATGTTGAATTGTTGCTGCATTAGTTTCTTATTGCTCCTGTAAGAAATTACCATAAATTAAGTAGCTTAAAACAACTCAAATGTATTATCTTATCATTCTGGAGGTCAGAATTCAGACACACATCTCACTGGACTAAAATCAAGGTATGGCAGGGTTATATTCCTTCTGGATCTCTTCTTCCACTTCCTCTTCCTTTTTCCATCCTTCCATCTCTGGAGGAAAAGCCATTTCCTTGCGTTTCCCAGCTTCTAGGGGCTGCCTGCATTCTTGCCACATGGCTACTTTTTCCATCTTAAAAGCCACCCATGGTTAGTTGAGATTTTGCTCTGAATCTGATCATCTGCCTCCCTCTTCCACATTTAAAAGATCCCGGCAGTTACATCATGCCAACCTGGATAATCCAGGATATTCTCCTTATTATAAATTTCTCTGGGGACGCCTGGGTGGCTCAGTGGGTTAAAGCCTCTGCCTTCGGCTCTGGTCATGATCTCAGTGTCCCGGGATCTCGAGCCCCACATCTGACTCTCCACTCGGCGGGGCAGGGAGCCTGCTTCCCCTTCTCTCTCTTCCTGCCTCTCTGCCTACCTGTGGTCTCTTTCTCTCTGTCAAATAAATAAATAAAATCTTAAAAAAAAAAATTCTCCGGTTATCTGATTAGGAAACTTAATTCTGTAGGCAACCTTAATTCTCTCCTGTCATGTAACATAATTTATTCAAAGGTTTCTAAGATAAGAACATGGACATATTCTAGGAACCATTATTTTGCCTATCACAGTAAATTCTCCAGGAATTGTTTTGTTTTGTTTTGTTTTTTATTCTGCTTTCAATAGTAATGTAAACAAGTTGATAACCTAATTGAATGTTTAGGCTACCCCTATTAGGACTTTACATGTCTTGGGACAAACTAACCTGATTCTGTTCCTTGGCAGGTCTTTGATTCAGGTTTTATGAAAATGTATCCATAGCCTGGTGAGATATGGCATTTAGTAAGTGTTATTCATTCCATAATATTACTTTGATATATCTTAGGACACACAATAAGGCAGTTCCAGGTTAGGGATGGGAATGTCTGGTAGAGAAATAAAAATGAAAAATAGAGGGTCACACATCAAGACTAGATATGAATCATTAAATTATAGGGCTATCTGGCTGGAAATACATGATACTCACCATACAATGAGAGGTCACTAGCATGTGTACACCAGCAGGCAATGTCAGGAGGCCCAAATGATACAAATTAGGAGTCTCCATAAAAATGGGATTTGGAAGTCAAAACCAAAAATGTTAACAAATTCAATACAAGACTGACAAGCAGTTGCATCAGAAATAATTATTAGCCCTTAGCAAGGTCTATGGACCCTTGTCTGGTCCATGGTTGGGGAAATTTAGGGGACGTTGAAAGTTCCAGAAAACTGGGCTACTGACAGGCAATCAAAACAGGGTCCATAGTAGAATGATTTCTATTTTCTAGAAAGGAGAGTAAAATTTAGGAAAATAGAAAAAGTAAAAACTCAAATATGAAAAGTGAGATCCTAAATTAGAACAATCTTAGGAGCCTACACTGACTATTGCATCCTGAGTGCTAAGTAAAAAGTTAATTAACTTCCTTCTGTTTAAGTTGAATGCATTTGAGAGACAGAAGTTAAACTGTAGCTGATTTATATAGCCTTAGTGGTGTGTTGGGAATATTTAAAAAAGGGGATCTTCTGAGAATGAAAGACAGTAACTAGTATCTTCAGCAATAATTTCATATTGAGCATAGGATACTTAATTTTATTGTTTGTTGTTTATTTTATTTACAAATTATATCTTTCAGAACAGGAACCAAGTCTTTTTCATCTTAATTTTCTCTTAAAGTGCATAGGATAATATTTATTCATATAAAATAGATGTTTGCAACTTTTTTTCAGGTTGTCCAGTTTGGGAATTTTACCTATTCTGATCACTTTTTACTTGTTGGTTGGTTTATAAGTTTGTAGGTGGATTATAAGGATATATTGGTCTCACTTTTTTTTTTTTAAACATATAATGTATTATTTGTTTTAGGGGTAGAGGTCTATGATTCATCAGTCTTACATAATTCACAGCGCTCCCCGTAGCACATACCTCCCCAATATCCATCACCCAGCCATCCATCCTTCCCACCCTTCTCCACTCCAGCAACCCTCAGTTTGTTTCCTGAGATTAAGAGTCTCTTATGGTTTGTCTCCCTCTCTGGTTTCATTTTCTTTCATTTTTCCATTCCTTCTCCTATGATCCTCTGTCTTGTTTCTCAAATTCTTCATGTCAGTGAGATCATATATTTGTCTTTCTCTCATTGACTTATTTGCTTAGCTTAATACCCTCTAGTTCCATCCACATTGTTGCAAATGTCAAGATTTTTGCTTTTTGGTGGCCGTATAATATTCCAGTGTGTGTGTGTGTGTGTGTGTGTGTGTGTGTGTGTATGTATATATACCACATCTTCAAAATCAAAACTCTTCAAAGTGTAGGGATAGAAGGAACACACCTCAATATGATAAAAGCCATCTATGAAAAGCCCACAGCAAGTATTATTCTCAATGGGGAAAAACTGAGAGCTTTCCCCATGGTCAGGAACATGGCAGGGATGTCTTCTATCACCACTGCTATTCAACATAGTACTAGAAGTCCTAGCCTCAGCAATGACAACAAAAAGAAATAAAAGGCATTTGAATCAGCAAAGAAGAAGTCAAACTCTTACTCTTTATGGGTGACATGATACTTTATTGTGGAAAACCCAAAGACTCCACCTCAAAACTACTAGAACTCATACAGGAATTCAGTAAAGTGTCAGGATATAAAATCAATGCACAGAAATCAGTTGCATTTCTATACACCAACAATAAGAAAGAAGAAGAAAGAAGAAAGAGAAATTAAGGAATCAATCCCATTTACTATTGCACCCAAAACTTTAAGATACCTGGGAATAAATATAACCAAAGAGGCAAAGAAACTATACTCAGAAAACTATAAAATACTCATGAAAAAAATTAAGGAAGACACAAAGAAATGGGAAAACATTCTATGTTTATGGATTGAAAGAACAAATATTATGAAAATGTCTATGCTACCTAGAGTAATCTACACATTTAATGCAATCCCTATCAAAATACCACCAACTTTTTTCACAGAAATGGAACAAACAGTCCTAAAATTTGTATGGAACCAGAAAAGACCCCAAATAGCCAAAGGAATGTTGAAAAAGAAAACCAAAACTGGTGGCATCACAATTCTGGACTTCAAGTTCTATTACAAAGCTGTAATCATCAAGACAGCATTATACTGGCACAAACACAGACACATAGATCAATGGAAGAGAATAGAGAACCCAGAAGTGGACCCTCAACTCTATGGTCAACTGATCTTTGACAAAGCAGGAAAGAATGTCCAATGGAAACAAGACAGTCTCTTCAACAAATGGTGTTGGGAAAACTGGACAGCCACATGCAAAAGAATGAAACTGAACCATTTCCTTACACCACACACAAAAGTAGACTCAATATGGATGAAAAACCTAAATGTGAGATAGGAATCTATCAAAATCCTTGAGGAGAATGCAAGCAGCATCCTCTTCGACCTCAGCCACAGTGACTTCTTCCTAAACACATCACTAAAGGCAAGGGAAGAAAGGGCAAAAATAAACTATTAGAATTTCATTAAGATAAAAAGGTTTTGCACAGCAAAGGAAACAGTCAACAAAACCAAAAGACAACTAACAGAATGGGAGAAGATATTTGCAAATGACATAACAGATAAAGGGCTAGTATCCAAAATCTATAAAGAACTTCTCAAACTCAACACCCAAAGAGCAAATAACCCAATCCAGTAATGTGCAGAAGACATGAACAGACATTTCTGCAAAGAAGACATCCAAATGGCCAACAGATACATGAAAAAGTGCTCAGCATCACTCAGCATCAGGGAAATACAAATCAAAACCTCAGTGAGATACCACTTCACACCAGTCAGAATGGCTAAAATTAACAAAACAAGAAATGACACATGTTAACGAGGATGAGGAGAAAGGGGAACCCTCCTATACTGTTGGTGGGAATGCACGCTGGTGTAGCCACTCTAGAAAACAGTATGGAGGTTCTCAAAAAGTTGAAAATATAGCTACCCTATGACTCAGCAATTGCACTACTAGGTATTTACCCTAAAGATACAAATGTAGTGATCCAAAGGGCACGTGTGTCCTACTGTTTATAGCAGCAATGTCCACAATAGCCAAACTATGGAAAGAGCCTAGGGGTCTCACTATTAACCATGTGTATCTCAAAATAATTGGTACCTTTATTGGTGACCTTTATACGTGAGAATTCTAGGACAGAAAGGAGAAACTACAGGCAAAGGTGAAAACATTATTTGAGTATAAAAAGAATTTTAAGTGGGTGCTTGGGTGGCACAGGCAGTTAAGAGCTAGACTCTTGGTTTTGGCTCAGGCCGTGGTCTCAGTGTCCCGAGATGGAAACTGAGCCCTGCATGGAGCTCTGCACTCAGTGGGGAGTCGGCTTGGGCTTCTTTTTCCCCCTCTCCCCTCACCACACTCTCTTTCTTTCTCTAAAATAAATAAACAAATCTTTAAAAAGAACTTTTGACATTAGCTTGTTCATAATTCTCAGGCCATCTCTTATTTCAGCAATTCCTGATTAACTACATTTCTCTGTTAATTAAATTCTTCACATTTCATGAACCATATATATTTACTACCTGCTGTTTTCTAGTCCTCTGCTTGGTTGAGCAGTTTATTGTTTCTTCTTATATGGTGTCATATATTTGATTATCAATTCAACTCTACTTTATTTCTTCTTAAACAAATAAAATTTTACTTGCTCTACTGAGCTTTTTTCTGTCATGATACAGTTTGATATATATTAAATACCAAGACCTTGGGTTGAGATTTAATTGACATATAACCTTGTATCAGTTTTAGGTGTATAGCAAAATGATTTTTGATATATGGGTTTTTTTTTGCAAAATGATCACCAAAATACATTTAATTTACATCTATCACCACACTTATTTATAAATTCTTATCAAGAGAATTTTTAAGATATACTCTCCTAGTATAGTAAATATTTTTGCCTATATCAATATAAGGTCAATTTTTTAATTATTTCCCCTTTTCACTGGTCTCTATACTGTTCTGGGCCTTTTATCTATTCTGGTCCTAAGATAGGCAGACAGAGAGACAGATTCATCCACTTATAAATGTACCAAAATCTCCAAAATGTAGAACAACATTTGTGCATATGGATGATCCTACCTCTCCTCTACAGAGATTTATAGCCTAAACAATATTGGAAAGCACATAGACACATAAAGCAATTATGTGAAAAAGGAAAGGACATAATGAAATACAAATACAGTTTTAAATACAAAATCTTTCTTTTTCTGCTTACCACATACTTCCTTTTGCTTTTAAGATATTCAGTCCTTATCGTCTCCTAATGTACCATTATTATTTCTTTTAAGCTGAGATAATAACACCAGCTAGTAGATGGAAGAAATAAAATTCTGAGTGTTATCTAACTACAGACCTGTGTGCTCTTTCCTAAATATCATGGAACTAACTGTGTAGAAGGAAAAAGGTGTACAGAAACCTCAGAAGAAATTAAGCTTCTTTATTTGCTGGTGTGGCAGAGAAGACTTCAACAAAGACATGCATCTCGACTTAGGCTTTAAAAAGTGGACGCAGTTGAGTCTGGAAATTAGAAAGGTAGGCATTCTAGGTACGGAACAGTATAAGCAAAGGCATGGAGATAAATGTTTGCCCAGTCTGTTACCAACACAGAAAAAAGCAAGTGCAAAAGTGAATCATTCTAGTCCACATTTGTTCACCTCAGATTCAATGCTAAACCTTTATCCAATTGGCCTATCAGGTCAGGAATTACTTTCAGAGCAGACAAATTACTTTTACCCAGCATATGGTTTCAGAACTTAATGCCAGGGCAGTTTGTCTCCCTTCATTTGTAAACAATACTGTGCCCTGAGGAAGGAATATTGAATCCACACTTTATATAGAAATATATTAGATTTTTAAATTACATGGTGTTGTATATGTCACACTCCAGCAAGCTCATTCCTAAAAGGATAAAGTTAGTCATGGAGAGAACACTTGCACTAGAAACACAAATGCCTGATGAATATACAAGGGTAAATAAGTGAAATATGTAATGCTGAAATGCAGACTGAGCTGAGATTAGACAGCCTCCCAAGGAGACAGAAGAGGCTTCTCAAAATGCATTATTTAATATGCAACCGTACAAATGGTCATCTTTTATTGTATAGCCTAGCATTTCATTTAATTTGTCACAAGAGTGGCCACAGGCAAAATGTCTGTTTTGACATATACCACTCAAGTGTGAAAGTAACCTTTTGCTTTAATGCTTTATTCAAGAACTAGCCTGGTGTTTTTAATTGGCTAATGCAGCCCGAAAATCTGCAGTCTCCCAAAGAATATAATACTTCCAAAAAATAGCTCCGTTTTAATTTCTTCCATTTTAATGTAGCTTAATATGAAATCTGTTTTACATCCCAGTTGTAATTAGTGAGTATAATCAGTGTGAAAATTTGAATGGTAGTTGCAGCTGCAGAATGCTAGCTCTGTGAACATTTCCAATATTATAAAAATATTATTCCCAAATCAAAAAGGAGATGTGGGCTGATATGGAGAAGCTGATTTTTTAAAATGTTTCTGGTAACTACAGTTATTTTAATGTTTATGTGGCTGATTTTTATTTTCCTCCATTTTGTAATTTCTTCATCCAATTTTGAACAATATAATCAGGTACAAAGAACATGTTCGTGTGCTAGTTTTCTGTTCACACTTCAGATAAAAACAGTCATGGTACTAATAAGAGAACAAATAATTAAGACATTTAGACAGTTTACATTCTAATCATCTGCCTTTGAAATGAGCAATATGGACTACAAATTATTTTAAAATTGCAGTAAAGTTTAAAGATGGATTTCAGTTGAACACTGAGAAAGATGAGGGGAATAATAACAGATGTCCTCAGTAACTGATTTTGTTAGATAAAATTTAGTTTCGGGTAAACTGTTATACTCAGCAGTTTGGATACCTGAGAAAATTGTGTATTGTTTGGATTTATTTTAGAATATTAATTAGTATCTTATACTTTAGAATCACTCTTTCTATACAGAAGAGGATTTTCAATAGTTTTAAATTAACTTAAAAAGATTGAAAAATAAATATTTATTTTATATGAAAGTATGAACACTGTGTAGGTTCCAGAGGCACTTGAAAAATTTTGACATTGAGCATTGTAAAGTTTGACAACCTTTGAGGCCCCGGTCTCAAACTTCCATATCTCTCTACATCAAGTTAGTTTATGATAGTTATTCATTTGAGTTTGTAGGAGGCATGATTGTTATAACAATTGGTCATAAAATAGTAAGGCAGCTCTTCCTTTAAAGACATCATTATGTAATTATTGGATAAGTTCATATTCATAAAAAGAATATCTCAAAAAATTTTAATCATGTATAATATTAAAACTATTGGATTTTTTTACTTTAATTGTTAGTTGGAATACTATTATGGGCTGAGAATTTGTGTTCCACCCTAAAATTCATGTTGAAGTTCTAATTCCCAGTGTGATGGTATTAGAAAGTGGGTTAACTTGGTCATGAGTGTGGGGCCTGCATGAATGAGATTAATGCCCTTATAAAAGGCTCTCAAGAATGATCTCTTTGCTCTTTGCCATGTAAGAATGAAATGAGAAGGTGGCCATCTGCAAATCAGGAAGAGAGTCTTCATCAGATATCAAGTTTCCTGGCACCTTGATCTTGGATTTCCCAGCCTTTAGATCTGTAGAAATAAATGTTTGTTTAAACCACTCAGTTAAACTAAGACATATCATCTTTGGAAATTTTTATGAAGTTTAATATAAAGATACATTTTTAGAACATTTTTATTTAGGTTATAAGAATTTATAAAATATTTGGAAAGTAGAACAATACCTGAAAACCACATCAAATTAACACAGCCATTGTGGCATTTGTTTAATATTCTTGAAGTTTTTATTTTAAAATTTTATTTCTGTTATTTTTGCAAGTTGCATTAGAGTATTTGTAAAATTTTATAGACTTTTTTTTATTCTATTTGTTAGACTGAGCATTTTTTAAAAAATAAATATTCTTTGAAAAGATAATTCCCATGAGAACATTATATTAGTGAAAAAATAAAACCATATGAGTATTATATTTATATGAATATATAATATTCATATAAAATTATATGAATATTATAATTACAAACACAAAAGCAAAATTACTAACAATCTCTACATTTACACAAGAAATAAGTGTTAGCAAGGATGTGGAGAAACAAATGCTCATACACTATTGGTGGGAATGCAGACTGGTGTAGCCACTATGGAAAACAGTATGGAATTTTCTTAAAAAATTAAAAATATAACTGCTATAGGATCCACTAATCACACTACTGGGTATTTACCAATGAATATAAAAACACTAATTCAAAAGGATATATGTGTCCCAATGTTTATTGCAGCACTATTTATATTATTTGTAGTATTTACTTTACATGGTCAAATTATGGAAGCAGCCCAAGTGTCCATCAATAGATGAATGGATAAAGAAGATGTGTGGTGTGTGTGTGTGTGTGTATTTAATGGAACACAGCCATATGGAATTCAGCCATAAAAAAGAATGAAGTCTTGCCATTTGCAACAACATGGGTGGAGCTAGAGAGTATAATGCTAAGTGAAATAATTAATAGAAAGACAAATACATATGATTTTTATTCATATGTGGAATTTAAGAAACAAAACAAATGAACAAAGGAAAAAAAAGAGGCAAACCAAAAAACAAACTCTTTAGGTCCAGTAGTATTAAATTTGATATATGAATACAAACAGTATAATTTAACAGAAGTCAATGACTTTTGGAATCTGCTTTATTGTTTGTTCAATTCTATATCATGAGCCTATCCTCATGATATTTAGTCATCTTAGAAAGCTGTATTTTAATAAGCCCACAGTGTTTCTTTATTAAGATACAATATTTTTACATATCTACATTGTTTCAATTTTTTTTAATTTTTTTATCCAGAATAATATAGAGATTAACATTTGTGCATATAAACTTTTGCCTATAATTCTAATTATTTCATTTCAATAAATTTAAGAAGGGGAAATAATGGGTCAAAATTTATAAATTAAGTCTCTAGACATATGATACCAATTTGTCTTTCAGAAAACCTTCAAAGTTATATCTTCACCAGCAGTGTACTAAGGCACTAAACAAACATTGGAAAGTTTTGAATTAATTTTTCCAACATTTTAGGTAAAAAATGGCTTCTTGTATTAATATGATTTTTTATTCTGAGAAGTTGCAAATCATTCATCAACTAATTTACTTCCATATTTATATATATATGGTCATATGTTTCTGTCATAGAGTCTATAGTATCTTCATATCATTAGTCAAACATTTGAAATAAAAATAACCCATTTTCTGCAATTTCTCTCTATACTATTTGGCATTTTTATTTTATTATATTTAATATGCAGGTGTTCATTTTTATTTAGCAAAATTTTGTATAGTTTTGCTATATATTTTTTAAAGATTTCATTTGTTATCTGAGAGAGAGAGAGCATAAGTAGGAGACTGACAGAGGGAGAAGCAGGGTCCCCACTAAGCAGGGAGCCGGACGTGGAGCTGACCTGGGATCATGACCTAAGTGGAAGGCAGCTACCCAGGCACCCCTATAGTTTTGCTATATTTGAATGCCTCAATATTTAAATTTTATCTTTTTCTCTTATTTTTAAATGTTATATTTTTTAAACTATAATATGGTGCATATAATTGAAGCAAGGATATTAATGTTTTTAAAATTCATCATCAGCATTTCTAAAATCAATTTTTAAAATCACTTTCTCATGAGTTTAAGATAAAAATTAATAGTATTATTACATATGATGAATTTCCTGTTTCTCTAATCTATTTTTGTTAGCATTATATCATAATTTTCTTTATTCTGGTTTATGATGGCATGTTCCAATATCTATAAGAAAAATATCTATTTTTTCTTTTATTAATATTTTGGGGTTACTTTCCATTTGTTTTATAAGTTTCCTAGTATTTGTCGGGTTAAAAGAAAATCCCCCAAACTATGTATTAAATTTAAATGGAACTTAATTTTGGAGATACCAATAGCTTTATGTTTTTCATATGCATATACGCCTTCCATACATTTGTAATTTTTGTTCTTATTTTCTATGTTTTATATTTTTATATGATATACTTATAGAGTGCCAGAAATTTCACCAAATTCTAGAGATACAGATATAAGATATATAGATATATCCATACATATAATCACAAATATCTTACAATCTATATTGTCAAGGAATATTCATTCCTGCATGGATGATATATGGATGACACACATGTAAATAAGTAAATAAAATATTATGTGGTATATGTAATAAAGAATGTATATGGAAAGTACAGAAATGATATTGTAGATCCAGGTTAGTACGGTAAACTGTGCCTGTCTGAAATAAGTTTCTGAAGTCAGAGAAAGTTTAAATATTATTCTCTTTACTACATCCTAATTTTGTAATATTAGATAATTATTTTTTAACCCTATTTTTGTCAAAATAACATTAGCACAGTAATATGATATACATATATAATGCTTATTAACATCGTATTTTAAATATATGCTTTAATGGTAGCAATGATGATGATGATGATTAAGGTATCTAAAAGTGAGCTGAAAATTTCACATTGATAGTAATAAAAGATTAGCATTGGTTTTGAAAAATATGAATATTCCAAGAAAAGAAACAAGGGTGCACTTAATAGAATAATAATTGGGGCACCTGGGTGGCTCAGTCAGTTAAGCATCTGCTTTCTGCTCAGGTAATGATCTCAGGGTCCTGGGATGGAGCCCCACATCAGGCTTCCCGCTCAGTGGGGAGTCTGCTTCTCCCTCTCACTCTGCCTGCTGCTCCCCCTGCTTGTGCTCCTTCTATCAAATAAATAAATAAAATCTTTAAAAAAATAGAATAAAAGTCAAGGACTGTGCAATCATGTAGACTGAGAGAATGTTGAGTAAATATGAGATGGCAATTTGTGCAGTAATCAAATAATGAAGTAAAAGAAAAGTTCATGGAAATCTCATATTTTTGTTTTGGAAGGATAACTAACGTGGCTGTATGGAACATGGCTTTAGGAGAAGCAAGATATCAGATAGGGAATTCTGTAAAGAGACCACAGTATTTCAGTAACCCACAAAAGAGGTGATGATGGCCTGAACTAGATAGAGTGTTGGCAGTTAAAATAAGGGGAACAGATAGAATTTAGATTAAATTAAAAGCATGAATACTAAAAACTAAAAGATGAGGGAATGTGGACTTGGGGCTTATCCCTAACCTTATTATTGTGATAAATCGGTAGAAGTTGGTGCATTCGAACAAGGGCCAAAAAAACAAAAGGAAGCATTGACCTAGGTGTGAAAAAATATTTCAGTTTCAGACAGCTGAGCTTGAACTGTTTGTTGGTCATTAGAATGAATTATTTATTAAGCAAATGGATCTCAGGAATAAAGTCATCATGATGGTAGTATAAACACAACAGGAGTTAGTACATTGATGATGTGTAAGGATGAAGAGTAAAGTAATTAAGGAAACTGTTCAGAGGTATACTTTCCCTCCAAACTTTATTGAGATAAAATTGACAATTAGTCAAGGAAAAGAAATAAAAGGCAGCAAAATCAGGAAAGAGGAAGTAAAATTGTCTTTGTTTGCAGAGATGTGTCTATATATAAAACATGATCTTACATATAGGAAACCTTAAAGACTGCCAAAAAACTGCTAGAACTAATAAATCAATTCAGTAAAGTTGCAGAATATAAAATTAATATACAAAAGTCATTTGTGTCTCTATACAACCTAATTACCAGAAAGAGAAATTGAGAAAATAATCACATTTACCATAGTATTAAAAAATAATAACTATATTTGTATTTCTTTGGGGCACCTGGGTGGCTCAGTGGGTTAAAGCCTTTGCTTTCGGCTCAGATCATGATCTCAGGGTCCTGGGATCAAGCCCCGCATCGGGCTCTCTGCTCAGCAGGGAGCCTGCTTCCCCCTCTCTTTCTGCCTGCCTTTCTGCCTACTTGTGATCTCTCTCTCTCTCTGTGTGTCAAATAAATAAATAAATAAAATATTTTTTTAAAAAATAAAATATTTAGGAATAAACTTAACCAAGGAAGTAAAAGATTTATACACTGAAAATTATAAACCATTGATGAAAGAAATTGGAAGAGAAAAAAGATACTCTATATTCATAGAATAGAAGAATTACTATCACAATAAATATCCATAATATCAACTCAGTATACAGATTCAACACAATCTTTAGCAAAATTCCAATGGCATTTTTCATTGAAATAGAGAAAATAATCCTAAAATTTGAGTGGAACCACAAAGGATGCTAAATAGCCAAAGGAATCTTGAGCATGAAGAGCAAAGCTGAAGGCATCACACTTCCAGATTTTAAACTATATTACAAAGCCAGAGTCATCAAAAAAGTATAGTACTGACATAAAAATAGATACATGGATCAATGAAACAGAATAGAGTCCAGAAATTAACCCATAAATATATGATCAATTAATTTTTGAAAAAGGCACACAGAATACACAATAAGGATAGTGTCTTCAGTAAATGGTGCTGGAAAAACTGGATATTCACATTCAAAAGAATGAAAAGAACTCCATCTTACACCATCCACAAAAATCAACTCAAAATGCATTAAGGACTTAAACGTAAGATCTGAGATGATAAAATACCTGGAAGAAAACAGGGGAAAAACTCATTGACATTGGTCTTGGCAATAATACATTAGATTTGAGAACAAAAGCAAAGGCAACAAAGGCAAACATAAATAAGCAAGACTATATCAAATTTAAAAAAGTTTCTGCACAGCAAAAGAAACAACAACATGAAAAGGCCACCTATGGGATGGAAGAAAACATTTGCAAAGCATATATCCAAAAAGGGTTAATATCCAAAATATATAAGGAACTCATATAACTGAAGATGAAAAAATACCCAATAAACCAGTTAAAAAGTAGAAAACTGTTTAGAAAAGGAGAAAAAAAATACAATATGAAAAAGACAACCTTTCTAAAAATGGCTGTAGAAAGTAGAAAACTTAAAAAAGGATTTGGGATTTTATAACCTGGAGTTATTCAGGAAGAGCAGTTTGAGTGGAGTTGGAGAAATGAGGGCAGTTTTTTATGGTGAATAATTTATGTGAGTAACGATGAGGGAAAACATGTACACAAATTTTTCTTGAGAATCTTGGATGTTAAAAAGAAAAAAAAATTTATGAGATCCTTTATAATTTGGGAAAACCTTAAACATGTTTAAAGATGCCTCCAAGGAAGGTGGTAAAAGGACAGAAAGGGAGGGATACTAAAAGTACACACTGGAAAAGACTTGTTTAAAATGCCAGCTCTCTGGGATCCTGGTTGGCTTAGTTGGTTGAGCGGCTGACTCTTAGTTTCAGTTCAGGTCACGATCTTGGGGTTGAGAGATGTGGTCTTATATTGGGCTCTTGCTCAGCATGGAGTCTGCCTGAGATTCTCTCTCTCTTTCTCTCTTTCTCTCTTCCTCTGTCCATGCCCCCAGTCATGCACAGGCTCTCTCTCTAAAATAAAATAAAATATTGAAAAGAAAAATAAAATGCCATTTCTGAATAACAAAGATTCCAATTTATAATTTCTGGATTGAACTTGAGCAATCTGCATTTTAACACAAAAATGAGTATCAGTATTCAAAATTGAACATAATTTTAACGTCCAACTCCATTTTTATTATTAATGATAGGAAGCTTTACTTCTCTGTTAACTTTCAAAAGTTATTAATATGTCTTTCAGATATATTAAGAATTGGTATTTTAATATATATCAGAATATGTAAATATATGCCAAAATGCTCATATATATATATGCATATATGGGTTATAAATATATAATATTTATACATATATGTAAATATTATATATATTCAGTGTAGTGGTTGCCTCTGTGTGGAAAGAGATGGGGCAAATATGTATATAACATATGAAGAATACAACCTCTCCTGGTAGGTTTTTTTTTTTTTTTTAATTTCACAAGCTCAGTGATGTTACATGGGTTTGACTTGCTACTTTTAAAAACATTCTATCCCTAAAAAAATAAATAAATAAAAATAAATATAAAAACATTATATCCCTATTTTATATATTTTTGTACCATATATAATTATATATAATATATAATTATAATAAAAAGTAACAGGGAAAACCAAATTGAATATACACACTGTTGTCTATCTTAAGATAGAGCCATAAGATAGAAATATCAAGATACCCATAGAGCAAAAACAAAAAGTATCTCCTAATCAGAGTTTTGTTTGTTTGTTTGAAATCCACTGAAGCCCATTCTGGCTGAATAAAATGGAACAAAATTTATAAGAGGATACTGGGGAACTCTCATAATTGCCGGATGGGTCACAGTATCAGGTTGTGCATCCAGGAACAACCTCCCAAATCACAATGTGTAGCAGATTTAGAGATGAAAACCTTGCAGCTGCCAAGCACCAAACAGAAGCTTGAACTGCCAACACATCCAGCCCTTAGCACTGCTTCTCCGTTGCTCCAGGAAGTTGGTCTTCCAGTGGCTGTTGCCAGAAGTAGATTTTGGCCATCCCCCTTGGTTGCATCACCAAGTCCCAATTCAAGGTCTGGGTGGGTAGGTTGATTGTTTTGTTGAGCTCATGCCACATGACTATGTACTAGTTGCAAGGAAAATGCAATAGCTGACATTTTTAAGCTCCTGTAATTGGAAGCTCTCTCAGCATTTCATTGCAGATCAAAACATGGGAATTCCCCCCAAAGAAAAGGTGTTCAGACACTGGGCAACTATAAGTAAATAAATAAGTAAGTAAATAAATAAATAAATAAATATAATAAGGAGAGAGAGGAAGGGAGGGAGGGATGGTAAGAGGGAAGGAAGGGAAAGCATTTACTATAAACTTTGCTTATGGTGTAGGCACCATCTGGATTTCTAAGAAGAAATTAACTGTCACAGAATATCTTATTTTCCACGTTCATATCTATAAAGCAGAGGTGCAAGCTTGGCAGCATTGATATTTTGGGCCAGATGATTATTATGGGATCCATCCTGTGCATTGTGGGATGTTGAGCCTCATCTCTGGTGTCTACCCATTCGAAGCTGGTAGCTGCCTCCACCCCTCCCAGCTGTGACAACCAAAAATATCTCCATTTTTTTTTTTTATTGTCCTTTGGGAGGACAAAATCATCCTAGTTGAGAACGACTGCTGTAAAATGATGCTGATGCACAGCTTTGTCAAAACAGATGATGTGCTGAGTGTAACATGAAATTCTAGTCCATAGCACAAACATTAGTAAACAAATTTTACTTTATTTTACTTTTTTTATTTGACACAGAGAGAAAGAGAGAACACAAGCAGGTGGAGTGGGAGAGTGAGAATCAGGTTTCACACTGAGCAAGGAACCCAATGTGGGGCTGGAACCCAGGACCCCAGGATCATGACCTGAGCCAAAGGCAGACACTTAACTGAGCCACCCAGGAGCCCATCAATAAATTTTAATCCTTAATTCAACTGTATAGTATTTTTCACCAAATGCATTATCTTCAAATAGAATTTAGATTTCATAAGTTAAGAGCATTTATCTTTTTATGCCATGGTCATGAAGTATATGCCAGCAACATATTAAGTATATCCTATTTAAATCAGAGTTAGATTGTGTGCACTTAAATACTGTTTCTCACCTATTATCTGTGTCATGAGGTACAAATTACTGTGCCTCAGTTTTGCCTCTACAAAACTGAGGTTTAAAAAGTAAATATGTTAAATTCTTACTGTGAGAATTAAAGGAGTTAAGGCATTCATTGAGTATGTTGAGCACCCAACAGATATTATTGAGTGAAAGATTAAATTTGAGGAACATTTACGTTTTGAAACGGATTTCTTAATCCTCAGTATCTTTCTGACCGTAACCTATTCCTTTTCCTTAGACTTGCCTAATATTTTTCAGCAAACCAGCTTGCTTTCCGTTTTCCAATCAGCCCGGCTGCCTTCCGCAACTCCAGGGGGCATCAGTCATCCTATTTAGAATATGCCATTGGGCCTTGTTCCAGCTATTCTTCCAGCTTCCTGAAAGAGGCTTTTGTTAACTGGCTTCTTACCTGTTAATCAGATCTAAGTTTGAATGCTACCTCATAGAGACTTTCCATGATCATTCAAACATAAATAATCTACTCAATGGCGATTACATAATTATATTTTGATTTTATGCATGTCATATATTGTATTTTTTAGTTATGTATGTACACATTAATTAATCAACTTATTTGTTTATTGTCTATGTCCCTTAAGTAGAATTTAAGCTCCATTAGAGAAGAAAACTTGATGGCTTTTTCACATACATCCTAGGTGCCTAGGATAGTGTGAGGCATATGGTAAAGCTTAATAATGTTTTTTAAGTTAAAGAATGAAAGAATAAGGCTTAAAAATCTGCTGAGGAATTGAGAAGATTTTTTTGGTTACGAAATTCTTTGATATCTCATTATGAAAAAAGAGAATTTTATCTAGAGGGTAACAGGACAGGCTTTTAACTTGAATAAGGGTTGCCATATAAAGAATTAGGCATATCAATGAACACTTTTCACAATTTTTTCTCTTGTAAACCAGTGAAAGTTTATTTACAGATCAATGAACAAAGTTTCTGAAGCATTGGCTGAAAACAGAGAATAGAGTTCTTTAGTGTCAACTGAGAGTTTGCCACTTTCATGTACCTTTCTTTCACAGAGCAGGCCAGAGTAAGCATTTTGCCATGTCTGACTCAGTAGACCAGAGACTTCGTGTAGCCATTATTACATTTTTCTGCTTTGAACTTTGCCTTTCTTCTTTTGAATACCTTGGATTTTGAAGTGTCCCATGTCTGGCCTGATCTGAGTTATGCTCTGTGAGACCAGTCTTTCTCAGTCTGTTTAGCATAATTTCAACAACCATTACTACTAGTTGCTAATATCACTTTAAACTTAGTCTGGATCCAGAACATGAAAGCAGAGATGCTTTTTGAAAAAGGCAACCGTGAACCTAGCTCTTGAAGGTAATCAGGAAATAACCAGATTGGGGGAAAGAAGTGGATAGATATTCAGCAGGGAGACAGGAAGTAATGAATGACATGGGCAACACGGAGATGGAACTGCTTGAGGAATGTATAGGAAATGACTAGAAAGTTACTGGCAGGGGGAAACAAGCCTTTAGAGAACGTATCTATCTTCCTTTTTCTGATGTATATTCTCTGCTCATAAATAAATAAATAGCCCCACGTTCTGATTTGCTTTGTGACATGATACTCCAAAATTATTTTCTATGTGCAGAAGCTTCCTTCATGTCCTCACAAGAGACACGGCTTTACACAATCTACATTTTATACATCATTTGAATATGAGACAATCATTTTTTTTTCCTGTGTGGGCTATGGCAGGTTTCTCCATTCTCATTACAGTAAAGAGGATTTGAATGATTCACCTCTCATCATTTAGATAGCATGCACGCACATAAGTGGCAGCTGGGCTCCTGCTCTCCAAACTGAAGATGAAATGGATGTATTTGGTTTGTGATGGATATCAGTTATGTTAACTACTACTGCTACGGATGTCACTGTTTCTTTAGCCTTTTGCACCCTCAGGGATATTTTTTCCTGGATAGTGTATCTGAATATGGCTTGCACAAGACCAAGGAAGCAAAAACTAGCAAATCTTTTCAGCTTTTATTTTCAGACATACAAAAGAATGTGTTTTTTTCTCCAAGAATGCAAATTTTTATTTGAATGTTAAACAAAGATAAAATAACTATAATATTTTATCTTCTTTCAGTATACACTTATGGGTTAAAACTGATTTTAAGGGGTGCCTGGGTGGCTCAGTGGGTTAAACCTCTGCCTTCGGCTCAGGTCATGATCCCAGGGTCCTGGGATCGAGCCCTCCATCGGGCTCTCTGCTCGGCAGGGAGCCTGCTTCCCTCTCTCTCTGCCTGCCTCTCTGCCCACTTGTGATCTCTCTCTCTGTCAAATAAATAAATAAAGTCTTTGAAAAAAAACTGATTTTAAATATTTTTAGGATTGCACTATATACCATTCTCTGCTTTACTATCTCATTTTCAAAGTCCATGTTTCTTGAATGTAGCAACATTTAACTAAAATCAACAACTTTTCTGATTTTTTTAGTAAAACTATCTTATAAGCATAGGAAGGAGCATTTTTGTTAGTGCTGATATCCGTTTGTTTACTTTCCCTAGGTAAAATGAAAGAGTCTTAGTTTTTCCTTCATGGCTGTACTGAAATCTGTTTCACAAGAGTAATTTATTATATTTAGGTAAGTTAAATTACTCTTTAGGTGAATATCACATTGTTAGTACAGTTAATCCTGTTTTCCAAATGAATTACAGTCTTGTGCTCTTGTAATTTACTTTCATGTCTAGTAAATTTTCTGTCCTTACACTAATATCTAAACAAAAATTATAACATTTACATATAAAATAAAATTAAAACAAAATATGAATAACTAGAAATGGAATTAACATAGTAAAAGTGATGTCATCTTCTGACTGACGGATAATTCAGCCACCCCTCCCATTTTCAACACACTCATCTGATAGTAAGTTTCATGCCTTCTAAACCTTCTCAATGTCAGTCTTAGTACAGCTTTCCAATTCCTATCTACTTGAGTGATGTCAACATCCACTTTGATAAATCTTATATATCTTCACCTCTTAGTTTACCCTTTTAAATACTAATGACTTTTATTTCTACACAGTTGCAACCAACTGCCCATATAGGCTGTGGTTTGCGTTTCACTCTCATTAAAAATTGACTTCATCATTATCAAATTCCAATCTATCTTCCTTCAGATGACAAGCTTAGTGGTTTACACCCTTATTTCCTATATTCTCTTCCTTCTCTCTTAATCCCCAAATTTAAGAGATGACTCATCATCCTCTGAAATTCTTTGGAATAGCTACTATTCACAATATTCTCTGCAATTTTGATTATTCACTCCATTCCTGGAATAGGCACCTCGTTTTGATCATAGACTTTTCTCTCCAAATCTTTCACCATATTAAGTACATAGTCATCTCTGTAAAACACTAAACAGATTGTGTCAGCTCCCGATGAAAATCCTTGAATAGCTACCCATTATTTTTGTCAATTTATTTTCAAACATCTTAAAGGACTGTCATGTTTTTCTCTGTAAATCCTCTGTCTAAAATACAAGATTTCTCTATCTTTTCATGGCTGACATCCCCTTACCTTTCTTGTGTAAGCTTAGATGAAATATTCTATGGGAATATACTCTGGTCCACCAAAGCCGGATTAAATGACAGTCAGGGTAACCTTATGTGTCTTATTTTATTGTAGGATTTTACATCATTATTCCACTTAGGTAACCTCATTTTTTATAAATGTATTTCCATTTTTAATCTACATTTATCTACATGTTAAATCTTAGTTTTATCTTACTTCATTCACTCTTCAACTCTGAAGTTAAAAGCCACTTCCTTATAGAAAACATCTCCAAAATCCTTAGACTACATATGGTATATTTTATAATATATAAACATAAATATTGGTGTGACTCTGTGGACAGAGATGTCTCCCTGATTAAAATTTTAAGATCATCAAAGTAAGAACCAAGTCCCTTTTGCTAATTATTATATATTCAACATGGAACAGTAAATCTGAAAATAATAAAAAAAAGTAAAAGGCACATATTGGGGCGCCTGGGTGGTTCAGTGGGTTAAGCCTCTGCCTTCGGCTCAGGTCATGATCTCAGATTCCTGGGATCAAGCCCCGCATCGGGCTCTCTGCTCAGCAGGGAGCCTGCTTCCCCTTCTCCCTCTGCCTGCCTCTCTGCCTACTTGTGATCTCTTTCTCTGTCAAATAAATAAATAAAATCTTATAAATAAATAAATAAATAAAATATATTAACTATTTGTTGTATAAAAAAATTAATCATTTTATTGGTTTTGCAACATAAATATTGTTTTGTGGTCAGCAAATTCACTAAATATATATTATAAACATCTTTTTATGTCAGGATTCTACTTATGAACAAATATGATAGGTCACGCCTGGCAAAGGCTCTTGTGGCAATTTGTTTTTGACTTAAAAAAATTGGACATTTCATATGATTCAACCCAAAAAGCCCACACAAATTATAAGACATAATTGTAATTGTGTCAGAGAGTTGTGATGCCATGAGGATTGGACAAGCAATTATTCTAGGGGCTCCTGGGTGGCTCAGTTGTTTAAGGGACCACTTTTGGCTCAGGTCATGATCCTGGAGTCCCAGGATGGAGTCCCACATTGGGCTCCCTGCTCAGCAGGGAGTCTGCTTCTCCCTCTGACCCTCCCCCTCTCTTGTGCGCTCTCTCTGTCATTCTCTCTCTCTCTCTCTCTCAAGTGAATCAAGCAAATATTCTAGACCCAAAAGAGAAATTTTCCAAAAGAAGCTAATGCTCTCTTCTGGGGGTTCCTTAATTCTTAGAGCAGGCTAAAGATTGGAATTTTTCCAGACAGAAAATAGGAGAAAGAAATCAACCTATAATTTAGTGGTAATGTGAGGCTGACAAGAACAATTAGGAACTGGAAAGAAAGAAAGATTTTTCCATTGGACATTTGTTGAGTTTTGAAGCTGTGTAGGAGACTGGGGAACTACATTGAAATTTAAAAAAGACAAAGTAGATGTACATCTTATAGTGTTCTGAAAAAAATAAAGACCCATGAGGAAGAATATTTGCCTTAAAGCACAATGGATTTCCTTATACAGACGGGATCATGCCTTAAGAACAAGGATGAAATTAAGATGGATTTAATGAATTTTACAAAATGGCAAGCTCTCCCAATCCAGCTCAACTTCAGGTTGCATTACCTAATAAGCTTAAGAGTGACATAAAAAGATATATGTCAACATCCACTTTGATTAATCTTATATATCTTCATCTCTTAGTTACTTTACCCTTCTAAATACTAATGACTTTTATTTCAACACAGTTGCAACCAACCGCCCATATAGGCTGTGGTTTGCATTTCACTCTCATTAAAAATTGACTTCATCATTATCAAATTCCAATCTATCTTCCTTCAGATGACAAGCTTAGTGGTTTCCATCCTTACTTCCTATATTTTCTTCCTTCTCTCTTAATCCCCAAATTTAAGGGATGACTCATCATCCTCTGAAATTCTTTAGAATAGCCACTATTCACAATATTCTCTGCAATTTTGATTATTCACTTCCATTCCTAGAATAGGCACCTCTTTTTGATGATAGACTTTTCTTTCCAAATCTTTCACCATACTGAGTACAGAGCCATCTCTGTAAAACACTAAAAGTAACTGATAAATTTATTAAAGTAAATGGAGGAGGGGCACCTGGCTGGCTCAGATGGTTAAGTATCTGCCTTGGGCTCAGGTCATGATATCCAGGTCCTGGGATTGATCTCAAGGTTGTGAAATGGAAATGCATCAGGCTTATGCAATGGGTGTGGAGACTGCTTAAGATTCCCTATCTTACCTCCCTATTGTTCCTCCCTCAAGAAAATAAATATTCTAAATAAATAAATAAATAAATAAATAAGTACAAAAAATAAAGAAAACTGGAACCTACAAAAAACCAAATGAACATGTTGGGCTCC